>CM035414.1:2377475-2762475 GCA_020310875.1 Ceratopteris richardii
GATAATAACCTATATCTCTCCATTCTCTCTCATAGTTGTCTTCTCTAAATCTCTCATACATAGAGGTAGATGTTTCATAATTAATTAAGTTTATATGTTTAGCCATTGCTTCTTTATCATCATCAAATTTTTCTCATGAGAGCATATCAGCAACGGTATTATGTTTTCTAGAAATATGTATAAAAGTTGGATTAATAAACTTAATAGAGGTGATCCATCATAACATAGCAATATGAAGAGTTAGCAATTAATCCTATTAATGGAAGACAAACAGTTTCAACTATTACATTACCTCCTATAAAATATTCCTTATCTTTTTTTAAAGGAGTAACTAATCCCCATAGCTCTCTTTTAATCTGAGGATAATTTCTTTGAGTATCATGCAAGATTTTTGCTCCAAAGGGAACTACATATCTTTGCTCCTTCTCATCATCCTGTCCAATGACCCAGCCTATACAAATAGGACTAGTATTGATGGTTAGGATTATAGGTTTATTTCCTGAATAAACAATACATTTCAAGATTGGAGCATTGATAAGCAAATGCTTCAGTCATCTCATCGTTTTAGTATGCTCTTCGGTCCAAAAGAATTTCTTTCTTTTTCGTAACAAATCATAAGCAAAGTGAGGAATCCAAATGACATAAAAAACACATGCTCCTAAGAATCTCCTTACTTCACTAACATTGCGACACCTTTCAGAAATTCTAATGGCATCAACTTTTGCTGGGTAAGGCCTACAACCATAATGCCCACATAAATGTCCAACTATCAGCAATTCGTTAACACCGAAAGTAGACTTCTCTAAGAGAATGTCAGTCCAACCTCCTCAAACCTTTGAAAGATCTTTTCACAACCAGAAATGTGGCTAGGCTAGAAACAAACTTTCTATAACCAGATAAATCTAAAGTCTCATCTTTTTCTTTTTCCACACATCCTTTTATTGGAATATCATCAATAAAAGGCATTGTCACATTGGGAATAAAGTCATGTAAGACCAGGTTCATAGAATTCATCATGTGTGCCACCGAATTCATTGCTTCTTGTGGTAAAGTACACATACATACTAGACCCAAAGGAGTTTTCATCGTGGTCACATCTCTACTTTCAATAGCTAATTGAAATTGATCATATCGTGAGTGCAGTTCTCCCATTGAATAGATGGAGTGACCGGCAAATGCCTCAGCAAAATCATCTACAATAGGACATGTTCCTTCATTCCTAATAGTGACTTTGTTCACTGGTTGTAGATCATAAATAAAGTGTAGTTTCCCGTTCTTTTTAGGTACCGTGAACCACCTATTGGAATAAGGTGCCGATGATGGTTCCAAAATTCTTGTGGCAATCTTCTCCTTTAACAATCTCATTAGCTCAGGTAAATGAGCCTTTGGGACTAGTATCGGTCGAAGATTCCATGGAATGTGCGGTACAGTAAATATAATCATCGAAGCTACAAGCTTTGGATCAATGCATCCTATTTCGTGTGGAAATAAAGAAAATGCTTTTCCATGATGCACGATCATCTTTCTAAATTGATCCTTTTCTATCTCTGAAAGAAATTCTTCTCCAAATTTAATATATTTCTTAGTTCTTCTGTAAACATATGACCTAAATTAGATCAGTCTCTAAGAATAGGGTCCTCAAATACTCGTTTAAATATATCATAACTATCCTTAGGCAAGGGTTGAGCTACAGGCTTAATTTTCTTTTCGACAGTTTTATATTTAGTTTCAATGTTAACTTCATGTTCTAAAATAAAATTGATAATAAACTCATACTCCTTAATAGATTCAAGAATAATCAATTTTGATTCTGGTTTTTCTTGGGAAGCAATCTCAAGTTCTTCTAGTAAAGTAATGCTTTTTGAAAGTTCAATTATACACTCAATTTTTTCATCAAGTAAAATTAATCCTAATTTTCTAAAATATTTTTCATTTCCTTTTCTGAATGTTTTTGTAAGGTTTTCTTTTGTAATAAGCTACAAACTAGTAGTAGGAGTACAAACTAAAATTTTTTTGAATTTATGTATATCCTTAGGCGAGATATCAAAACAATGTCCACTATTGTCCCGCTCAAAAGTGGAATCTAACAAAAATTTTGGTCATAATATGCCCCAAATTCGCTAACAGATGGTGAATCTCTCTCTCTCTCTCTCTCTCTCTCTCTCTCTCTCTCTGTGTCTTTCGATACCTCTCTCTCTCTCTCTCTCTCTCTCTCTCTCTCCCTCCCTCCAGCCTCACGGACGTACCTGCATAATAGAAGCATTTGAAAAATCATACTAGAATTACACATATATATACACATACATAGGGATCCGTATGTGCATGCACTCACCTAGTTAACTAACACATGCACCTAGTTCATTAACACACATCACACTTAAACTCATGCATTCACTAGTTAACTAATACACACATCACACCACTCATGCACACATAAAATTACCTAATATTTCAATCCTCACTTGTTTATTGCATAATTTAATAATAAAATGTATATATAAAAAATACATTTAGTATATTATGAAGTTATTTAATAATAAAATAACTATTAATTATTTAATGTATATGTTATAATTAAATAACTATTAGTTATTTTATTTAGTGATTAATAATTATTTAGTTAGTTATTTAGTTATTTATTGTAGTTATCTAATAGTTTCTTTAACAATTATTTAATAACTATTTAATAATAACATAATTTAATCATGAAGTAAATCAAAGGTTTATAAGCACACATTTACACATGGTTATAACGAAGAACTTAGGATAAAGTATCCTTTTTAAGATAATGTTTTAAAGCGAGTAATTACATAAGTTAAGAATGATGTTAGTGTAAATTATAGAGGTATACTCATTATAGTAAGTACATACATAATAGAAACATTAGACTAAAAGCTCATACAAATGAGCCCCTTAAATTACAAGGCCATATGCAAATAATGAAGGACCATAAGATTGAATAAATTGAGAAGTATGGATAAACACATATCTAAACACAAATGTTGATAGCTATTTAGCAACGTGAATTCAACATCAGTGCCCATGCATAAACATGGCATACCCATGTACACATACACATAAGCATAGTATAAACTACTTATTCATAGAGCTTGATTATTTTCATGTACGTATGACTTTAGAAACTTAAGGATTTCAGATAGTGAGATCTTTTCTTAGTCCAGCTCTTCATGGTTCTATTATCTATAGGTACTTAAAAGAAATTAGTCAAATCAAAGAATTTAATCAAAAATATTTGAGAGAGATAAAAGTTAACCATCTTGAAATCAAAATGTTTTTATTTTTTTGCATGTTAATTTGGATGTGGAAATCTCTCCGACACTGTTTCCCACAGCTCTTCAGGGGCCAGAGAGATCAAGACTTTATTGGAGATGGAGGTCCAACACCCTCTAGGTCGTTTCCTAGTAGAGCTCCAGCGCTACCATGCCTCACTTCTCCAACAGATTGAGATACACCCAGCCCTCGAGACTCATATTACAATTTTTTTCAGACCCACAGTCGCCCGAGGATCAAGCTCGATGCAAGGTGTCATATTACAGAGAGGAGAGGAGCTTAGACTATAGCAACGATGATCAAGACCCCCACTTCGGAGAGCCCATCCCCACCAGAGAGATTCAGGTGATTTACGTATGCCATTATATGGAGATACAGAGACGTCAGCAGTGCACCCCTATCAATCTCGACATGCAGAGCATTTTGAGGATTGTCATGATGCCTTACCCACCGATGCATTATATCCTACACCCACTCCTAGCATCTAGAGGGTTATGACACCATTGAGCCTCCCCTCCCTATGCGTATCATATTTGTATCTCACCTATTGAGCATATAGAGTGCATACCCATAGCACCCCACACCCTCGATGCCAGCTATTATCCACTCCTTTTATACTTTGTTTAGTACTCACAATTTATTTTCCTTTTGGGATCACAGTGGATTGGATCATACTGATGTATATGTTTTGTCTCATAGGTTGATTTTGGCCTCTAATAAACATTAAAATCTCTCTCTCTCTCTCTCGCATACTTGTGAGTCCTCCTCTGTGGCTCTGCCCTGTCATCCAACCAGCCCTTGACCTCGGTGAAATGAAGGTGAGAACTTAGCAAGTCGCCTTCGACCTCAGCCTCTAGCTCTGCCCCGTCGTCCAACTAGCCCCAGGCGACAAAATGAAGATACACAGTCGACCTCACATATAGTATATGTGGCAAAAATAGATACAGAATCAACCTCACGTATAGAATATGTGGTGAAAGTCCCATAAGTTAGAACTAGGGTTTGTAGTGAATTGGGGCTAATTTTAAATGTTTAGAAGTACTAAATATAGCAAAAACAACTTTTAAAGGTCTATATATTCACCTTTTGGCTAATATTTACCCCTAAGTATTTTTGTGGTTAGAAACTAGGCACGTATCTTCTCACACCACCATGTGGTGCTTGCTTGAAATCATATAGTGCCTTTTTCAATCTACACACTTAGATTTCATGTGCTTTCTGCATAAAACCAAGGTACTAGAAAACATACACTTCTTCATATAGATCATCATTCGAAAATGCATTTTGAATGTCCAACTGATGTACATTCCAACCATGATAAGTTAGAAGTGCACAAATGCTACAAATAGTGGTCATTAGGCATGTGGGAGCAAAGGTCTCATCAAAATCAATGCCTCTCTCATGATCATAACCTTTGACAACAAGCCTAGACTTATACCTATCAATCGTTCAATTAGGCATATATTTTAGTATGTATACCCATTTAGCATCAATGGCCTTTTTGCTTGTAGGAAAATTACGTAGAAACCAAGTACCATTCTTCATAATAGCATCATATTCTAATTTCATAGCAACCATCCAATTTCTTGAATCTTGTGCTTCATCAAAAGAAACAAGATTATTCTCATCACAAAGTCTAGAGACAACCATTGCATAACAATCTGATGCAAAGGAAGCATTGTGAGAGATTGAACGAGTGGGATATGATAAAGGCGTATCTAATTTGCTATCTCTCAAAGTTTATACCAACCATTTAGGCATAGTTTTTGCCTCTTTTATGTCAATTGTATCATGAACAAGTGCATCATGTAAATCTCTATCAGAAATGGAATGATCTACATCATCATTTGGAACATGTAAAGGTTGAGAAGTTTCCTCATTTAGACCAACACTTGACTCTTCACTTGTAAAAAGAGACAACAAAGTGTCATACACATCCTTCGAGCTAAATGATCCTTATTATTTTGAACCCCTTTGTTGGACCATTATACGTCTCCCTCTCATGCTCTCGCATCCCAACCATGTTGGAGCTCAACAAACATACTTCTAAGGATTTGTACGTCATGAAAAGCGGAAATCTCCCCCTTTTCCGAGTTGCACGACTCACTATTGTTTACAACCCCTTTGTTTGTCGCTTCTAATGGTATTTCCCGACCCGATTCAACCACTTCCTACTGCCCGCTCTTAACACGCTCGTGGTGTAGTTGGTTAACACGTTAGTCTGAGAGACTTGCAATAGCGTTAATTACATTATAATTTTAACAATCTATCGCCTGGTTTGGTGGTGCAGTTGGTTATCACATCAGTCCAACATATTGAAGGTCTCCGGGTCAAGTCCGGGCGAAGCCATATTATAACTCAAGTCAGTGCGCATAGTTGCAAATTTTCTTTTGGCGTTATATCATTGCTAAAGTTCCTTAGAAACATACATCATTGTCACGTGACACAAATACACGAAGCAAGCATTACGCACAAAAAGCATTTGCATCATGTTCTGCACCACACGATACATCTTTGATAGTCATCTCCTCCATAAACATCAAGTAAAGTACACACTCATGACTTGTTGCCACGGGCTCATGTTAAAGATCCTTAGAAGCATACATCATTGTCTCGTGCACAAATACACGAAGCAAGGATTACGCACAAAAAGCATTTGCACCACGTGATGCATCTTTGATAGTCATCTCCTCCATAAACATCAACTACACGAGTTCATAGAAGTTAGGGAAGGGTTCTCACTCTCTATATGTGGTAGCATCTTTCAAAGTTGTAGACGATAGTCATCTCCTCCATAAGCATCAACTACATGATTTCATAGAAGTAAGAGAAATTCTCACTCTTTCATAGTTGTAGAAAGTTATGGAAGGATTCTGACTCTCTGTATGTAGCAACATCTTTCATAGTTGTAGAAAGTTAGGGAGGGATTCTCACGCTCTATATGTAGTAGCATCTTTCATAGTTGTAGAAAGTTAGGGAAGGATTCTCACTCTCTATATCTAGTAGCATCTTTCATAGTTGTAGATCATAGTCGTAGATCATAGTCATCTTTATCCTTCCAAAAAAAATGAGGATTTCATCATCTTGACTAATTCAATAGTGCACCTCTTCTTTCTTTGATGGATACCGTTTATCCCTACTATTTCATCGATTTTTCTTAGGTATTGGCCAATTATACATTTCAATAAGAAAGCATTCATAGATTTACCATTAAGAACATTATTTAGAGTAAAATTTCATTATATTTTGAACAACAATTACAAATAGTCCCTCAAAAACCTTTTTACAGTTAGTTAACAAAGAATTGAGTGAACTTTACAAGATCTATGCTTATTTCATAATGGAAACATTAGAGAAAAGAGTGCACTCCTAAGCATGTCATTAATACAATTCTTTGTTGTTATTATCAAAAGGGATGGTGAGTTTTCAATCAATAATATCCATCGTTTCTTCATATATGTGTAGAGAGTTCACATGCAAAAGAAAAATGGAGCGCACACACATATAAAGTGTGGGTCATGAAAGAGTGGGTAGATCATGGAATATGAAGATTCACATATGTATTAGAATCATCTTGCAAAGGTAGTGGCGAGGGATCTTGAGATTATAATCGAGTGTCTGGTGGGGGGACATTCAATAAATTTGGAATGTGATTCTTCAAAAGAAAAACACCTCATGTGGGATTAACTATCCTAAAAGGACAATGAGTAAACAACAGAAGATACATGGCTATCCTAAGTTAAGAGGAGAAGATGATACAAAATATAGATACACTCATGAAAATATGGATTATTAGCCATGAATTCTTCAATACCTCCAATCTAGATCCAATTTCGAGTGAAAGAAAATTGTGGGTTTCCATGAAGCACTAAATCTGTCTAAATCATAAACTAAATGATGATTTTATCATGTACTTCATGATAAAAAAAATCCGACATTTTTTCCACCATGCAAGATCTCCATGAGCTCCATAATGTTTTTCCCACATGCATGTTATGTACTTCAAAGGATGCTTGCTAGATGGGTATGTTAACACTCCAGAGGAAGTCCAACAAAGAGTTAAATGATTGAAAATATGATTTAACATTATGACATCACCAACACAAGAGGTTATTACAAGGAAACCTTATTATCCATGTCCACGGAATGACCAATGAATCAGCTCTAGACAAGATGAGATGAGAATAGTGCCCTCCAAATATGCTACACAATATACAAAAAGATGAATCATATTATCATGATAGAGACTTGTACTAAGTTTATCTCCAAGGAAAAGAAAAATTATGCTTAAATAAAATCATCATCTAGATAAGCATGACTTCAATAGACTACTTCAAACCTTATGATTGTTCTATGAGACATTGTTTGATGATGTGATCTATTTTTAGTTAGACCATGAGACATTATTCTATGATGTGATCTATTTTTGTCATCGGCTTCTCCACCATTGCTTCTTATTTTTTATTTCAAAATAGTTGGTCCTACATTCTATCAATTCCCTTCATATTTGTTTATTTCTTTATGTACATGAGTGCATCTTCATTTTCTACCTATTTTGTGAATTTAATTCTCTTTCAAAGCATTATTCCACATTTGGTGCATCTCATTTTTGTCTCCTCTTAGAAGAATTTACCACATATTTGACATACTTTGTGGAAGCCGCTCCAATATCTATATAATATGAGCTTTTACTGCTCTTCAACAAGCTAACTTCAGTGCATATGTGATTTTTCCCATCTCATGGTATAATCATTTTTTGGAGTTACAATATTTATTTGTGGACATTTCATTTTCATTCCTCATGGTTGCCCTCTACATGGTATAAGAGCAATCCTAGTGGTGCTAATGCTTTGTTTGAATGATACATGGTGCTCATTGTGCTTGTGGAAAGATTATTTTGGTGGTGATGCTTCTATTGGGGATGTAATGATCATGTGACCTTACTCCCATATTCATATATATACATCACATATAGAGCATTGCCTCAAGAGAGATCATTATGTGGGTTTCGAGGCATCCACACATCTGTGTGTATCTCTCCTCTCTTCTCTCTTCCTCCATCTCCTCCTTGCTCCTCTTATTCTGCATACAAAAGCCCATCATTGGTATCGAGCATGTTGAAGGCTTATGTGCAAGAAGCTTCAATGAAAGCTTAGGTCACAAGAAGTGAAAGTGCAGATCGGCATCTCTCAATAGCAATTTGGTATTTTGGCCATAACTCAAACTCGGAAGCTTAGATTGATGCGTTTTAAAATTTTTTGTGTAGCTAAAACAGAGGGCTACAACTTGACAGAGGGCATAGAACCTGATTCAGAGTTCTAGACTACCAAAAAATCGAAAAACATAGACTAATGTAGAAGATGAATCTACAATCATTTGGACAATAGGTCAATGTTTTGGCTACAGGTTGAATTTTACACTGGAATGAGACAATTTGACTTGGTATGCGTAGCCTGAAGTAGCTTCTACAATTTTGTAGAAGAATACAGATCCAAATTCTGAGTGCAAGGTTGCTGAAATTACAAAACAAAGAGCACTAGTGTTGCAGGTGAAGATGAAATTGATAGCTGATGCTTGTTTTGTGTAAAGCTTGAGCTACACACCTCCGATTTAGGTGTTCTTTATCTCGTTACGTAGTCAAGAATGATATATTGAAGTTTGCTGAAGAGCAAAACTTCAAATTCAGAGGTTATCACCTCTGAAACAGGAAAACATAGAGTAGGATATTTTCACCATAAGAACCTTAATTGCTCTTGGAGGTTGAATTTGCTTTGGAACTTCTTTGAGAGAGAATTTTTTGGTGTGCAAGCTCTTATTCTTAGAGCTTGAAGGCATTATCCATGTATGATCATTGTGCTAGCTCCTCCATATGAGAGTAGAGCATAATCTTGTCATGTTTTTGGCATGTGAGATGACATTTTGGTATCATGATTTCGATCATGGATGTATAGTGGCATTGTGGTCTATCTTGATTATGCCACTTGGTTATGGATTTAGTTGCCCGTTGCACATAATGTTATGAGAGATTGATTAGATTTTGGTTGGTACTTGTATCCTTGTTTTCTTTGTAGGTACATGATCCAGATTGGAGCCTCAGTTGCACATCCATTTGTCACCTTGATTGTCTATTCTATTAGCATATGTTTGATGATTGATATCTATTTGCCACTGTAATTCTTGGCATATGTAGATGGTGATTCCCACATGGTTTATTTGGATCAGAGTCCATTTTACAGACGACACGCTTCTGAGATTTCGATAGCTTTTATGCTAGAAGAGAACTCTACTGGATCTTGAAGCTTGTGTGATAGCTTTGGATCATTGCTTATCTCCATTCACTTGGACTTGGTCATAGGTTGTTCGTGATAGGTTGGACCATCTTGCAGGATTTATTCTTGAGTGGGAGGTGTATCACCATCTTATTGGCATGTATTGCCATGCATTTTTTGACATATATATTTGCCATTATCTTTGATTAGATCAGTGATAGGTGGTGACAAATTACAGTGGTTATCTTGTTTAATTGCTCAATTTACAGGGGATACTTTGTCAAAATTTTTCCAAGATTCTTTCACATCTACTTGGTCACTTTGGAGACTTGGTGAGCAAGCTTATGCTCATGCTTTTATGTGCATGCTAGATGCATGGTTATGTGACAGGTTGTTCACATGGTTCCTTCTCCAATGAGACATATGTGATGTGAGTTATGCATATGGATATGCAGGTATGATCCTATTGATGATAGAGTATTAGTTTTAGTCTCTTGTTACATTGTTAGTCTCTTGGTTTGTCAGCATGGTGTCTTCTCGATTTGATGGCACTGACTTTCTGAGATGGAAAGCTCATATGTGTCATACATTGGTTCTTGCAGGGTTACACATGTATGTGCATAGAGATGCACAGAGGCCTCATGACATGACTAACCACATATGGATGGATATAGATGCATTGGCTAGCTCCACTATCCAATTACAGCTTGTGGATTTTATATATGAGTTTGTTATGTATGGGGAGACGAGTAGTGCATTATGGCAGAGACTACATGATACGTATGCAAGTCCATTGACTCATGTGAGACATAGATCACATCGATGATTTCGATGTTGGCACTGTGGTCATGAGGGCCATATTCGACAACATTGCATTAGGCAGATGTGATGAAGACATGAGAGATATGCACGTGATGTAGATCAGGTATTGGTTTCAGGAGAGTCTATGGCAGTCAATTATGCTAGTGATGGTGATATCACTTTCTCCTATGGTTCATCTCAGGATTCCTCTTGTTCATTGGATAGCACACACATGGCTTGGTTGCTTGATATATTAGCCAATTTTCATGTTACTCCACATCATGAGTGGTTTTGTCGATTCTCAGGTGAGATTCATGGATGTGTGCACATGTCTGAAGGTACGACATATGACATTGAGGATGCAAGAGATGTATGCCTTATGCTACCTAGTGCAGCATCACTTATGCTCAGACATGTACGTTGTGTGCCTTCATTCCCTATGAGCTTGATTTCAGTTAGCCCATTACAGGAGAGCAGATGTTATGCATTCCTTGGTGAGCATCATTTTCAATTCCAGTTGGGATAGCTTATGCTTGTCAGAGGTGCTAGGATTGGGCACAAGGATCGACTGCAGGTACTTCATGTGAGAGACAGTCTCATCTCAGTGGGAGTTCAGCCTTATGTGCGATGTGAGACTTGTTATGTCTCATTTTGTCTACCTACATATAGGTCTAAGGACATTCTTGATGCACATGTGTAGCATGTTTTGGATGCTCATGATGCTTATGGAGAGCATGATTGTTTTGATCATATGGATGCTCTTATGGAGCACACTTTTGGATGATCAGTTGGATGCTTTAGAGCATGATGTAGATGCTCATGTATAGCATTGTGATAATACTCAGTTAGAGTATGATCATCACTTTGACCTTGGTGTTGATGTTGTGTAATTAGCTCATGTGGAGCATGATCATACACTTGGTGTGGTAGAGCAGGATTGCTCTCATGGTACACAGTGTGTGATAGAGCAGTGTAGACACATCCTTGGTTGAGAGGATGTGTCTACACTGCTTTGAACATTAATGAGTCACTGATCATGCAGTCATTCTTGGATTTGCTCATGCCAGATGTTCACACAGATATGTGAGGACATATTGTCCTTGACGATGGTGTTTTTGTTGGTGCAAGTCAACCATCAATTGATGTCTTGGATAAAGACTTGAAGTTAAAGAATGAAGAAAAGATCAACAAATGAAGTTTGAAGATAGTGCATATTCAGGAAATGAAGACTTGTATACATATGTACATTAAACTTGTAGTTAGCTCACTTATACCTTTATTGTGGTCATGAGCTTGTACATATATGCCTATATATACAAATAGAAAGTCAGGGAAAGTATGAGAGAGCATGATATTAGAAGAATTAGAGGTTTTAAGAGTCATTAGATACTTTAGAAGTGAAGAAGATCTCTCTCATCATTCTGTTGTAAAAATTATCTGAGTAGAAGAAAAATTGCACCCAATCTTTTGTTGAGTTCTCCTTCTGTGTTTAATCTTTTGTGAAATGCTTTTGTACAAGTCTAATTCTATAGTTTACTAACCTCTGTACAAGTTTTCATATCCTAATTGTGATCAGGCTAAGATAATTGAGAGTAGGAACATTTACATGTGTAAATGTGAAGAAGTGAAGTTTGCAACATGTGCAAATTTGATGCTAATGTTTTGGCCAGTTCTCCTTCCATAGTTTAAATTTTTGAGCAAGCAAGCACTCATTCTTTAAGTTGGAAGGTAAGCTACCTCTGGCTAAAATCATTTGAATAAACCAATTGTAGTTTGAGAGAACTATGCATTAAAAGTTATAGGTGTCAAAGTCGACTATAGAGAAGTACAGTTTTAGACATAGGTGGATTGTTTGGATCCTTTCTCTAGATCTAGTGAGTCTTTTGAGATGCTTTAACTTGGAGAAGGTGTGTAATCTTTAGAAAATACCTTGTACAAATTTTCATCAGAAAGTTTACACATTTGACTAGTCAATTAATGAGTTAAGTGCAATAGACTTTTCTGAGTAGTGACTCTCTTCATAGTTAGTGCAAATTTTGATAGTTTGGTATTGATCTTCCCAAATTGATCAAGGTTTTGAGTTGTTCTTGATATAGAAGTGTTCTAACATCAAGGATAGCTTGTTCTTTTGGAGATTAACACTCTCCATCAGTGGTATCAGAGCAGGAATCACCAAAATAGAAGAAAGGAGGACCCCAACTGCTGCAGTCATATAGAAATCAACATTTTAAGGTTCAAAAGGTGAAATCTTAAAGGGAAAGCTTGAGAAGGAGGCCTGAAGCTATCAAGAAGATCAAAAGGAACTTCATTCAAAGTAAAGGTACACTTATTTCTCATAAATCTTGAAGAATTTAATACACAGGTGAAGAAAGGATGGAAGATTCTCTTCAGATAGAGACATTGGATAAAGAAAACTATCCAGCTTGATCAATGAGGATGGACGCTCATCTCATGAGCAAAGACTTAATAGGAAGAAAAACTAGAATTTGGAGATCTTAGTGTTCCAACTAGGGATAAACTCTCAGATTTGAAGACTTGGATGAAGAAGGATGCTCAAGCAAGGAGCATTATCTACATGGGAGTCAATGACTACTTGCTACCTCATATTAGAGGACTTGAAATTGCAAGTGACATATTGAATGCTTTGGAGGAGCATTTCCAAAATACTACAAAGTCAAGGAAGGCATCTTTATGGGGAAAGTTCACTACATTAAAAAAGAAAGCTTCTCGATCTATTTCTGATTATGTAACAAGGATGAAGGATATTGCAGATGCTTAACAAAATGGTGTAGCAGAAAGGAGAAAAAGAACTCTTGTTGAGTTTGGAAGATCAATGATGAAGGAGAAAAATTGTCCCAATTATTTGTGGGCTGAGGCTGTAAATACGGCTACATATTTGGTTTATAGGTTACCATGTAGAGCTTTGCAGGGTATGACACCATATGAAGCTTGGTGGGGTAAGAGAACTACCTTAGATCATTGCAAAGTGTCTGGATGTATGGCTTCAGTTGAGGCATAAATTGGAACCTAAAGCTGAAAAGTATGTGTTCATTGGATATGATGATAAGCAGATGGGATATAGGTTGTGGATTCCATCCACAAAGCAATTCCTTGTATCAAAGGATGTTACATTTGATGAGCAAAGTACTTGGTATAAAGGAACAGTCAATAATCATGCAGGTGATGAAGAAGTTTTGAATCACAAGAAAGGTAAACCAAAGGTTCAAATATTTGATGAAGAAGAGAACAATGAAGTACAAGTTGAAGTTGAAGAAGTGTCAAGGTTTCATCCAGAATGTGATGAACCAAAAACTTCAAGAAGTGGAGAACTCAGAAGATCATCAAGACACAAATGGCAACCTACAAGGTATAGCTATGACACTTCTTTTTTGACTGCTAAAGATTATGCTTACATGATGAAAGCAGATGAAGACACTTCTACATATGAAGAGGCAAAAGGTAAGGAAAATTGGGAGAAAGCTATGCAGGAAGAGTATGATGCATTGATGAAGAATGAGACATGGGATTTGGTTCCTAAACCAAATAGTCAGAAGATCATTGGATGCAAATGGGTCTACAAGACAAAGAGGTATGCAGGTGGAAGTGTGTCTAGGTATAAAACTAGACTTCTTGTGAAAGGATATGCTCAGACATATGGTATAGATTCTGATGAGACCTATAGTCCTGTGGCAAAGATGACAACCATCAAGACACTCATAGCCATTGCTGCATGTAAAGGTTGGAGATTATGTCAATTAGATGTGAAGAATGCTTTTCTTAATGGTTATATTTTAGATGATGTTTTCATGGAGCAACCACAAGGGTTCAGAGATAAAAGGTATTCAAAATATGTATGTAAACTCAAGAGAGCTTTGTATGGTTTGAAGCAGGCCCCAAGGGCATGGAACTATAGACTTGTGAATTTCTTGAAGGAACTTGGTTTCCAAGTATCTAAAGCTTATAGTAGCTTGCTTGTTAAAGCAAGTGATGATGGGTTCATTTACGTGTGCATATATGTTGATGACATAATTCTTACAGGTATAGATGAGAAGGGCATACAAAATCTTAAGAAACAAATGGAGAAAGAGTTCAAGATTAGTGCCTTGGGAGACTTGTCATTTTTCTTGGGCATGGAAGTCTCATATACTCAACATGGAGTATATGTAACTCAAGAAAGGTATTTGAAGAATTTGCTAATCAAGTTTAAAATGGATTGGATTGCAGGGTAGCACCTACTCCAATGGAGCTGAATCATAAGTTGAGCAGATATGAAGGAGAAGAATTCAAGGATATGAAGCTATATCAAAGTCTGGTTGGTAGTCTAATCTATGCTACATTAACTAGGCTTGATTTGTCATACGCAGTTGAAGTGTTTTCTCAATTCATGCATTGTCCTTGGAAAGAACATTGGGTTGTATGACAAAGAGTGTTGAGATACATTAAGGGTACACTCAAGGAAGGTATGTATTATGGTTTTACATCAGATACAAACAACAAGATATATAGTGATACAGATTGGCCAGGTAATCCTGATGATAGGAGATCAACATATGGATACTTGTGTTATGTGGGAGATAAGCTAATCTCTTGGTGTTCTAAGAAACAACACACATTTGCTTTATCATCTACAGAAGCATAGTATAAAGCTATGGTTGAAGCTGCAAAGGAGGTCATATGGTTGAAGACTCCCATGAAGAGTTTTGGAATCATTTAGAGTACACCCACTATTCATGGAGATCATATGAGTTCATTGTATCTAGCTCCTAATCCTGTTTACCATGCCAGGACTAAACACATTGAGATTCAGTATCACTTCTTAAGAGAGAGGTGATTGATAAGGAGATTGAAGTCATACATACTTCAACAAAAGATCAAATTGCAGATATGCTAACCAAAAGCTTGGATGGACCAAAGCTACAGAGATTTAAAGACATGGCAAGTATAAAGAAGATAGAGAAAACCTCAATTGATGATTGAGGGGGAGTTGTTGGTGCAAGTCAACCATCAATTGATGTCTTGGATAAAGACTTGAAGTTAAAGGATGAAGAAAAGATCGATAAATGAAGTTTGAAGATAGTGCATATTTAGGAAATGAAGACTTGTATATATATGTACATGAAACTTGTAGTTAGCTCACTTATACCTTTATTATGGTCATGAGCTTGTACATATATGCCTATATATACAAGTAGAAAGTTGGGGCAAGTATGAGAGAGCATGAGATGAGAAAAATTAGAAGTTGTAAGAGTCATTAGATACTTTAGACGTGAAGAAGATCTCTCTCATCATTCATATGTAAAAAATTTCTGAGTAGAAGAAAAATTGTGCCCAATCTTTTGTTGATTTCTCCTTCTGTGTTTATCTTTTGAGAAATGCTTTTGTACAAGTCTAATTCTATAGTTGATTGGCCTATGTACAAGTTTTCAGATCATAATTGTGATCAGGCTAAGAGAATTGAGAATAGGAACATTTACATGTGTAAATGTGAAGAAGTGAAGTTTGCAACATGCACAAATTTGATGCTAATATTTTGGTCAGTTCTCCTTCCACAATGTAAATTTTTGAGCAAGCAAGCACTCATTCTTTAGGTTGGAAGGTAAGCTACCTATGGATAAAAGAATTTGAATAAACAGGTTGTAATTTGAGAGAACTATGCATTAAAAGTTACAGGTGTCAAAGTCAATTGTAGAGAAGTATAGTTTTAGACATAGGTGGATTGTTTGGATCATTTCTCTAGATCTACTGAGTCGTTTGAGATGGTTTAACTTGGAGAAGGTGCACAACCTTTAGATGAGACCTTGTGAAAAGTTTGATAAAAACTTTACACATTTGATCAGTCAATTAATGAGTTAAGTGCAGCAGACTTTTCTTAGTAGTGACTCTCTTCACAGTTAGTGCAAATTTTGATAGTTTGGTATTGATCTTCCAAAATTGATCAAGGTTTTGAGTTGTTCTTGATATAGAAGTGTTCTAACACCAAGGATAGCTTTTTCTTTGGAGATTAACACTCTCCATCAGCTTTGGATGCCTTGGATATAGGCATGGTTGACGTACTTAGGTTAGTCAGGATAGCACATGTTTCGTCAGCATTCGGGAGTCTGATGTACGAGTTTTTATGCTCGAGACCAGACATTGCAGTTGGTATTGGAGCATTTGCACTTGGAGTTGTCAATCGTTTGATGATCGACATAGGCATAGAGCGAGTGGGAGCTTTGCAGGAACTTCGTCAGTTCTTGCATCAGTCAGATGTGAGCTCGACTCTCATCAGTATGAGTCTAGAGCAGTTTGAGGTGCATGGATACACCTTGTTCGAGGTAGGATGATCCATATGGGTCGAGATCCAGACTCTTCCTATACTTTAGTGTATAGTCCTTCATCATTGCTTGTATATTTTTCCACTTACAGTCACATTGATCCTTAAGTGGGAGATTGTTGGGATGTAAGGATCATGTGACCTTACCCATATATTCATATATATACATCATATATAGAGCATTGCCTCAAGAGAGATCATTATGTGGGTTTCGAGGCTCCCACGCATCTGTGCGCATCTCTCCTCTCTTCTCTCTTCCTCCATCTCCTCCTTGCTCCCCTTGTTCTACACACCAAAGCCCTTTAGCTTCTTCATCAAAGAGGAGCTTTTTTCATTAAAATCATACTTATAAAAAATCCCTTAATTTTATCAACCTCTCAATCCTTTTTTCCCATCTCACATTCCCATCCTACTAGTCTTGGAAGATCTTGATAATTATTCCTATCTTCTCACTTAATTTTGTGGATTTGATGGTGCATCTCATCATTTTGAGTTTCTCAAATACCCTTCAAGTAGCTCTCATGAAATCTCCCTCATTGCTAGCTCTCTTTATCATTTTGTGGCCTTTTCATATCCTTTTGTTGGGTTTTCTAATGCCAATGCTACATAAAACTCCTTTATTGAGAATATTTCTATGTGTGATTGAATGTTTTGGGGGATGAATCAACACCCTTATACAACTTCATAAGATTGTAGGTCCTCACATGTTATCTTGCGCAGTGACCCAAACTCACTATTTTGGCTCTATCTTAGAGTTCAATTGTGGAATGGATAGTAAATCTCCCTAAACACTAATAAACATTCCCAACTATGTACAACATTTTAAACCACAAAATTGGATATTCCTACATCGAGAACAAATCTCTGCAAGATAGACTCTCTAAACTTGCTTCTCTCTACCTATGTGTAGAAACTATATGAGAAAGCAAACATGAGTAGAATCACCTGGAATGAATTATCTAATAAGAAGATATTACTAAAAAAACAATACTAGAAAATATCTCATTGCATATAGAGGTAGTAATGGCTACGTACAACTGAAATGCAAGCTAGAAGGTGGCTAAATCGGCATGGGGATACTTTGAGTAGCTTTTCTTAAACTCTAAAATAAATTGGAAAGAGATTAGTGACCAGATAAGTACTTGCATAACTCGAATCCATACATATATAGATAATCAAAAAGTTCTCTTTATTTACGAGGAGGCTATCAATCATCACTTAACTTTTGGTGAGGTTTGAATAAGAAAAGTGTTTGAAACTTTGTGGTAGATGAAATTTGTGCTTTTAAATGAGGGATACACTTGACATCCATGCTCTTGAGGTTTGATTTAAGGTTTGAGGCTTGAATTTTAACACTCTGCTTGAAGCCTTGAACTTAAATTTGTCATACCGATGCTTCTCTAGAATTTTGGCAGGTCCGTTCCATCTAAACCTTTGGTAAAAATGTTTGCAAATTGATCATTTCTTCTCACAATCTCCCCATTTACCTTCTTTTTAATCACCATCTCTTTAATGAAGTGTTAGTGTAGTTCAATTTGCTTCGATCTAGCATCGAAAACAAGGATCGAGGCTAAGTGTACACCTCAAATTATCACATATGAAAAGAATCTATTTCACCTACAAGTTCAAATCCTTAAATTTCTTCTTTGGCCACATAAAATTCATAAGTGACAAGGGCCAAAGATCTATATTCAGCTTCATTTGATGATAGGGCTACTATTATCAATTTCTTGGAGCTCCATGAGATTCTTGCTTCCAACCATGACTAAATAACCACTTGTACTCCTTGTTTCATCCTTAAAACCTTCCCAATATGCATCATAATATGCTTTTACTTGTAAATTTTTATCATAAGCATAAAATGGACCTTTATTTATAGTGACCTTGAGGTATGGAAGAACCTTCTTGGATGTCATTAAGTGTTTTTATTTGGGATACTTCATAAACTTTGAGGGAAATCCTAGTACATGTTTAATGTTTGGCCTAGTAAGAGTTGCATAATTCAAAGATCCTATAGTGGATTGATACAAATTAACACTTTCAATATCTTCTCCCTCATGTGCACCGAGCTTTACATTGATCTCCAATGGAGTTGCAATTTGTTTTCAATCACACATTCCATACTTTGTTAGTAGATCAAGTACATACTTCCTTTGCATGCGGTATATTACTTCCGACTTGTAGATTACTTCTAGGCCCAAGTACTTTAATTCTCCAAGATCTTGAACTCTTCTCGAAGCATCTTCTTTATGTCTCTAATGCTTGCTTCATCATTACGTATAAGAATAAGATCATCAACGTAAATGCAAATGTAGACAACAAGATCACCTTCCTTCTTCATGTTTAATGACTAATCCACATCACTCAGCCATAGTTGGCTTAGTATTCCAAAAGTCTTTGTTTCCAATTGTAGAGAGTACATGCGTGGAAGAAAAATGAAAAGAAGATTGTACTCACAAAAGAAAGAGGCTCAAAGTGAGTAGAAGAAGAAATGGGTAAACTCGCATGGATTAGAAATGAGCCTGCCAAGAGCATGGAGTAGGCTCCTCAAGCTTCTAACCAAGTACAAATGGAGGGAGAAGCCCTCCTTATATAGATTTGGGAGGGCCTCTCCAAAGTGCATCTCATGTGGGATAATTCCCCTCAAAGGAGAATGAATACAATGGTAGAAGCAAATGGAAAGGTACCCAAATACAAAGGATATAATATAAAATGGAAATGGAATAGAAACACAGTGACTCCTAGATACAAAAGCGAGATGCACTCTCATATTCTCAACACGCCCTCTGTAGCTCCATTTTGTAGAGTATGGAGGCTACTACGATATGAGAGAAAGGTCCACGAAGAATATAGTAGTAACAACACAAGCACCAAATAGGAAGTCTCCATCTAGAAATCCATAGCCGCCAAGTGGTATCGATCATGCGGGATCGCCAGGTACTCCATAAGATGTCCACTAGATGGATCAAGCAGATGCTCCATAGGTACGCCACCAATGAGGTACAAGAATGGAACAAGATCTCACTGGGCGAGATCACCTCCATGCAAGATGGGTAGGATGACTCTATATGGTATGTAGGGACCTCCAAAGCTTTGACAATATCCACCATGAGATGTGTATTGCCAAGAAGGAGGTCCTGCAAGTATGAAATATAAAGCATGAAGCATAAAATCATAGTCACATGGTAGTACATTTCTATGTTGTAGTCATCCATGGAGTGTCAAAAGTTTTGATATGTGTCAGTAGGACCATGAAAGCCCCCTCTGAACCGCGAAGCTGGCCCAAAAGAGGATCCAACTGAGGGATGAATCCAAGTAGATGTAGGAGTATCTTGTGGAAAATGAAGAGAGGTTGGACCCCATGTATGGAACACTACATGCTCAGAATGTTGTTATAGATGAGGTAAGTGGACTCTCAAAGATAGGAATTGAAAATGATGAGTCAATGATCCTCGAGTAATGCCCAACTGAAGCTGAGGGGAAATGTAAACCTTGGATGATACGATAAGAGGTGTAGCCATCTGAGGTATAAGCTGAGATTGTGTCTCTAATTCAAAACTGCATCATGATCAGGAAAGTCATGTACAAAGAGAGCATGCTCCACATAGTGTGACTGTCCCAAATTGGAATGATCCCCCTTTGAAGCAGAAACGGGAGGATCCAAAAGGGATGAATACTTAGAGTATTCATCAAAGGTGCAGACTTTGGTTACTATAACTGAGTGACTCTTTGGCTCGTAGAGTTTATATGCCTTTTGCCGATTACTATAACCGATGAAAATGTACTACTTAGGCCGATTATCATCATGGCTTGGACATAAGCATCACTACCAAAGATGCAGAAATAGCTCACACTTGGCTTCTTCTGGAAGTACTTCCTTTCCTGCCACTCTTTCCAAAAGATGAGATTCAGTGATGGGTAATGGGTAACTATATCTTATGGTGGCAGCATTTACCTTTTTCAAATTAATGCATACCCTTAACTTGCCATTCTTTTTCGGTACGACCACCAAAGGTGATACCCATTCTGTGTGTTCGATCTCATAAATGAACCCAGCATCTAACAACTTATCTATCTCTTCCTTAATTTTTGCTGAGTAAACGTCGTTATATGTGTATGGTCTTTGTTCAAAAGGTTTGGCCTCTAATGTCATAGGGATTCTATGGGCACAAATAGAAGGATCTACTCCTTTTAAATCCTTATATGTCCAAGCAAAGACATCCCTATATTCTCTTATGAGTTGTATTAACTCTTGTTCTTCCTCCATTGAGACATCTTGTCCTATAAAGGTACATCGCTCTTCTCCTTCCTCCAAGGTTACTACTATTTTCTTGGTATGTTCTTTGTTGTCATATGTTATTCCTGGTTGTGCTTCTTGTTTTGGCATTTGGATAGCAATTTTCCTCTCTTCTACTGCATATTTTTTGAAGTGGGCAGGCACTTCGAATTGATCTAGGGGCTTGTTTTCTCCATCTTATTTTTCTCTATCTAGTCCAAGTTCTTCTTCCTGTGTCATTTCTTGATTTAATTCACTAGTTATGACACTTATTCTTGGATTGTCACTTCCTGACTCGATTTGTTCCTGCTCCATTTCAATACTCTCATAATCCTCCTTCCATTCTTTTTCAATTACTTCTCCTTCTTCAGCCTCTTGAAGAACTACCACGTATAGGCTTACATCATATCCGTCCTTGTCAATGCATTCGTTCATGGTTATTACTTCTTCATTTACACATATATCGAGAGTGGCTAATATCTCCCTCCAACCATGAGGTTCGAATTCTTCATCTAGGAATATTTGAGGCATGTAAGCTGGATCTTGTATAGACCTAGCGACACCTTGCCTTTGCTGCCATCCTTTCTTTCTTTCCTCTTCCTTTTTTGCGGTCTGGCATATCCATAGATGATTGTCTTCGTTCATCCACGTTTGGCTACTTGAACCTAGACTGTGAATCGACTGCTCGTCCTCCTCCTTATGAATCGGATTCCATTGCAAGGGGGGAACATCTTGATACCTGTATGTGTGGAGATTTATTCTGGTCGTGGTTCCTTCGTGCTGTAAGTATACCGCATCTTTTCCCCAATCTTGCACTACCTTCAGCTATCTCATGAAGGGTCTTCCCAATATCATCTCATAATTGCTAGCCCTTTCAAATTGACAGATCGCTAAGGTGTGCTCGAATTCAACTCCGTAGGTGGTAAAAGTTACTCTTTCCAATAATCCCAAGGGCCGTTCAGTGTGTCCGTCTGCCATTTGTATCTTCATGCGTGTTGGTCTTAAAGCTAGTTTTCCCCATTTCTCCCATATTTCCTTAGTTGCAATTCCTACTCTAGCTCCAGAATCTAAGATAGCTTTAGTGGTGTAACCCCTATAAGTAATTGGAAGGCATGTGTTTCCTTCATCTCCCTCGCTGAAATCTCCAACCTTATCAACTAGGATTTTGACTGTGGTCACTTCATCAGGCATCTCCTTCTCTTTTGACTTGGTCTCCAATTGACTAGTTAGCTTCTCCTTCAAATGTGGTTTTATCTTCAAAAGTTCTTCCAATGTCTGAGTACAAGGGATATTTACCTTTATAAGATGTTGTATGATGTCCGATGTTTGGATTGATGGGTTCTGCTCTTTTTTCCTTATTGAGGGAATGCAGTATAACTCAGAATTATGTTCGTATTCCCCTGTGTAATTTGGCAAAGCCTTCACACTATCATCCTCCTTGTCGCTCTTGTCAAATTGTAATAATCCTTCTGAATTTAGCTCAGGTATTGAGTCTTCCAATTCACCTTCTGCTTCTAACTCCTCAAAGGGTGGTTCAATTCCTTCCACTTTCTTCCATCTATCTTCTTGGACTCTTGCCCACAAGTCTTTAGGCCAGTCCCCGTCTACTTCGGGGACAATGGATCCTTCTCTTTTATCCTCGCAGTAATTTCCATCACGTGTCTCACCTTCTTTTCCTTTCTCGGGATCATTAGGGATGACACACTCTTGGAATTCTTTTTCGGGAATTCGTGAATTGGGTAGTCAAAGAACAGGTTTTTCTAGGGTCTGTTGAGCTACTTCAATTAATTTTCTGCATATCTCCAACCTTTCTTTCTCTAGGTCGCCTCTAGGATATTCTTTTTCATGTTGTTCAATGGTTGGTCCTTCTCTTATTCGTGCCTGGTACGCCTGAATCCACATGGCTAACTCTTCTAGCATGGGGTCTGCTAAAACTGATCCTACCTCTCCTTTTTAATACTTTCCCTTCTGATTTTCTCCTTCAAGTTTCTGTTTTTCTACTTGATCTGGTTCATTCTTTTCATTCTCCTTCTTTTGTTGTAGTTTCTTTTCCTTTATCCTGTCTACGATTCTTCCATCTTTGTGTTCGTTTACTTGTAACACTTTTCCCAGGCTCTTTCGAGTCTTCAACTACTTGAGGTGTGGGTATATTCAATTGTCTATCGCCTTGATCATTCTCTCTAGTTTTTTATGGGGTCTCTCTAGCTTTAGCTCTTGTTATTGCTTTCAATGGCACAGTGTACTCCTTATCACTCCCTGATGACTCTATCACTTCTATCACGTTGATCTGCATGTTTGAGTTAACTTTGTTGGGGTTCTTGGGGCAATCCCTAAAAGGTGTTCTTTACCACAATCACTACAGCATCCTTCCCAAACTCGTTGTGGTGGTGGTGGGTTTGGTAATGTACATTCTTTGATAAAATGATCACCTCCGCATCTATAACAGGGTCCTCTAGGTGAAGGTAGTCTATTCATTGGTCGGGAGGGTATGGGTGCTCTGGGAGCTATGTACATCAATGACACATAATCCTGCTCATATCCGTAAGAACTATCTGGTCCTTCCATACCATAGGCATATGGCTCGTACATTTGTCCATATTCAATTATAGTGCCCTCATATGCGGAATAATTTCCTTGACTATGGTCGTAAGATGGGGCATATGGTTCATTACCAACCACAGGTAGGGCGAGGACTATTGCTCTCTCAGGGTTCTCTTCCTCTCGAGCTATTTTCACTGGGACATTATTTTGAGGGTGGGGTGGTTGTTGACCTAACACTGGTTGTGGTTGAGTGTACCCTTGGTAAGCATAAGGTCGTGGTGCTGGTCCCTGCTGCTGGTATGTGGGATATCTAAAAGCTTCCCCTCCTTGATCTCTTTGAGGGTATCCATAAGGTCTCACTGGCAGTTGGATTGGTTTTGATTGCCGATTGTAAGGACAGTTTTCTGTGCTGTGATTTGTGTACTTTTGTTCTATACTACAATAATGCATAGGGCTCAGGACGGGTGGTCTATTGTAGGCATAAGCAGGTGGTGGGACTACTCCCCTAGTGCACAAATGAGAAGGATGATCACCTCCACAATGCACACATCTTCTAAGCATGGGCACTCTCATAGGATTGTTGGGGTAGTTCCTTGGCCCTTGAACATTGAGTTTCTTTGCCACTAAGTCAGCTATTTCCTCTGCATTGTTCCTAGAGTTTGACGTGCTACTGGCAGAATCTTCACTTTTCACACTACCTTGAGGTATTTTCAAGTCTTCTGCTAGATTGTCCTCTAGGTCAATACATTCTTTCATACATTCTTGCAAAGTTTGAACTCTTTTCACATATACCAGAGATCTTAATGATCCATTCACTAATCCTTCCAAAAACAATGACACCATTTTGTTTTGAGTGGGTCTCTCTTTAACAAGGCATCTATCCACATATTGCTTGAATCTTCTTGCTGCCAATCTCACTCATTCCGTAGGAGCTTGTTTAAAGCTATGGATTAATGAGGAGGAGTTGTTTTTTATTCCAGACTTTGTGAATTCTTCAATTAACTCTTGATAGACTTGTTCCATGTTTTGAAAGTTATTAGGGTCTAATGGTTGGAACCATACCAATGCCGTGTCTGTAAGGGTTAGCCCAAAAGATTCATATTGCATCAAGAAATCTTCCACTTCTTCGGATCTGATTACTTGCTTGAATTCCGTTATGTGATTGCAAGGTTCACTAGAGCCATCATAGTGGTTTCTCATGCATTTGGCAACTTGGATTGGCCTTAATCTTCTTCCTGGTTCAGGTGCTCTAGGCATTATAGGGAAGACTGGTCTTCCTATCGGTATACCTAGTCCTCTTACTACAGGTGGTCTATCTAGGATAGGAATTCTATTCCTTGGTTCAACTGGTGGTTGACGCCGATAATTAGGATTATTGCCCGGTGTAGCGAATTGCACATCTGGTCTGACTGGAATATGCATTTGTTGTGTCTGTCCGGAATGCTGATATGAATTATCTTGATAAGTTCCTTGGGGGTTCTATGAAGTAGTGGCTTGATCTCTAGGAGGGAACACTCGTATGTTCTGATATTTCAACCCTGCTCTTTCTAACTCCATTATAGGCTAGTACCTCCTCTGGTTTTTGTCCAAATACGTGATAATGGTGGGGAGTTCAAGATCTTGTAACTCATAGATGGTGACTGGGTTATTGGCCACTTCCTATAATGAAGACTGGGCTCTGAGAAGATGTTCCATCCCATTGATCAAATAGACATCCATTAGGGAATCATCTTGGGGAACTAGGTCTCCTCTCCAAACCCTAACAACGGATCTCCCTCTAGGGGTGGTTATCTGCTCTTCATGTCCCTCTTCATTAAGGTTGTGGGCATTGCCTTCTTCCCCTTGTTCGTTGATGCTTTCAAGGTGTTCCGTAACTACATACTGGATATATCTTTTGTCAATATAGAACCCTCCTACATATTTAATTGTTGGCCTAGGTACTATGTAAGCGTCTGTAACTTTCTTTAGTCTGGCCACTGATCGGTTTAGCCCATCTAGGTAGATAGGTATACCTTGTTGGTTGGTGTTCACATATTCTAAAGATCCGATAGTCACCCTCAATAATTGACATCATGCCAATTATTGGTATAGAATTCTACATATCCTCTGAAGGCATGAGAATTTCTTCCTCAGACTCACTCGAGGTTTCAGAATAATGTGAACGACTAGTTGGTTTGGCTACACTTCCTACAGAAGAAATCACACTTCTTCGACTCCCTAGGGTTCTTCCGGATCTTAGGTTCATTCAATTGAAGAATTCTAGTCTAATTTAGCCAACCTCTAGCTCCTAGAGTTCTTTACTGAAGGTTTGAGTTCTAGGGAATATTTGGTTGACTTAAAACTTATAATGAATCCACGATACACGATACTTGACCCAAAAGAATTCCAATTATACTCGATATTTGACTGACTGGAAAATTACCACGATACTCGATACTTGACTCACACGATACACGATACGCGACCAACTAGACAGATCACGATACACGATACTTGACTGGCAGATCACGATACACAATACTTACCCAATATCACGAGCCAATTAGTGATACTCGATACTAGGAACTTCACAATACTCGATCTTCCATAAATTTCACGAAAAGCAACCTTCATGATACACGATATGCAATAGGTATCGCGATCAGAAATTCACGATACACGATACTCGACGAAGAGAATTTCCACGATAGTCGATACTAGGCAAATATCGTTTTCAGTGTCCCACGATACTCGATATTTCAGAAGTATCGCGAGAACTTTCCCGACGATACTCGATATCCACTAGGTATCGTGAAAAGTTCAACGATACACGATGTCCGTCAAGTATCGCAAACAAAAATTCACGATAGACGATATGTGACTAGTATCATGAGGATTTCTCAACGATATTGGATATGTGACCAATGTAAGTATCGCGATACTCGACCACAGGAGTTCAGGATATCCAGATATTGCGATATCTCAACCGCGAGAGAACACGGTACTTGACATTTTTTCAATTTTTAGCAAGTGTCTTTGGAGTTTAATTGCATACAAATATTCCTAGAGCTTATCTATCCTCTCCCCTCAGCCTGAATCACAGAAAGAACTTCTTCACCCCTTAAATCATCTCTCATGATACTTGTCATAGGCTATTTGACTGTGTTGCTAGATTCCACTAGATTCTATGAGTAAAGGATGGCTATGGTTACCTTGGGAGCTACTCTCCAACTCCTCTACGACCTTTTCTCGTCTACACAGCTCAAATTCCTTGCTCCCCGATTGTGATATTCGATCTCCAGTGCTCGCGATACTTGCTTTGAGACAAATGACTTCTTGAAGACAAATTTTTTTTGGTTTTGAACTTTTGAAAATTCGTCCTAACTGAAAAAGACTAACAAGAACCAAGGTTGAATGCTACTCTACCTTCCTAACCTACTCCCTTCTTCCTCCTACTCTACTCACTCCACTCACTTCCCTAGACTATCAACTCACTACACACACTCCAAGAGCGAGAAGTAGTAAGTGCGGATGAGTGTGACTTACCAAAGAAGAGAAATTCACGACTCCTCTACTCGCTTCAATGATAAGAGCTACTTACCATCACACGAATGCCTCGGTTTGATTTGACTTCCCCGACAACGGCGCCAAAAACGTGTTTACCTAAGTACCAACCTAGGGAATTGTGGAGAAAGAGACTATACCTCGATCCCCCTCAAGTGCATATAGTGGGGATTCACGCTTTATTTATCAATCTGAGGAGTATCAAAACCTAGCCGAGTGTATGAAGACATGCATTCAAATGATGATCAATGAAAATGAGCTTCCCAAAGAGTGTAAATAAGTCTAAGTCTATTCCAAACAAGGTTCAAGGATCTGTTGAGATGTCACGATACTTGGAGTAGTAGCCAACAGTAAATCGAGCTTTTCTCTTAGCTTTGAACTCCGAATATAGCAAATACTGAGTTCATTTCGAAGCTCTCGAGAAGACACATCCGATGGTGGTCTTTTCACTCAATTCTGACACTTTTGCTTCAAGTTATGAGCAAAATACTGAGTCGCGGAAATGATCTTCCTACACTTCAGCACTTCCTACACTTCACACACACCTTAACAACAACAAACAAGCACCTTCATGGATAGGCAACACTTCCAAACACTCTTTTCAAGCATCACACATGCATGCAAGCTCACAAAGAATATGATACAGAGAGGAAAAGACACAAATTCGAAATTCTGTGCTCTTGATTCTCACAATGGCCAAAAGTCTTTACAAAGAGTCACAAATTGACTTATATACATGTGCCCTAAAAATGGTCCTTTCACACAAGAGACCAGCACTTTATTCACTAAAAGGTTAATTTCCTACTAATTTACATGGGTAAGCTACTAATCTTCCAAGGGTATGCATCTAGAGGACTTGTTGCTCTAGCACAATGGTGAGAACCACGATAAGAAGCTCCACCTCCTTAATGTCAATCCGCGGAAGAGATAGGAGTGATATGAAGATCGTGAATGTGAGATGAAGTGAGAGTGAAGGTGAGAAGCATAGAAATGCACACACACATACACACACACTACGAAGAGACAAGCAAGACACAATGGAAGGTGAGAAATCAACTCTATTACTCAAGAACACTATTACAAGCTCAAAATAGCTCTAAGCTCTTCTCTACTCCAACAAGCTAACCTCAAAAATGAGTCTCTAGCTCTTTTTATAGTTTCTAGACTAGTTGTGACCGGTTTCACATCTAGTGACCGGTATAGTTAAAAATTAGGTCCTAAATGCTATTTGGAAGGGTAAACGATGTCTAAAAATAACGAAAATTGATACGCTTGTTCTACCTAAGCTCCTCAAGCTCGAGGACTCCTTGGCTTGCAAAAAATGGAGCTATGGATTACAAAATGGGGTTTTCTATGTTACATATGTTACAATTAGTGATAAAAATCACTGTTGAATGTTTTGAAAAGTGATAAAAAACATATTTGTTTAAGAAATTGATCCAACTGGCTCCCTGCTCCGTCGTTACATGCTTCCGCGTCGTCTGTGCCTCTGGCTGCTTCCAACACCCCCCTCCCTCTCGCTTCTGTCGTCCCTAACAGAACCTTGTTGTGAGGTCTGCCGGATATAGTTCTGTAGGAGGTCTTGAGCGAGGGTGTGCTCGGAGATACGAATGCCTCGGGCCAGATCTGCCTCGAGTTTCTCCCAATCGATTGGTTGCGGTTCTTCCGGTGGCGGGAGCTGATAGTGTGTGGAATAGACCATTCGTTCACAGGCAAATAATTGTAATAAATGTGTAGGCCTGCTTATGAATACCTCTGAATGGTATTCCCAAAAGCCGGTTGTGAACATCTCTTCGAACGTCTGCTTGTAGCACGCCGGTAGGTACTTTATTCTGCAGTGCCAGGCATAACACACCCGTAGCGATGGTGTTGTACTCATATCATATACCAGATCGAAATTGCCATGCTCAAAGCCCGGGGTGTTGACATGTGGTGCCTTGACGCGTCGGAAGACTTTAAAAATCATTTGCATCATGTCAAAGATTTTGACAGTCATATGCGCCGCTATATCATCCATATGCTTTAATCTAGGGAGCCAGTGGCGAATTGTAGCCATCATGTAGCCAACAGTTGGTAACTCAATGGGTGGCTTAAAATAGGGGTAATTCAACCAGTCTTGGCACTGCTTATTGTTTTGTACCTTAATAGCAAAGGCAGTCCAGGAGCGGCGTCGTGGCACTGGTCCCCAACACGGGTTATACTTCAAATGCAAAGGTGCCTTTACCCATGTACTCATCATCTCTGGATATTGCTGTAGTAAATCTTTTCGCCACTCTGGTTGATAGATCCTTCCTTTCTGTGCATCTAGTGGCAAATCATCCGCCTCGAATTGAGTTGCATGTGATGGTTTCTTACCTGTCTCTTTCTCAATGGCTAACTGGTATTCGGCCATTAACATGAAATACGGTTTATACTGTAGCTCGTGCCCAGATATGTATCGTCGCGGGGCCAAATGAGCAAAGAATGGAGACTGTAATATCTTTTCTTTTATCATCGCCATGGCATGTAATTGTGCCTCTACTCTCGCTGAGTGCGTTGTTCCAAGTTCCTCAATAGTCTTCATCCACGCGGGGGTCGGAAGTTCGTACGTCATCTGACCTTCGGCCGTGACGCGTCCGCCTGGGATGGGTTGTGGCTCGTACGCTTCTTCAAATGTTTCCTCCACCGGGATGGTGACCGTTTCTTCCTCAGCTGGAAGCTCAGGTGGGGAATCTGGCCTTGGTGGCGCTTCATATACTGCAATCCTTGATTCAAGGGTCGACACCTGGGCCCGTAATGAGTTGAGTTCCTCTAGGAGGTCAAGAGAGGGGTCCACAGGTGCTGGTATGACTTGGTGTGCCGGTTCTCGTAACTGGAGTAATTTGTGATCTTCTTTGAGTTTCTGCAACTCCTCATTCATGCGGTCATATTCATCTAGCAATCTTACATGATCTTCTAGCAGCATCCTCATCGAGTCTGAAGGAATGGCTTTGAACCTGCTAGGACTGAGTGGTTGGTCTGGGTGGTCGAGCGCTGCTTCTAAGTTTTCTCGGTTCTGATCCTGTAAGCGCTGGTTTTCTTCCTTGGCGGCTGCTAGGTGTCTTCGTAGTAAGCCCATGTTGCGTGTTAGCATTGCATTGCGGACTGTCTGGGCTCTTAATAAGTTATCCAGGTCAGCAGTTGCTTCCTTGGTCTTTTCTTCGCTTTCTAGTTCCAATTTGTGATAAGCCTCGCGTAATTCTTGGTAGCGGGTGTTCAGAGAGGCATTCTCAATAGAAAATAAATTAAGCTGCGACTGTTAGTCATTGGTTGTCCTCTGCAGCTGCTTATAATTATCACCAAGAGATGTGAACTCATCTCTTACTTGCGTCATACACATGAACATCTATCGGAATGCATTATCTACAGTGGGTGATAGTATTAATGGGGTGCTAAATGAAGATGCAGTTGGTGTAGATGCAACGGGAATGGGGAATGGGGGTGGGAAGGTGGATGATGTAGTGATTGTTGAAAATTGTGATGTGCCTAAAAATGTTTGTGCCGTGAGTGAAGTGAGTGATGGTGCAGTGGGTGGTGAGATGTCCATGTCAGTGGACGTATCTAGTGCGGTGACCGTGAATATGGGTGTGATCGTGGGTACTCGTGCTGGTGTAAATACGGGATTTACAAAGGTTGAGGGGTAATTTACAGGGGGGCTGGCTGGAGCAGCTTGGTGGAAAGGGGAAAGAGGGGTTACAGTGGGTCGGGGAGGTGAGACGGGGGAGAAGGTTAATGGCGGTGGGAATGGGAAAAGGGGTCTTGGAGTTGTGGGGAAAGATGGAAAAGATTGATGAAGGAATGGATTGGATAGAAAGGTGGGTGTGGGAGGGGGTAGACTAGGGCTAATGGGTGCAGGAATTGTGGGGTGAGTGGTCGTAAGGACAATTTCTGCAACGCCACTGGCGATAGAAGATGATAGTCAGGGGGGAAGGAGGGTGAATAGGGGAGACTGGAGGGATGGGCGATGATGGAGGAGCGGTTGGGGTGGTCGGTACTTCAGTGACTACTGAGGTATGTACAGTTGTAGCGCGGGGTGGGGAATCTATAAGGATGGTTTCTACTGCCAACGAACTTTCGGGGACGAGGCGTGCCTCCCTGGCTTGTTCTGAAGACTGTGCTCCTGTTGGTACACGAATGTATTCGCCGGGCTTTGAAAGTAGTCGTACTCTGCGGGGGTCAAACTGTGGTAGTGGCTTTCGTTGCAAGTACTTGAGGGCTTCGTTGGAGCCTACTGATTTGACTAACTCTCTGAATCCTTTGATGTATGTGTCTTCGAATCCGCCTGTGACAAGTTCTTGTTCTATTATTGTTTGACTCTCTTCCTCTGTCAGCTTTTTGCGTGCCCAAACTTTTTCCATAGTTCTATACAGCTTCTTGATAGCTAGTGTGTAAGCTGCTGCCTCGTAAGTTTCATCTTCATGGGTACTTGTATCGCCATGTGTGTCTGTTTGTTGGCCTTGGCCATCTGTCTGTTCATGCTCTTGGGATTCCTGTGTTCCCTAGCTAGCTTCGTCGTCTCCTTCGTCGTCATCGGTTGCTGTTCTTTCGTCATCAGAGCTAGACACAATCTGTCCTTGTGGTTGATCCCTGGGTGTGGTAGGGTAGCTAGGCCTTTCAAATTCTTGAGAAAACAATTGTCCTTCTGAAAACTGGAACTCATTGGAGAATGCATCGGGCATCTCAAAATCAAAAGTTTGGTCCAGTGGCTCTGCTTGTCCTGCTTCTAAATGGGGTATTGGAAAAGAGAAAGCTTCCGCACCAATAGTGGTGGGAAGTTCAGCTACTGTGGTGATAGGTTCTGTGGTTGTGGCTGCTTGAGGTGCAACAGTAGTGGTGGTGCCCTCCGGCGTAACTGGTCTTGATAACCGTATACGAATTGGTGGTACTGTGGGAGTGGCTGCTGTTGGTGACTTCTCTGGAGATGGTTGTGGCGAGGGTGATTCTGGGACTTGTAGGCATGGGATAGTACCTCTCATCCGCTTTCCGGCTCTGCCTTTGCTAGACTTTCTAGCCTTCCTAGTGGTGCCTTTAAATGCTTTCAGTTCCTCACTGGTCATGGCACGCTCAATTGGTAAGTCATACGCCAAGCACATATATATGATCCTGGTGAGGGCACAGCACCCATTGATTACCTTCTTTCGCTCCCACCTATGTTGTGCCAAATAGAGCTGATCAATTATCCAGCTGGCTAGATCAACTGTTTGCGGTCCAGTACATGCTAAGTACAATCCAAACCAGATTCTCTTGTGAGGCATGGTAAAACGATCCTGAGCTGGGAAAGCAAAGTGCTGCATGCATATCCGTAATGGCTTGGAAAGCTCAAGGGTTATGGCTGAAATATCCTCCCACTTAGTTACGTCACCACGTTTCATCTGCTCTGGGATTAGCCGTTCTCTCTCCGTCGGAGTGTGTGTTCCATGTATTTTTAGAGCTTCGCGAATTAAATCTTTAGACAAATAAAACCTTCTGAATGGAGGATCATTTACCAAGGATGGTAACATGAATGTGCTGGGTAGGTCCTTGTTTTCTGAAGCTGTTAAGGTGGTTACCAAGTAAAAACATCTATAAAAATCGGGTTTAGGCAGAGGGTCGCTAAAATACTCTATGAATCCCGCTCGTGCCCAAACGTGCGTTAGGTCTTGTGTATTCTGTAGTCCTTCAAATTCTCTTGACAAGAACTGGTACTTGGTCCATGTGCGAAGATCAAATGCCAAATTGGCCTCAAATATGAAATCAGCGTCTGCTAATGGTCCTGCTAGGCCTTGAAACCAATGGGAATTACGATGAATCTTCTCAGTATATCCTCTAGGAGGATCATCGATTGGCATGGGTCCTGGAAAACCTTGAAACTCTGGTGGTTGCATAGTAGGATAAGATTCTGCTAGTAATTCTCCAATAGTGGCCATCGGTGCACTGGGGCCAGCTTCTGATGGTCCTGCTTCGGTTTGCATGATGACTGATGAGCTAATGGAAAAGATCTGCTACAAAAGATTAACACATTAGCATGGAAATTAATTATGATCCCATTAAGGTGAGACCGCAATCCCTTTCCATAACCGATGTGTAACCCGTGTAGCCAAGTGTCGTGAAGTGATTGATGCAATGATTCTTTGTAGAGCAAATGCAGGTCTCTAGACACCTACATGGTTCAGATTATGCCTACAATTCTTGATGATCTTTTATTATGCATGATGTGGGGTTTGGGTGTATGAATTTATACAAGGTTTGGTTGAAGGTGAATTAGTACAAGGGTGGAGTTTAAACGGGGTGGGAAAATTGTTAGATAACGGGGTACAAGAAGATGTTTGGATACGTTTCGGTATCCATTTCCTAAGATTCTTGGAGTGGGTGGTATGTTTCTGCTGAGGGACGAAAAGTGGTATCGGGTTTGGTGGTATTGAAGGATGGAAAGATTTCTGAGGGGTATATATTACATGGCTTGAGGGTTGGGCTATGATACATTGTTTGGGTACCCAAATCTGCATGGGTGTGGGTCGATTGATAAGATACTTCTTGGCGATCCAAATCTGCCGAGTATTTGTACTTGGGTAAGAAGATCGAGGGGACTTTGGATGCTGACTCTGCTTCTGTTGAAACTTTGTCCTGCTCTCGTCTGCAGTGTTGCCAATAGCCTGTGGTTGCTGTCCTTTTGGTACCCATATTTGTCTCGTGCCACTTGTTCTGTGATGCTGATACTGCTGTCTTTGCCTTGTCTGGTGGTGTCGTCGGTCTGGGTTCCTCTGTTGTGGTTGACTCCTTCGTGGTTGGGTTTGAGAGGTCCATTGGACGCTTTGCTTTGGAAAAGAAGGGAGGTCCAACACTTGCGTGACCTGCCCATTAGGAAGTGATTCGTTCTTTATCTTTAATCTAGGCCAGTCCGCAGCAAGTTTGGAAGGATGAGCACCGCAAGGTGTTGTGCTCATTTGGCCGCTGATGCAACCCACCTGACGACTGATTGTGTTCATCTGCCCTAGCGGTTGGGTAGCTGCCCCTTCTAGTTTGTAGGAAGCCCCAGGGAAGATCTCCTGTCGTCCTTCTGATTGACAACTGTCCATAGCCAAGCCCGAGTGGGTTGGTGTAGACGTAACGTGACTGGTCTGACCCAAGATCTTCCGGTCTTCCGTCGCATGCGTTTCATAGGGTCTAGGGTTACAAACCTCAAGCGGAATGCAATTAGGGAAGTCAAGCGGTATCACTCTCTTCTGCTCTAAGGTTCCAATCTGTAAGGAGCCTTGTCTAAGATTTAGGTCCACTGAGTGATCGTATAGCCAATCTTGGCCAAGGATTAGGGGTTCTATCAGGTCGTCATCATGGCACACTAGTAGCTTCGCTGTCATGGTCACATCCTTAATGAGGATAGGAAGGTCCACCTCACCCATGCAAGGGGTTTCCATGCCTCCTAGGCCTATGATGTATGCCTCAATTGGTCGCATTTCTATTCCTGAATCCTTATAGTGGGACCATCTAATAGCACTAGTCGCAGCACCGGAGTCAATTAAAGCCCTGAGCTCTTGGCAAGGGTTGACGTGCTCTAGCCTAACTGTAATGAATGGTCTCCTGTCCACTATACTATGATGAGTGGTTGACTTTACTTGACACATGGCCATGGGATATCTGGGTGTAGTTTCCAGATGGTTATAATGTTCTCTCCCTAGTCCTTGTCTTCTTAACTTCATGCGTTTAATGCGTTCTATTGCTTCTGCCTGAGCTTCCGCTCGTATTCTATTTTCTTCCTCCTTACGCTTTTTTGCCAACGTGAGTCGTCTAAGCATATCCTCAGTAAGAGGTTCCTGATATAGCTTGACTCTACAGCCACTAATATAATTAGGCATTATATCTCCTTCTAAAGTGGCTAACTGTACTGCTCCACTAGTTGAGAGTCTGTTAATGATCATAGGTCCATAACCTCGCTTTTCTAACTTACGTGCGTGTTGCTTGAGCGTATATACTAGAACTAAATCTCCTTCTTTTAAGCCTTTATGTTTCACATGTGCATTAAAATATGCTTTCTGTCGCTTCTTTGCTGCGTATATGCCTGCTGCTGCCTTTAGCCTAGTTTCTCCTAATCGTTCCAAGTCCATTATTCTCGCTGATAATTCATGGCCGGTCCACTGATGTTCTTGTGCAGCCTTAAGGGTCGGTATCAAGAAGTCCAAAGGAAGCACAGCATTCTGACCAAAAACCATCTGAAAGGGAGTTGCATTGAGTACGGTCTTGTAGGCCACTCGATATGCCCAAACAGCGTGGTGTAACTGTTTGTCCCAATCTGAACGTTTGTTGTTCACGAGTTTCGTCAGTACGTTACAAAGGATCTTATTAGTGCTTTCAGCCTGACCATTGGCCTGAGGATGATATGGTGTGGATTTCTTGTGAATCACCATAAAATCCTGTAACAAATATTCAATGACTTGGTTTAGAAAGTGAGTGCCTCGATCGCTCACTAACTCTATAGGCAATCCATATCTTGTAAAGACATTCTCAAATAAGAATTTTGCAGTTGTGTGTGCATCATTCTTTTTCGTGGCTTTTGCCTCTACCCATTTCGTCAGATAATCTGTGGCAACAATAATGTATTCCGCATGTGTACCTTTTGCAGGGGGGTTAATGGGTCCTACAAAGTCTATACCCCACTTTGAAAATGCACGTCCGCCCATCATGGGTTTCAATGGCATTTCATCTCTGCGAGTAGGAAACTGAGTTCTTTGGCACACATCACATCTCTTTACATAGGTATGAGCATCCATGTGAAGAGTGGGCCACCATAATCCTGCAAAGAGGATGGCTTTGATTATCCTATCGGGTCCAAAGTGACCTCCTGCAACACCTTGGTGTGCAGTCTCTAGTATGCTCAGATAATCGCTCTCATGAACACATTGTCTTAGATATCCATCTCGTCCTCTTTTGTATAGATTATCGCCAATAAGTGAATAGTCTTGAGCTTCCTGCTCTAGACTACGTTGTCGAGCTAAGGTCATGCCTTGAGGGAATGTCTTCGTCCTCAAGTATGTCACTAATTGTTCACTCCAATCTGGTGTGAGAGACACGTGATACAATGTAGCATGCTCTACTGGTGGTCTTTCACAACAAACATTGCATTCCTTACAGAACCTGTAGACATCTGCTTCCATCGAAGGCCAATATACTCCTAATCTATGCAGAGTCTGTAATGTTCGATGTTTTGAATGATGTTGCTTTAATGCACCTATGTGTGCTAATTGCAACCAATTCGCATGTTCTGATTCCTCTACACAAAAAGCAAGAATCTTTTGATTATCCTGTTTATATATGCTTCCTGCCATTATTTGGTATCTCTGCGACTTGTTAATCTCTCCCTCTTTGATCTTTATCCTAGGATTCTTGGGTCCATATGTGAGAATAGGGACTATAGGCTTAGCCCATTCTGGTGCTATCTCAAGATTAAACAAATATGCATCTGGTAGATCATCTGCTACTCCTTGAGGAGCTTCTCCTGAGGTTAATCTTGAAAGGTGGTCAGCTCTAAGATGTGTCTTTCCTTTCCTAACCACAACTTCAAAATCATATTCCATGAGTAATAGAAACCATCGTATTAGTCGTCCTCTGTTACATGGCTTGTTGACTAAGTACAATAGGGCTTGATGATCTATAAAGAACTTGAACTTATTGGCCAACAAATAGTGCCTAAACTTCTTTACTGCGTAGATCATCCCTAATCCTTCTCGTTTCGTCGTGGTGTAATTTCTTTCTGCTGCGTTCAATTGTCTCCTCGCGTAAGCTATGGGGAGATCTATATTACCTTCATTCGTGGGTTGTGCTAACACGCATCCTATGGCATAATTGGATGCATCCACATGTACATGGAATGGCTTACTCCAATCTGGGGTTGTCAATATAGGTGCTGAGCACAAGCGTCGTTTAAGTTCATTGAATGAATTTTCACATTCATCTGTCCATTCAAAGTTGGTTAAAAGAGAGTACAAAGGCTTGGCTATGATTGCATACATGTGTATGAATCTCCTATAATAACCGCAATGGCCCATAAATGCCTGTACCTCTTTCACATTAGTTGGTCTAGGTAATTCTGCAATTACCTTCACCTTTTCTTCATCCGTAGAGATTCCATTTTTTGACACAATGTGTCCTAGAATTTTGCCTTGTCTGACCATGAAAACGCATTTTTCTGGGTTCAAACAAACCTGATATTCTCGACATTTGTCAAATATTTGTCTTAACTCTGGTATATGTGTCTGTCTTACATTTGAATGTGCACATAAGTCATCGACATAAACTTCCAAACTCTTGCGTAGGAATTCCTTAAAAACATGACACATGAGTCGCTGGAAAGTGGCGGGTGCATTTGTTAAGCCAAATGGCATCACATGAAATGCAAATATGCCCCATTCAGTGGCAAATGCCGTCTTGTGTTGGTCCTCTGGAGCAATGGCTACTTGATTATAGCCTGAAAATCCATCAAGAAAGCTATAAACTTCCTTGCCCGCAACTCTTTCCAATAGATGTTCTGTGATAGGAAGAGGATAACTGTCTCTAATTGTGGCGGCATTAACTTTTTTAAGGTTAATACACACACGCAATTTTCCATTCTTCTTGGGCACAACCACAATGGGGGATACCCATTCGGTATGCTCAATTTCGTAAATGAATCCTGCTTCTATCAGCCGATCTATCTCCTCTTTAATCTTCGCAGCGTAGTTATCATTGTACGTGTAAGGTTTTTGTTTTGTCGGTTTTGCATCTGGAGTCATAGGGATTCTATGAGAACATATATCTGGATCTACTCCTTTCAAATCTTTGTAACTCCACGCAAAAACATCTCTATATTCACGCAATAGGGCAACTAGCTCTTCTTCTTCTTCAGTTGTCAAATCATGCCCTATGTATGTACATTTTTCTTCTTCTCCTTCTATGGCTACGATTATTTTCTTGGTTTTCTCTCGGTTATCATATACTTGTCCGTCATTCGCCTTTCTATTAGGCATTCGTACCATGATTCTTCTATCTTCGATTTCATATTTCTTGAAGTTCTCGGGTACTTCAAACAAAGATTCTTCTTTTTCTGACATGGTTGCTTTCTTCTTTCTTTTCTTGCCTTCACTCTTGTTAGTCACTTCCGTGGCTAACCTCACCTCATTCGTAATTTCCTCGTGTCTCTGAGTGTGAGTCTCTACCTCGAAAAAATATTCTTCCTCTGATGCAAAGGGTGGGTCCATGATAATTGATTCTAAATCAAAATCGCTTGCATCCTCAAATGCATCAGTGTTAGGTTCACACTCTTCTAAAATTGCATCGCCCATGATTGGCTCTATCGTGAAAACTGATATGTCATAGCCATCCTCGTCACAGTGGGGTGTCCATTGTTCTTCATTGATGGCTACGTCCATGGTTGCTAGGATTTCTACCCAACCATGGGGTTCAAACTCTTCGTCTGGGAATACTACAAGTGCGTAGGCTGGATCTTGAAGGGTTCGTGGATGTTGTTCTGCACCTAAGGTCCTGGCTTCTAATCTTTCTTCTTCTTGTTTTGCTACTTTACACATCCATAAATGAGTATCCTCATGCAACCAAGAAGGATCTGATTCTAATGAGTGCACAGATTCTGTCTCTACTGGTGTCTTATGGATGGTATTCCATTGTATTGGGGGTACGTCTCTATGTGAATAGTCTTTAAGATTGACTTTGGTAGTCACTCCTAAATGTTGCAAGTACAAAGAATTAGTTCCCCAATCTTGTACAATTTGCAACTGACGCATGAATGGTCGTCCCAATATCATCTCATAAGCATGGTTTTTTGCAAAGTCACAAATGGCAAAAGTATGCTCAAATTCTACACCACAAGTGGTGAGTGATATGCCTTCTAGTAAGCCTAATGGTTTTTCTATGTGTCCGTCAGCCATTTGTAGCTTCATCCTGGTGGGCCTTAATGCTGGCTTACCCCAACGTTTCCATAAAGCGGTGGTAGCGATGGCTACTCCGGCTCCTGAATCTAAGATGGCTTTCGTGGTGTAGCTCTGATGGGTTATCGGAAGATAAGTGTTACCTTCCTCTCCTTCGCTTACATCTCCGATCTTTTCTACGGGTATCTCTGGTACCTTATTTTGTGATCCTATTTGTGAGGGAGTAGTAGCAAGCTCGGGGAATTGATTTTCTACATGTTTCCACAATTCTGGTTTTATCTTCAGCAACTCCTCTAGAGTGAAGTTACATTGTACTTTAGTATTCTTGATCACTTCTGTGTTTCTAGGGATTACTGATTCTTCATTCCTCACTATTATCGTGGGTGCTCTCATACTAATAGACTTTGCTTCCCAAGGTCCTGTGAACTGAGGTAATTCTTGTAAAGAATTAGATTCAAAGCCTGTGTGTTCACTCAGTTGTTCCTCCTCTACCTCATCGTAAATAGAGGGAATATCTTGGGGAAATTGTTCCTGCAAGTCATCTATTTCTTGAATAGGAGGATGGGTTCCTTGTTCCTTTCTCCACTTCTCTTCTTGTATTTCTCTCAAAAATTCATGTGAATATTTATGTATGGAAGAAAAATTGTCTTGACTTTCTGTATTGGGTACTTGAGACAGGGATGGTGCATTCCTTTCCTGTGTCTCTGGGACAATAGGGTTCCTAGGCTGATCCTTTTTCTCTTTGCTCTCGATCAAGTATTCTAGCCTCTCCATTAGTCCTTGAAAGTGTAAGTCGGGTTTTGCCATGTTATTCCAATTAAGATATCTAGAGGCTTCGAACAAAGCTTGTGCTAATTCTACCATCTTCATGCAAAGTTTAGTTCTCTCAATTTCTAGATCAGCTCGAGGGTAATTTTTGCTCATTTCAGCTACCTGAGGTCCTTCTTTTAATCTAGCCTGATATGCACGAAACATCATGTCTAGATTTTTTGGTATGGGTTCCGCTAAAACTGATCCTGATTTCTGAGCTGGATTCTCTTGATTCAATTCCTGTGAAGTCAATTCTAGAATTTTGGCTCTAGATTCCTTTAAACTTCCTTCCAACTCAGTTATCTTTTTACTCCATTTTCTCTTGATTCTTTCTCTAGAATCTTTCCAAGATTTTGTCTTTTTGCTGCTAGATTCTGCAACTTCACTAGTTCTGGCTACTTTCTCCTGATTAAGTTGTTGGTTCTGTAAGAGCGCCTGGGCTCTTGTTATAGCTTGGATAGGCACGTAGGTGGGGTTGGATCCATCTGTGTTATTTACAATACCTATCACATTGATCGGTGTCACATTCGAAGTGTTAACTGGATTTTTAGGACAATCTTTGATTATGTGCTCTTTGCCACAATCGGCGCAAAAGCCTTGTATGTTATAGTACTGTGATTGTCCTGCTATCGGAGGATGTGGACAATCCTTTATGAAGTGATCTCCTTGGCACCTAAAGCATGGTCCTCTAGGGCCCTGTGGTCTCTGTTGTCTTAATTGGGGTCGTGGATTTGGGTTTGTGTACATCACATTAGCATAGTCGGGCTCCCAACTAGGTTCTACCGGTGGACTATCGTAATGATATGTTTCTACGTGCTCTGGTGACTCTGTGTAATATGCGGGTGGACTATCTACATGAGTGGAGTCAAAACTGTTCGAATTCGGGTCACCCTCTGTGATCAAAGGTGAAGAAGGCACTAAGGCCCTACTTAGGTTCTCTTCTGCAGCAACATATTTGACTGAGATGACATTCGCTGGTGGGGGTGGCTGCTGAGCTAAGACAGGTTGAGGTCTCTGTTGAGCCTGGTATGGGTAGTTCTGAGGAGGCCTATAGTAATAAGGCTGAGCATTGTATTGGCCTTGATACCTACCTGGCTGCGGGTATGCTTGCGGGTAGCTCTGTCTCAAGGTCTGTTTGTTGTATGGGCAGTCTTGAGCCGTATGATTCGTGTATCTTCTCTCAATTGTACAGTATTGGCCACTAGGGTTGGCTTGTGGTTGTGTTGCATTGGGGCACACATTTGCCATATGGTCACCACCACAGGTGTAACAGGGCTTGTTCATTAGCACCCTAGGTTTACTAGAAACTCCTAGCTTCTGGGCCACTTTTTCTGCTAGGTCTTCTATTGAGCTAGACAATTTTGTGGATGCTAGAGATGAACAGTCTGAATCCTTATAGACCTTTGAGAGTTCCAACTCGTCTCCTAAGTTGTCCTCAATGTCTATACAAATTCTTACACATTGCTCTAGCGTTCTGGGTTCTTTTAGGTACACGTAGGAGCGCAGTTTAGAGCTCAACAAGCCATCTAGAAACAATGACACTTGCTTGGCTTGTGAGGGTAGCTCTTGCATTGGACATCGTTCAACATATTGTCTAAACCTACGTCCTGCCAGTCTTACTGTTTCTTGAGGGGTCTGTTTAAAGCTATGAATCAACGAAGACGTGTCATGTCTAATCCCACTTTTAGAGAATTCAGTGATGAATGACTCTAAAAAGTGATGGATGTCTCTAAATTGCCTTTGTTGCACAGGTTGGAACCAAGTTAAAGCTGTATTCTTTAACGTTAGTCCAAATGCATTATATTGCGTGAACATGTCTTCGACTTGTTCTGCTCTTAGTACTTGCTTGAATTCTGCGACATGGTCATAGGGATCTCCTGTCCCATCAAAGTAATTTTTCATGGATTTCACTAATTGAGTGGGTCTCAGTATTCTTGCGTGTTTGCGTGGTCTAGGTAGAGGAAAATCATCTCTACCACCTAGTATTCCATGATCTCTTTGTCTATCCGCTCTATTAGTGTCCATGGTTGTTCTATCTCTCCCTATGGGATGAGTGAAGCTTATTTTGGGTCTTTCTTTATTCTTTTCTCTTTGATTTCCATGGGCTGATGATGTTCCTGCCCCTTGTTGACTTGTATTCATGTTCGTTCTAGATGGAGGGAATACCAATTCACCTCTCCATGTGTATGTGTTTTTAGCGCGGTCAGGCACCACAAAGACTCTTTCTGAAGTCTCATCCAGGTATACAACCTTTCCAGGTGTATCCGGGTCCTTGAACTCGTATATCGTGATGATACCTACCTCACTAAGTATTTCGGTCTTGTATCTCCAAAAGGCTTCATCAGTTTCTTTATTTACAAACAACTCTATGCTTCTGTTGTCTTGAGGGATCCAGTCTGGGATTAGTACTCGTGTCAGTACTGATTTCCCTCTAGGTGTTCTAGGCTCTTCTAATGGTTCTTTTCCTTGAGGTTTTGCTTCCGTCTCTGGTTGAATCACGCCAAACTCGTTGGTATTGTTTGGCTGCGTACTTAAGATGTACATCGTTCCTTCCTTGTCTATGTACGCATCTCTCTCGAATTTCACCACTGGACGTTCCAATCCAATGGGTTGATCGGGGTTGTGCATTTGCACCACTTGCCTTCGCAAACCATCCTCATAGATGCGAGCACCTAATCGGTTAGTTCGGAGAAACTCTAGTTGCGTTCTATAGGGTCCTTCTGGTTTTTCTAAATAGGCTACATTCGACCCTCCTTCTGGTCTTTCTGTGCTAAATGCCATTTCTGATTCGCTGGTATATGAGCTCTCGTAGGGATAATTACTATTCAATTGTTGAGCCCACGATCGTGCAGTAGTTCTTACACTTGCCTCTGATGATCTAAGGCTTCGCCGGTCTGACTTACCTATATGTTTGCCCGATCTAAGGTTCATTAATTTTCTTCCTTGCACACTCAGTACACGCTCAGATCGTCAATGATTCTTTGTTATTACTGTCTTGATTCCTTTTAAATTTCTTTAGATTCTTGTCTTAATGTATGCGTCAGGAATTCGACTTTCCGTGGTATTTTGAGTTCTCGTTCCGTCAGACTTATGTTCTTTCCTTTAGGTTTTCGTGTCACACACCTTTATCTGTAGTCTTAGACTTGAAAGAATTAAATATCTTGAACTTGAGGCGTTCCTATCGTCTTTAATCCACAATGCTAACGTTTTTCCTAAGCTAAGAATTGACTGAGGGGGTTGAGTAATCTTCCAACCTCGAGTCAGCTTTTCTGGTTGCTCTGATGCCCAAGAAGCCGCGCTTCCCAAGCTTTATGCCCTTCACTGCCTTGCCTTGGTTGCCTTCGATTGCCCTTGCTAGACCTGGAAAAATCCAATATTAGACCAATTCACAGTTGGATGATCAAGCACTTGAGTATATACACCTTTTAAGCCCCTTCCCTTTTGCCCAACTTTTCAATGTTTGCCCCCTGGTTTTCTAGTCCCAAACTAGGTCAACCTCAAAATAGCTTATGACCGTTCAGGCCCTGGGGGGTAAAAACTGACAAACAAGTTTTTCTCCAAATATGAGCTAAGGGGTCTCCTATGAGTCTAATCACCCAAAAATTTCCCAAAAATAGCCCCAAAATTGGCCAAAAAATGAAACCCTAAAATTTGCGATGGGGGTGCATAATCGCGATGGTCTGAGACAATCGCAATGGTCTGGGACCGTCGCGATGGCGTGAGGGTGAACAATCGCAATGGCGTGATGCGTGAACCGTCGCGATGGTCTGAAGTGCACCGTCGCGATGGCGTGAAAGTGGACAATCGCGATGGCTCGATCAGGCGGACAATCGCGATTGCGTCAGTCAACGGTCAACGTGAACAATCGCGATGGCGTGAAAGTGGACAATCGCGATGGTCTGAAGTGCACCGTCGCGATGGTTCGATCAGGCGGACAATCGCGATGGCGTCAGTCAATGGTCAACGTGAACAATCGCGATGGTCCAAAGTGAACCGTCGCGATGGTCACAGATGCGATGGCTTGAGCCAATCGTGATGGTCTGGGCGCGATGGCGTGAGCCAATCGCGATGGTCCGAATTTTTGAAGTGTCACGATGGTGTGAGGGTGTCGTCGCGATGGTCCAAAAAATGAACCGTCACGATGGTCTAGCTTGCCATGTGGCACCATCGGCGCGATGGCGTGAGCCAATCGCGATGGTGTGGGGTCAACCGAACAGTCGCGATGGTCCGCGAATGGTCGCGATGGTCCAAATGAACCGTCGCGATGGCGTGAGACCATCGCGATGGTCCGGTCGAGCCGTTGCGATGGCGTGAGCCAATCGCGATGGTGTGACACAATCGCGATGGTCCACCAAAATGTGAATTTTGCAGATGCAGCTATGGATTCCTGTAGGCGCAGGTGTGCTCTTCACGCTGGTGTGGTCGCCTTCTCCAAATTCCGAACTTTGCAGACCATCGCGATGGTCTGACACAGTCGAAAATTTCTGATAGAAACTGAAGTTTTTACCTTTTCCAAGCTTTCCTGATGCACTGGAGCTCTGTACCTGCAAGAAAACTCAAGAAAACAAAAGCACATGCAAGCACAAAAGCTCTCTCTCACTCTCTCGCATGCACAAATGAGGGGAAATGAGGAGAATGGGTGGATATGGTGAATTTTCTGATTTTTTTGGAGATGAAGATGATGATGCGGTGATGAAGATGGAGTGTGGGGGAGGTGAAAAACACTAAAAACTAAGTAAAAACAACAACAAAAACTGAAATTTTTACCTTCCAACACCACTTCTTGCTATACTCTTACCATCACACATTCGTCCTAGACTCGATCCCCGGCAACGGCGCCAAATTTGGTGTTGCTCTAGCACAATGGTGAGAACCACGTTAAGAAGCTCCACCTCCTTAATGTCAATCCGCGGAAGAGATAGGAGTGATATGAAGATCGTGAATGTGAGATGAAGTGAGAGTGAAGGTGAGAAGCATAGAAATGCACACACACATACACACACACTACGAAGAGACAAGCAAGACACAATGGAAGGTGAGAAATCAACTCTATTACTCAAGAACACTATTACAAGCTCAAAATAGCTCTAAGCTCTTCTCTACTCCAACAAGCTAACCTCAAAAATGAGCTCTCTAGCTCTTTTTATAGTTTCTAGACTAGTGTTGACCGGTTTCACATCTAGTGACCGGCATAGTTAAAAATTAGGTCCTAGATGCTATTTGGAAGGGTAAACGATGTCTAAAAATAACAAAAATTGATACGCTTGTTCTACCTAAGCTCCTCAAGCTCGAGGACTCCTCGGCTTGCACAAAATGGAGCTATGGATTACAAAATGGGGTTTTCTATGTTACATATGTTACAATTAGTGATAAAAATCACTGTTGAATGTTTTGAAAAGTGATAAAAAACATATTTGTTTAAGAAATTGATCCGACTGGCTCCCTGCTCCGTCGTTACATGCTTCCGCGTCGTCTGTGCCTCTGGCTGCTTCCAACAGGACTCCTCTAGTGCATTTACATCGGAAAATATGTTACAAAATGGCTATGATACAAAAATAAAGTGTTCGAAACGAAAACTTTTGGGGCCCATATTTTTCTCTCCCTTTTGCTCTTCTTAGCTCTGCAACACCAGGTGTATCTAGTGAGGTCATCTACTATCAGGAAGAAGTAAATTGACCTACTTAGAGAAGGTGTATGCATAGGTCCACAAATATCGGCATGGACTAATGCTAAGGGTTTAGATGTAGAAATGGATGCTTCTATAGGCAAAGGGGCAATTGTCTGCTTGGTACATGCTTGGCAATCCAATTCCACTTGTGCGATCCTCAATAATCCCTTGACAAGATGATTGGAAGAAATCTTAGCTAATCAAGATGTATATCCAAATATGCAATGCCACAAGCTAAGACTTGAATCTTTGGTCATAAAACTTGAAAGCTTCTAGAGACCTTTGTCTTCAAAGCCTTGAGCTATCACTTCATTGCATTCATGATCAATGACTTGAACTTTGTTGTGATTGAATTGCACCGTCATGTTCCACTTTGTAATGGCCTTCACTGAGAGAAGATTTTTACAAAGGCTTGGTATATAAAGAACATCTTTGAGTGACTTGGTCTCGCCTTCTGAGTTAGTGAAATGAACTTTGCCTCTTCCTTGGATCTCAATGCACTTGTTATCTCCAAGATAAACTTGACCTTTGTGCTCTTCAAACTCATGAAAATCATCTTTGTCATGGCACATTTGTGATGAAGCCCCACTATCAAAAATACATTCTTTCTTGGGAGCAGAGGCGACAAGTGCCTTGTGTTCAGTTGTGAGAAAGAGATCTTCACTTGTGCAATGAGAGTAATGTTCGATCGTTGAAGTAGACTTAGACTTATCTTTGTTCTTCTTCTTGAAGCGATATTTTTTGATGTGCCTAGGCTTGCCACAAAAATTGGTAGTGAACTTGTTCTTGCCTTTGTCATTCAATTCCTGATTGCCTTTTTGTCTGTTAGTCTTGTGGAAGGTGGCTTTAGCCTTCAAAGTTGTTTCTTGGGTAGCTTGGGTCTTTTCTCTAGAGTCATGGAGAAGTAATAATCTTCTAGCGTCTTCTCATATGAGTGCTTGACCTCTGTTATACAGAGTGGTTACAAATGTTTCATATGACCTAGGAATCTTGTTAAGCAATCATATAGCCATATCCTCACTTGAAATTTTTCATCCACAAAGTGCTAACTTGTGTTGATAATCTTCAAATTGGGCTATCACTTCTGTGATAGTGTCTTGTGGACGTATAGTGAAATTGTGAAACTGGGGGAATATTAGAAGGTATTTTATCTTCATATAGATTTGTGAGAGTATTCCAAGCTTCTTTTGAAGTCTTACATGTAGTGATGTGACCCTTTTTCAATTCATCTCATGCGAAGAGAAGTTGCCCTAATGCTCACTTGTCTTTTACATTCCATATATTCCAAGCTCCTAGATCGGTTTCCTTATCATGATCTCATTTTGTATCTTCAACGACCTCATACAACAGGTTTGTGTAGAGATAGGCCGTAATTGCATCCTTCCATAGGTTGTAATTTGTGCCATTTAGCCTTTCATCTTTTGACATGAATATTGGCCTAAAAGAGGGTAAATATAATTGACTGGAGGATGTGGCATTAAATCAATGACATTATCATTGTTGAAATGAAGTGACCACACTTGCAATAAAAATTGGTTCACAAAATTGAGTTGCGATAGGGGTGGGGGCTTAGAGTAGCCCTACACTTGCACCAAAATTGAAGTAGACACCTTGGAGAGCAGGGGGGGCTTATCCCTACACTGGATAATGCAAGAGAGATGACTTGGAGGGATTCAAATATCCCTACATATGCACAAAAATCAAGATGAGTCGATGCAAGAGGAGGGCTTAGAGTAGCTCATTGCACATGAAGGTAGCCTTAGAATAGGCTGGGGAACTGAAGAAATTGTGTGGATGGGATTAGATTAGCCTAGAACCCACAAATGCACATGCATGATGTTGATATATTTAGGTAGTGATGTGTGTGAACACACTAGGACCGCTGGGGCACTTTTTTCCCTCTTTAGGAGGTTTTTTTCCCCCGGCTTGTATATACGCCTATTGCCCTAATGGGCTACTTATCTTTGTACATTGTCTAGTAATATATTCAGTCTTGTGTGTTGTGCTCCAAGCTTCTTCTTCTTCCTTGTGCTGTTCGCGTGCTTCGGGAGACATCTATCTCCAACAATTGGTATCAGAGCAGGTCGTCGCTTCATCTAGGGTGCCGTCGACACTCCTCCGTTTGCAGTCTCAGAATTGCACGAATTTTGATGAGCATACTTAGCGTGTTTCCGAGATCAAAACGGCTTCGCTTTGTGGTGTTGAAATCACGATCTGAGCTCGTTTCGGCCTCCGAACGCACTATCGCAGCGCTTGTGCAAGCTATTTTGTCTTTTTGTGCCAAAGGTATATGCCAGTTTCTGTTCGCCAGCTTAAGCGTCTCGAAGTCTGCTACAGGTCTAGCAGAACTCGTCTCGGCAATTCTGTTCAACTTTTTTAGATACAGTCAATTTTTTGCATCAAGGTATTTTAGTCACCGGCCATGGCTGAAAGCAATGATGTATTCCGTATGTTGATTGTTGAGGATAAGTTGGATGGTACCAACTACCCATTATGGGCTTATATGATGCGACATGTTTTGGTTGCAAAAGGATTGTGGAACATTGTGTAGGGTGTTGAAAGACGTCCTGTTACACCTGTAACGATAGGTACTACAAATACAGGTGCTAGAGCTGATGAAGATGGTGTCGAAGATGATATTCCACAGATTCCTATTCGTGCTGTTGTTTCTATTGCACCTACTGTAGAGCAGATTCGTTGGGATGGCAGAGATGCCCAGGCACATGCATTGATAGCTTTGTCTGTCAAATGTGCCATTATTCCTCATATTCGCTCTTGCAGAACAGTTAGGGATGCTTGGGATACACTTACCACTTGTACCAAGCTAGGAATGAGGCTCGTGTTGTTTACCTCCGAAAACAATTGGAGAGTGAGCACATGAATGAAGGTGATTCTATGGACAGTTTCCTAACGAAGATCAAAGATTTGAAGGAACATTTGATTTCTGCTGATGAGGTTATACCAGATAGCTCACTTGTGCAGACCGTTCTGAATGGTCTTCCTGATTCATATCAGAGTTTTGCTTCTACTCTTTGGTTGATGATGAAAGGCAATCTGAATGCCTTATCATTTGAGGAGTTAGTATCTGCTCTGTTGCAGGAAGATCAGTCCACGCAGAATAGGTCCATTATGCGTGTTGCAGATCAAGCTTTCCTGGCTAGTCAGAAGGGCAAAGGAAAATGGAGCTCTTCTACTAGTAAGCAGAAATCTGCAAATGCTACACATTTGAAGAACCAGGATAAAGATGAGAAGAAATCAGAAAAGCCGAAATTGTTTTGCAAGTATTGTAAAGGGAATGATCATATCATAAAGAACTGTCCAAAACTGGCTGCAAAAGAGGCAAAGAAAAAGGAGGCTGGAATGGTTGTTGCAGAAGCCTCTACACCAAAAACAGAGTCTGCTAACCTTGTGCAGGAAGAAGAATGGGCATTTACTACTGTTTGCAGTTTTGACCCATCTTCTCATGAGCAGTGCATGTCTGCAGTGGACTCAGATGTTTGGTACTTTGATAGTGGGGCGACCAAACATATTAACTCGCAGCGCAGTTTCTTCTCTTCACTCGAGCCTGCCCCTACAGGGAATACTGTCACATGCACCAACAACTCCTCTTATCCTGTTATGGGAGTTGGTAAGATCATTCTGACTACTATTGATGGTAGTTCTTTCACTTTATCAGATGCTTTATTTGTGCCAGGGATCAAGAAGAATCTGTTATCAGTTTCTGCATTAGCCAAGATTGGCTTGGTTGTGAAATTCGTTGATGACAGATGTACAGTTCATGATCTGTCAAATGGCGATGTTATTATTGCTTCTAGAATTTTATGTCGTGGGCTGTATAAGCTCATAGACTATTAAAGATCTGTGAATGATTTGGCATGTGCAATTCATGATTATCAGGCTATGTCAGATGCAAAGCTTTGGCATGCACGCCTTGGTCATCTGAATTTTGCTAGTTTGCTACGCCTGCAGAAATCTAATATGGTGTCTTCTTTGCCCAAGCTTGAGGCACCTGGAAAACATGTTTGTGAAGGCTGTATTTTGGGCAAAATGCAGCTTTCCTCCTTTCCAAAAGATGGTTCAGTTCGGGCTACACAGAAATTGCAGCTTGTACATAGTGATGTCTGTGGTCCTATGCAGACACCCTCTTTTGGAAATTACCTTTACTTTGTGACTTTCATTGATGATTTTTCCAGGCATGCATGGGTATATCCACCCAAAGCAAAGTCCGAAGTGTTCATGTGCTTTAAATAGTTTTTGGTTTTGGTTGAAAATTTGTCAGCATGTAAAATGGGCACCCTCCGTTCTGATCGAGGGGGGGAATATATGTCTTCTGATTTTAATGCATTTCTGGCTGAACATGGGATAAAACACCAGTGTACAGTGCCGTATACACCTCAACAAAATGGAGTTGCTGAACGGAAGAACAGGTCACTCATGGAGATGGCGAGGTGTATGGTCAAGAGTCAGGCTTTACCACATAGTTTCTGGCTTGAGGCTGTCATGTGTGCAGCATATGTACTTAACAGGTGTCCCACTAAAGTGTTGCAGTCTATCACTCCATATGAGGCTTGGCATGATCGCAAGCCATTTGTTGCTCATCTGCGTGTTTTTGGTCGTTTAGCATATGCATTAGTGCCTGAGCAACATCGCAGAAAATTGAATGATAAGGCAGTAAAATGTATTTTTGTTGGGTATAGTTCTGAAAGTAAAGGCTATCGTCTGTATCATCCACAAACTAAACGCATTCTGGTTAGCCGTGATGTTGTTTTTGTGGAAGATGCTATTCAGGCATTGCTTTCATGTACCAAGGAGACATCTGTCAGCTCCAAAGACATGTATGATACTTTGATGCCTCTTTTTACAGGTGGACAGTCTAGTGCTGGTCCTAATGAGGCAACTTCTCAGTCTTTGTAGGTTTCATATGATGATGCAGATCATTCCATTTCTGATGCAGATTTACATGATGCACTTGTTGATGAGAGAGCTGATATTGAACATGCAAAAACTATGCCAAAATGGCTGGTGCAGACTTTGCGTGATAGCAAATTAGATGCACCTTTGTCATATCGTACTCGTTCAGGATCTCATAGTGCCTCCTTTGCATCATATTGCTATGCTATGGCTGCACCTAGTCTCTGTGATGAGAATGAGCCTGTTTCTTTTGATGAAGCACAGAATTCAGAAAATTGGATGGCTGCTATGCAATCTGAATATGATGCTATAATGAAGAATGGTACATGGTCTTTATGTGACTTGCCTCCTTGCAAGAAGGCCATTGGCACTAAGTGGGTATACAAGCTGAAGCGTAAACCTGATGGTACAGTTGACAGGTATAAGGCTAGGCTTGTTGCCAAGGGTTATGCGCAGGAAAGAGGCATTGATTTTGATGAGACCTTTGCACCTACATGCCGTATGACTACTGTTCGGAGCATTTGTGCACTTGCAGCCCATCATGGTTGGAATGTACATCAATTGGACATTAAAACAGCATTTCTAAATGGTGACTTGCATGAAGAAGTGTATGTTTTTCAGCCCCGTGGCTTTGTGCAGAAAGGGCATGGAAACCAGTTGTGCAGGTTAAAGAAGCCATTATATGGTTTAAAGCAAGCACCACGTGCTTGGTATGAGAAAATACATGCCTATCTGGTTGCACATGGTTTTGAGAACAGTCCAACTGAAAGCACCTTATATGTTAAGCGTGCTAATGATGTGCTTCTGATCATTGTTGTCTATGTTGACGACATGCTGCTCACTGGTCCTATTGAGACGCATATTGCTGACTTCAAGGCTGATTTGCATGCCTCATTTGAGATGTGTGATTTGGGGCATTTGCATCACTATTTGGGCATTCAGTTTATGGAAGTTGATGGTGGAATGGCTTTGTGTCAAACAAAATATATTGACACATTATTGCAGCACTTTGGCCTTGAAGACTGTAAGCCTATTGCCACTCCTATGGAGACAGGTTTACGATTGAGTCTTCATGATGCTGGAGATGCATTTGATACTGTTCTCTATCAGTAGGCTGTTGGATGCTTGATTTACTTATGCATTACTCGGCCAGATATTAAGTTTGTTGTCTCACAGATGAGCAGGTTTATGCATTGCCTAGGAGTCACACATTGGAAGGCGGTTAAGCGCATCTTTCGCTACTTGAGTGGTACTTGGCTACTTGGGTTGTTTTATCCCAAGGGGGGATCACTACCGCCAGATTTGCATGCTTTTTCTGACTCAGATTGGGTTGGTTGCTATGACACTCGTGTGTCCACCAGTGGTTTTTGCTTCATGCTTGGTAGCTCATGTATATCTTGGTTGAGCAAGAAGCAGCCTACTATGGCCACTTCGAGTTGTGAGGCTGAGTATAGGGCAGCTTTCACATCGACTGTTGAGTGTGTGTGGCTCAGACACCTTATGGCTGATTTGGGTGTTGGCCAGTCTTCTGCCACCACCATCTTCACTGACAGTCAGAGTGCATTAGCAGTTCCGAGGAACCCTGTGTTCCATGCTCGCACTAAGCACATTGAGGTGCATTATCACTATGTTAGGGAGAGGTTCTTTGCTGGGGAGATCAGCTTGGCATATGTGCCCACGCAGGAGAACATTGCAGACCTTTTCACGAAGGCTCTGCCTAGGGAGAAGTTTGAATCTTTCCGCAAAGCTTTGGGCTTAATTCCTTTTGTGGAGTGATTTCCACATAGCTTGGCACTTCCTTATACATGAGTGCCAGCTCCTTGTTCCCCGCATCACTCCCAGGGGGGATTTGTTGATATATTTAGGTAGTGATGTGTGTGAACACACTAGGACCGCCGGGGCACTTTTTTCCCTCTTTAGGAGGTTTTTTTCCCCCGGCTTGTATATATGCCTATTGCCCTAATGGGCTACTTATCTTTGTACATTGTCTAGTAATATATTCAGTCTTGTGTGTTGTGCTCCAAGCTTCTTCTTCTTGCTTGTGTTGTTCGCGTGCTTCCGCAGACATCTATCTCCAACACATGAGATGTTCTTCCTATATTCTTGTGATACAAAAAGAGGGAAATTAGTGTCAAATGATGTGCCTCTTGAGAGGAGGTCTTAAGACCTCTTGGGAATGTAATAAAAGCCTTATAATGTGGCAAAGTTGGGGTTTAAACCTTTTGAAAGCAAAAAAGAACCTTTGCCAAAATACAAATCAAGATGGGTAATATGGGGGTTGGAATTTTGGTGATTATAATGAGAGTTGTCAATGTGACCAAGTGCAATCTAGGACCATATAATGTGCCGCAATGAGTGTGAATTACCCTTTGAAGATGAAAAACATAAACCCTTTAAAGTTCTAGGTACTAAAATAACTATGTCTTCAAAGAGAGTGAGAGAATTATAGCGACCTTTGATTATGAACTACAATATAAAAAACATATTATCTCACAAGTCTAGATTGATCCGTGTGGGGTTTTCAGAGTCAGTGTCAAGGTTGCTTTCCCACTTAAACTTCCAAAACTAAATGATGTCTAACATCATTGATTATGTCAATGAGTTACTCCCCACATGTGTCTCACAGTGAAGGAAGGATGCATAGTGGTTGGAAATGCTCACCCCACTGCATTGCTAGAAATTGAAGTGCTTGTATGCTATATGTGGAACCTGATTGTGTCAGTGGCTATTCGATCTGTCTCTCCACAGTCTGTCTCTCCACAACAAAATGAAGACAGGAGCAGTTCCACATGTCTTGAAATTTGGAAGCACTCATGTACCATCTATCAAGCCTAGCAAAAAGAGGATTGCAGACATCTTTGTTGGACCAAGTATGACCAGTCAAAGTCGAACAGTCAATCAGATTCAAAAAGGAAGTCATATTATACCAAAAAAAAATTTCTCTTCCCTGCAAAACATTGTCAGGATTACCTTTCCTATCATTAGTGCTAAGAACCATATTGAAATCACCAACAAGCATCAACTCTCCAGTCAGGGAAGATATTTCGTTCCAACAAACACATATGTCATTAGAATTATTCGATGCATACACACTAACAATGGTGAGGTTGAGGGGAAACTTACATTCGATAGCTACCCATTGAGCAGAATCACTAACTAGCACCTCATCAACAATGTGAGAAAGGTCATGAAGAATGCCCATAGAAGCACCACCCTTACCTTTATCATGACAAGTAGAGTACCACTTATGATTGGGATTGGCAATATTCAGCTTGGTTTCCAACTTGAAATCCCTGCATTTAACTTCCTGCAAGCAAATGATGTCACGACAGGAAGAAGAGTCTTTGAGCTAGTTGTTAAATATCTTACCATGGACAAGGTCAGTAAGACATTTAATATTGAAGGAAGTAATTTTTAGAGCATCCATAAAAACAAAGCTAGAAAGAGTGAATCATCACTGCAACAGAATCAAATCTGAATAGCTCCCAATCATTTCCTAAGGTTTTTGAGAGGCTTAATATTTGAGCTAGATACTCTAGCAATCTCCTTCCTCTTACTCTTGCTTTTATCTTTACTTAAATGAATGGGGTTGGGCATCGTATTCATCTCCACATCAGTGGAAACTAATTGCTTATTCTGAACTTGGGTGAAGTTTTCCATGCCCATATCGTTGAGTTGGGAGGCTAGGATCTTGTCTTCAAGATTTTCAGAGTCTGACTCTTCTCCAACTGAAGAGGAGTTAAAGGAATGGTCTAGAGGGGCCAGATCTCTAGGAGGACTTTTGAAACCCGAAAGGTTCGCCCCTTTAACAGAGTGTTGTTCAACTAGGTTGACCCCCTGAAAGGGGCTTTTAATGGTGTCAGGTTGATCGCTATCCTTTATTTCAATTGGGGAGACTTCTGGATGTTCTTCAAGAACAACAAAAGGATTGTTTATGCTATGAAGCATGGCTGAGTCTTTATTCATACTAAGGGCAGCTTTCTTTCTGTTTTTAGTCACCACTTTCTTGAAACTATTCTCAGGCATGTCATCGTTCCTTTTCGAATGGGGGATATCTTGAGCTTTACTAGCTACATTGGTGGCATCATTCCTAGAGGTCAACAGGGGACAGTCCTTGATTGAATGACCTTGTTTTAAGCAATTAAAACAAGCATTGGCGAGGTTTTTGTATAAGACCTTTTGGACATGCAGTCTAGTGCCATCCTCATCCTCAATAGAGATGGAGGTTTTCAAATCTTTGGATATGCTGATTTCCACTAAAATTTGCGGGTCCCATTTTGAATTGAACCCTTTCCTCTGCTTCTAACCTATAACTCTCCCAAGAATTTTTCCTAAATGTTCTATCCAGGGATAGTACTCAAGGGGAAGGTCTGGGAGCTCAATCCAGACAAGGATTTTTGTGGGTTTGGGACCTCTTGGATTGAAGCCCAGATGGCACCTGAAAATGGTGAGGGGGGAGTTCCTGATGAGCCAGTGTCCTTCAGAGAGGACTTGTAGAGCATTTTTGGCATCATCAAAAAAGAAAAGGAAGAAGTTATTTGGGAGATATTGCACATGATTGATGTACAGGCCCCTATTCTCCCAATTATTCTTAATCCAACGTTTAAGAACCTCTTGGGCAGGTCTGGGACCATGACATAGCCCAACCAGAACTTTTTTGTATAGGTGATTTTGCCAATTACTGAGCGAGTTCCTGTCAATAACAAGCTTCTGCATGTCTTCTACCTCACTGCCCACATTAAGGGCATGAGGACTATCTACTTGCCCACCTTCAGAAATGTCTTGCTTCTGTTTCCCCTTATTACACCTATTAGGGTTAGGGTTACCTGACTGAGGGTTCGATTCAAAGACTAATGTTGGAAAGCGTGGGGGGATTGAGCCACATGAGCATAGGTTTTCCCTTCGCTTGAAGGATGAGCAGTCACTGGGTTCCATCCCATTGCCACACCCGTAGGAGAGGCGTTTCCCTCGAGATGAAAGGTAGAGGTATGGTGGTCAAGAGCAGACACCAAAGTCCCCCACATATCCACCTTCATCTCCATCTCACTAACTTGAGGGGTGAAGTCGCTCCGAAGTGCATCTTGAAGCGCCATCCCTCCCCTAGCAAGGGGAGGCAAGGAAGAGGATGTCAGTAAATGTAGAGTGGACGCCACGAGAATGCTTGCTCACCCGAGGAGGGAGGAGGTAGTTGATAGTCACCAGGGGGAGAAACGCAGAAAACCCTAGCTCTTCAAACAGACTCAGGGCATAAGGGAATCTAGCTTCATCTCTGTTTTGTTGTTGATCGTCTACTATAAATTCATTCATAGATTCCTCCCATGTTTTCTCTCTCTTTGGCAAAGAGTTGGTGCCCGGCTCAAGTTTTTGGCTAGAAGTCAGCTGCAGGAGGTCCAACTTTAGGGCTTCAGTCCGGCTCAGGTCCTTGGTAGAGCAAAGGATGGCTCTCAAGATCTTTGTCTGCAATCTCTCTCTCTCTCTCTCTAACTCTCTCTCTCTCTCTAAATCTCTCTCGATGGCTGCACACATAGATCCTCTTTGCTAGAAAAGCAAGTAGAGCAGAGTATGATTCACCCTCATGCTCTTTGTCTTGCTCTTGCTGATATGCCATGCTACTCTCTACTGCACCTTTGAAGAATTTCTTGTGTTGACAAAGGCACGGATTGAGTAGTTGTGTCGCCTTCTGCTACAATGTGTCGATAGTTTACATAGAGTTAAATTTATATTTCTTTCCTTTGCACAATTATCCGAACCAAGGAGAAACTTGATGCCTCTGTTCCTTTGTTGAGGAGGCATGGAAGCAAGACTGAAGCTGTGCCACGACCCAAGCTTACAAAGCAAAAAAAAAAAAAACAAAAGAGGGTTCAATCAGCAGGGTTGAAACAGATGAACACTCAAGGGGATGTCACATCAAAAACTTCCTAATCAATCTTGATGGAGTGTTTCTCAACGATGAATGGTGAGGCATGATGGAGCTGAGCAAGCAAGGATTCATCTTTTGCCATGTTGGGCATGGACACATGAATTGGGAATCTTTCCAAAGTTGCATATTTCTTCTCTACCTATGCGAGTTTGCAGACAAAAAAAAATAGCATAGACAAAAGGAGCTTGTAGACAAAACTACTTTGTCCACAGTTATGTCTACCAGTGTAGTGCCAAGGAGGACACACTAAAACTCATCGAGGAATAATGCTACAATGCTTGTGGAAAGTAGAGAGGATGCAGAAGTTTTGATGAAAGATGTAGAGTAATGACTATCAATCAAACTAATGACTATCACTCATGAGAACCAACAAAGATTGAGATAAATGTCAACGGCAAAAATAATGTTTATAAACATTGTAACAATGAGAACCACTACCAACTCTACATAATTGTGCTTTAAAATGGCAAAATATCACACTCAATCCACAAAGAGGGTGGGAGGGAGGAAAAATGGGGTAAAGGGTGTATAAAATGATGAGGATAAGGGTGGGAGGGTGGGAAAATGGGCAAAATGAAACCCAAAGGGCAAAAAATTGATGGCAAAAGCTTCTCTCAATCATGAGAGAGCATGACCACCAAGACTCAAGCACCACCAACACCAAAATGACCACCAAACAATCCACCAATACCTCCATCTATCGCTCTGATACCATGTAGAGAGTACACATGTGAAAGCAAACTGAAAAATAAGAGTGTACTCACGAAAGAAAGAGACTCAAAGTGAGTAGAACAAGAAATGGGTAAACTCATATGGATTAGAAATGAGCTTGCCAAGAGCATGGAGTAGGCTCCTCAAGCTTCTAACCAAGTACAAATGGGGGGAGAGGCCATCCTTATATAGATTTGGGAGGGGCTCTCCAAAGTACATCTCATGTGGGATAATTCCCCTCAAAGGAGAATGAATGCAATGGTAGAAGCAAATGGCAAGGTACCCAAATACAAAGATATAATATAAAATGGAAATGGAATAGGAATAGAGTGATTCCAAGATACAAAAGGGAGATGCGCTCTCATATTCTCAACACCAAGCTCTTCTGGCTTGCTTCATACCATGAAGATCCTTCTATAACCTGCATACATGATTGGGATACCTTTTATGTTCAAAACCTTTACCCTGCTCATGAAAGCAATCTCTTCTAGTTCATTGTTCAATCAAGCACTCTTGACATCTAGTTGTTGAATCTTCCAACTCTTTGACGAGGCAATTGCAATGAGAGTTCTTACTATAGCCATCCTTGCTACATGGCCAAAAGTTTCTTTAAAGTCAATAACATAGTTTTTTGGCCTCCAACCTAGCTTTATACCTAGATATGTTTCTATCTAAATTCTTCTTTATCTTGTATAGCCCTTTTTTACCTATCACCTTCATGCATTGGGCTTGGGCACCAATGCCAAATTTTACTTATCCTTCAATGCTTTGACTTCTTCTTACATTGCTTGGTTCCATTTTTCATGAGTGCTTGCATCTTTTTCATATATTTTGGTAGTGATGTGTGTGAACACACTTAGGACCATTAAGGCACCTCTTTCCCTCTTTAGAAGGTATTTTTCCCCAACTTATGTATATGCAAATAACACTAATAGGATATTTATCCTTAAACATTCACTTGGTAATGCACTCAATGTTGTGATCCAAGATTCCTTCTTCCTCATGTTGTTTATGTGCTTCCATAGTCGTCAAACTTCAACAATTGGTGTTATAGGAGGTCACCCCTTTCCATAGGGCATCCTCGACACCTTTCCAATCACAATCTCAGAATTTTATGAAATTTGATGATCATAACTAAGGTCACTATGATTCAAAAAACACTTCATTATTTGGTGTTAAAATTTTGATTTGATCTCATTTTAGCCTCCAAACACAGTATCATAGTGACTATCCTACAAATTTTGTCTTTATGTGCCAAACATATATATAGTTCTCAGTTCATCAGTACCTCAAAGTCTACTATAGGCATAGTGGAGCTTGATTGGGTTATTTTGTTCAACTTTGTTGAGAAATAATCAATTTTCTACATTAGGGTATAGTCATTGGCCATGCTTGAAAGCAATGATGTATTTTGTATGTTTCCTATTAAGGATAAGTTGGATGGTTCTAACTACCCATTGTGGGCATACATGATGCATCATGTATTGATTGATATCAAAAGTCCTGTGAAATATTTTCAAGGTGTTGAAATACATCCTCCTACACTTGCAAATTTTATGATAGCAGGTAATGCAGGTGGTGTTGAAGATGATGATCTTCAATTTCTTGGTACTACTATGATTCCTAGTGCATGTACTATTGAGTAACTTTGTTGGGATGGTAGAGATGCATAGCACGTGCATTGATGTATTTGTCTATCAACCCCACCATTATCCCTCACATTAACTCATGTAAAATAGTCAAAGATGCTTGGGATATGCTTACCACACTATACCATGCAATACATGAGACTCTTATTGCTTATGTTCAAAAATTCAAGAGTGAGATGAAGGAGATTCAATGGACACTTTTTTGATAAAGATCAAGGATTTCAAAGATAGTAGATTTGTACTAATGAAATATTCCTAGATAGTTAGCTTGTGCAAACTATTCTTAATGGTCTTCTAGATTCTTAACACTTTTTTTCTTCTACTCTTCATCTCATGATGGAAGGAAATCCAAATGCCTTAACTTTTGAGGAGCTACTTTTTCTTATTCTGCAACAAGATCAATCTAGGGCCCCTCATTGCGCTTCGCATTTTCATACATGAGAGGTAGTTTATCCAAGCTTCAAAGCAAGTTCACATGGCTCGTTGGCCACCCACTAGCTAAGGGGCACCTATAGCCTTCTTTTTAACTTTCCATAAAAGGAGGGTCATATAAACCTTTTTTAAGTGGCTTCAAAGGCATGGAATGTACTAATGGTTCATGAATACAATAGCTCACAAAACTCATAAAAAATCCTTAACAACTTAGGGATGAATCTCAAGAAATAAAGCTAGCTCTGAGTACCAAAGTTGACAAATCACCATTCTCGTAAGATTTACTATACTAATGAACAAGGCCACCACAAGTAAAAGAGAGCATGCGTCCACCCATATTTAACTCTAAGCCAAAGGGTTACATGTCCTTGCAGTCATCCAAGTGTCCAACCAAGTTTCCCTCAAAGGACACTTTCCCAAGGACCTTCTCATGCCTTATAATTCCACAAAGGCTATCACATGCCTTCTAACTCCTCAAATATATCTCATATCTTGTAATTCATATGAGGATTCTTCTTTCATGTACAACCCAAGCCTAACGGTCCCACATCTTAGGATAAATCAAGCTTAAGGGTCACAACCATTCAATTGGAAGCTCATATGAATAAATGCTCCAAGGGTTCAAACCAAAGTTTCAACCCAAAGGGTGTAGTATGTATCAAGGGTAAATCAAAGGCTAAACCAAGGTTAATATACATCATATTCTAACCCTTAGAATCCATATAACTAGCCTTTTGAACCCATGATTTATACACTACCTACCTATAATTTTGATTCAAAGCTATGCCAAAAATAAAAGAAATCGGTGCTAGAATTTTAGAAAGATCTTAGTTCAATCAAGATATATTGTCCAAAGGTGCACAATGTTTGTGCATAGACTCCCTTATGCTTCAATGTGCATTGTTTCACCCCTCAGTGCTAGTAGAAAGATCCACCAACAAGAGCTCATTCAAGACAATCACATTTGTAGTGTTGTTGAATTTGATACAAGTCTTGTCTTTGTGCGAGTCAATAGTTTTGTTGTAGTGCTCAAGCTCTAATTTTATTAAATCCTAAAATAGTTTGATATAGAGGCTTAAAAAAAGAATTATGCCTCTTTGAGTACATGAAAGTCTTTTGTAGATATATCTTATGAGAAGGGGTATATGATGATTTTGGAGGATTTTGTAGAAGAGAAGCTAAGAATAAGTCAAGGTGGATGAAGAAGCCCTATAAGAACAAAGTTGAAGGTCCCTCAACTGTTGGAACACAAAAATCACAAATTGATGATTACAAAGAGCTTGAAGCAAGTCTATGATCAGATTGAAGTTCAAGAAGTCATTTGAGGAAGTGAAGAGATCTCAAAAGTGAAGCATGTATACATATGTACATTACAGTTGGAAATTCTTGTAATATGAGTATAGATAATCCTTAGGATGATAAGGAGTAATGTAATAGATGTGGAATAAGTCTAGAATCATATGTATATAAGTCAATGATGTAAAGAAGTACATAAGAGAGTCATTAGAAGACAAGTGTCATAGAGATAGATGTAAAGAGAGTCATCTTCAAAAAATAGCGACGAGTATTTCGTAGATTTCTCTTAGTCTGATCATGTGGATCAGAAATCCTTTTGTACACATCTAATCTAGAAGCTAGCTATGTTCAAAGTTTCATGGTCTAATTCCTTTCATACTGTGAGTATGATCAATAGGAACATGTGTATGTAAAGTCTGCAGGTAGACTTCTAAGAGTAGCGCACTTTTTTGTGTCAATGTTTTACTCAGATCTCAGTGCATAGTGTAAAGTTTTTGATGAGTGAGCATTCAAAATCTAAGTTAGAAGGTAAGGGAGCTATGGCTAAAAGCATTTAGCAAAACGAGATCTGTACTGTGAGAAATCAACCTTAGAAGTTACCTATGTCGAAGTCGTCATTTTTGGAAGACAGTTTTTGACACAGGTTCGATCTAAGTGATCAAATTAGAAATCTAACAGTTATTTTGAAGAACTAATGCTCAATATAGTTGCGCAAAGGTAGCATGGATATGTGAGTATCATTTGAATGATTAAAATCGAAGTAATACGAAGAGATTGAAGTCTATTTCTGAAGCAAACTCTTGAAGATGAAGAAAGCTTCATATAGAGAAGTATTTCTTAATATATATGGAAGATAATTTAAAGTTAAGTGGTATCAGAGCTGAAGGTGCAATACAAGTGAAGTAAAGAGCATTGGAACTCTCGACTGTTGCAGACATTGAAGTTCTTTCAAACTAAAGGAGCACAGGATCAAAGTTTGAAAGAAAACCTCAAGGAGAATCAAGTACGAGTTCAAAGGATCAAGAAGGATTGAAGCTTCATATCAAAGGTACACTTTATTATCATAAATCATAGTAATTGCAGACACAGAAGATCAAAGATGGGAGAAAGCTTGCAGATTGATAAGCTAGATAGGGAGAACTATCCAGCTTGGTCCATGAGGATAGAGGCACACCTCATGAGCAAAGACTTGATGGCATTCATTACAGGAGAAGAAGAAAAGCCTGAGTTTGAAGATCCTAGTGTTCCAACTAGGGAGGAACTTGCAGGTTTGAAGAATTGGATGAGAAAGGATGCTCAAGCTAGGAGCATCATTTACATGGCTATAAATGATTATCTTCTTCCTCACATCAGAGGATTAGAAACTGCAACAGATGTGTGGAATGCTTTGGAAGAGCATTTCCAAAACGCAACCAAGTCTAGGAAGTCCTCATTATGGGTAGAATTCACAACTTTCAAGAAGAAGAGCTAACAATCAATTTCTTATTATGTGGCAAGAATGAAGGATATTGTAGATAGCTTGGGAGCAGTAGATGAAGACATTGAAGAGGATAAGTTGGTAAGGCAAATACTTACAGGTCTGAGAGGAGATGAGAAATGGAAGCCTTTTATATTGTCCATATAATTGTCACTTGATCACTTTCCTCCTGATCTTAATCAATTGCTAGGACACATGCTAACTTTTGAGCAGGACATTAAGGGAGATAATGATAGGAGTGCAAGTCAAGCTATGTACTCCAAGGAAAAGAAAAAGAATGGCAAAGGGAAGCAATTAACTGATGATGAAGGAACTTCAAGTCAAGCTAACTTTACAAAAGGAAAGATGAACTTCAGAGGTAAAGGAAGAGGAGGTAAGAACAAAGATAATACTAAGGCTTGTTGGATTTGTCGTAGAATCAATCATTTGGCAAATGATTGTTGGTATAACAATCAAAATGGAGGAAATAATAACCAGAGCTTCAATCAAAGAGGTAGAGGAGGCAGAAATCAAAGAGGCAACTTCAGAGGAAGAGGTGGTAGGACATCATATGCTAGAGGAGGTGGAAGAAGTTTTCAACCTCAGTCCTATAACAATAATTACTGTAATTATGCATCAGATCAAAAGGATGACATGACTCTCATCTTGAATGCAACTCATGAAGCAGTAGGAGAAGATCAAAGGGTGTTTTATATTGACTCGGGATGTAGTAATCATCTGAGTGGCAATATCTCATTGATGACTGATATGGAAGCAAAGGTGAATGGACATACAGTTCAAACAGGTGACAACACTAAGCATAAAGTGGAAAGCATTGGATCAGTGAAGACAAAGAATGGAAGTACACTCTTGAACAAGGTACTTTATGTTCCTACTATTCCTAAACACTTGATAAGTGTAGGGCAAATTGTGGAGAAGGGATATGAAGTCAGATTCACAAATGATGGTATTTATGTGCAAGATCCAAATCAGGGATATAGAAATATCATTACAAGTAAAAAGGAAGGAAGGTTGTTTACTTTCAAAGTCCAAGGTAGTGTGGGACATGCCTTATTTACTTATGGAAATCAAAAGATGTCTGAATTAGACCTATGGCATAAAAGGTTAGGTCATTTTAATGAGAGAGCCATAAAGGAAATGTCAAAGAATGATGTGGTGCTTGGTTTGCCAAATATTGAAGGGCAACACATGGTGTACAAGTGTGAAGCTTGTCAATTAGGTAAAGCACACAAAAGTTCATACAATAAATCAGGATACAAGTATTCAAATATGCTTGAATTGATTCATACAGATGTGTGGGGTCCTTCAAGGGACTATAGCATAAATGGATCCAAATATTATGTGTTGTTTGTTGATGATGCAACTAGATGGATTACTTTATATGTAATCAAGGACAAATCAGAAGTGTTCAAGACATTCAAGCATTATCATGCTTATGCAGAAAGGATTATAGGACAAAAGCTCAAGAGGTTGAGATCAGATGGAGGGGGAGAGTATTGTTCTAAAGAATTTGATGATTATTTGTGGAATGCAGGTATAAAAAGAGAAGTAACTTGCAGGTTTTCTCCTCAACAAAATGGCGTTGCAAAAAGAAGAAATAGAACTCTTGTAGAGTTTGCAAGAGCAATAATGAAGGAAAAGAATTACCCAAATTACTTATGGGCAGAAGCTATCAACACTGCAACATACCTTATGAATAGGTTACCTTGTAAGGCTTTGGATGGAAGAACTCCTTATGAAGCATGGTGGGGTAAAAAACCTACTCTTGATCATTGTAAGGTATTTGGATGTTTAGCATATGCTTATGTTCCTTCACAATTGAGACATAAGATAGAACCCAAAGCAGAGAAGTATGTGTTTATTGGGTATGATGATAGACAGATGGGTTACAGATTGTGGAGTCCATCCACAAAGAAATTTCTTGTTACCAAAGATGTTACATTTGATGAGCAAAGCACATGGTATACAGGGTCAACAAATGATTATCCAGGTGTTGAAGAAATACAAAGGAAAGGGAAGACAAAAGTAAGTGTGTATGAAGAAGATATTGATGATGTTGAGTATAAAAGTAAATTGCAGGACAATGTTGAAGATGGGCCAAGATTTGATCCAGAATCAAATGTGGCTGAAACTTCAAGAAGTGCAGAGGTCAGAAGATACTTAAGAGAAAGGAAAGAGCCTATCAGGTATAGATATGATACATCTTTCCTAACAACAAAAGATTATGCTTACATTGTGAAGACAGAAGAGGATCCAATCACATATGAAGAAGCTAAAGGTAAACAAAATTGGGAGAAGGCAATGCAAGAAGAGTTTGATGCTCTACTTGAAAATGAAACATGGGAGTTGGTGCCAAGACCAAAGAATCATAAGGTCATTGGATGTAAATGGGTGTATAAAACAAAAAGGTTTGCAGAGGGTAAAGTGTCCAGATACAAGGCTAGACTTGTGGTCAAAGGTTATGCCCAAACTTATGGGGTAGATTATGATGAAACCTTTAGTCCTATTGCTAAGATGTCTACAATTAGATCATTGATTGCTATTGCTGCTTGTAAAGGATGGAATTTATCACAATTAGATGTGAAGAATGCATTCCTGAATGGATACATTGCAGATGAAGTATACATGGAGCAACCAGAAGGCTTCATGGATTCAATTGGATCAGATTATGTGTGTAAGCTTAAGAGAGCTTTGTATGGCTTGAAGCAGGCTCCAAGAGCATGGAATTACACACTTGTTAAGTTCTTGAATGAATGTGGATTTCAAGCATCAAAGGCAGATAGTAGCTTGCTGGTGAAGGCAAGTGAAAATGGATACATTTACATGTGTATTTATGTTGATGATATTATTGTCACATGTAATAAAGGCTCCATGTGATAGCCTCCATTTTTTACTTCTACTGCCACACATGTCGAGGACGCTAGCTGTTTAGGACTCAGATGCACGGAGAACCTTCATTGGAATAACCGCCCAGTCGCGTGGAGGATTCTTTTATTTACTCTCTCTTCTACTTACCCAATATGGGTCATAGTCAAAGCTCCTCATATGAGTGCCACTTGGCACTCGTAATTCTTCCACTTGAATCCTTCTTGAGTACCCGTGGATACTCCATCCTCACTTGAAACCCGTATATCACGATCCCCATTCTCTATGGCTTCCCAAATCTTGGAATATGCAGGATCAAGCCTACATTTTCCTCTAATGGACTCAAGTAGCTCACTAGTGATCTGAGTAAAACCCAGTCCATTGAGCATAGGCATGCGGCTAAGTGAATCATCCACCACATTAAACTTTCCCTTCCTATACCTAAGCTCATAATCAAACTCTTGAAGGGTCTCTACCCATCGGGCCTTACGACCTTTAAGGTCTGTTTGATTAGAGAGCCACTTAATGCTCTCTTGATCAAACACTATCGTGACTTTGGCACCATATAAATAATGACGCCACTTCTTCAAAGCATGGACAATTGCATACAACTCCTTCTCATAAACGGAGTAATTCTTCTAAGCCGGTTCTAGTTTCTTGCTCTCAAAAGCTACTGGTCGACCATCCTGTACTAAAACCGCTCCTATGGCAAAGTCACTCGCGTCAGTCTCAACCACAAATGGTTTGTTGGGATCTGCTATATGTAAAAGTGGAGCTGTAGCAATTGCTACTTTCAACTTTTCCATACTTTGCTTCTGTTCGTCTCCCCAATGAAAGGCTTTCCCTTAGGGAGGGTATCCACTCGTGGCTGTAGCATCTGGCTTCTTGGGCGCGCGCTGCCGGTTGTTGACCACCTTTGTGGGTTTATTATTCCTTTGTGGGCCAGTCGACACCTTGAAGCGCGTGCTCACCTACTCCGATACCACTGTAATAAAGGCTCCCTGTGATAGCCTCCATTTTTTACTTCTACTGCCACACCTGTCGAGGACGCTAGATGTTCAGGACTCAGACACACAAAGAACCTTCATTGGAATAACCGCTCAGCCGCGTGGAGGATTCTTTTATTTACTCTCTCTTCTACTAACCCAATATGGGTCATAGTCAAAGCTCCTCATATGAGTGCCACTTGGCACTCATATGAGTATCATACTCTATTAGTATTAGAGGAGAGTCTCACCTCTACTTCTTATTCATATGATACTCCATGTGACATCACAGGTATAGATGCTCAAGGAATCAATGAGCTTAAGAAACAAATAGAGAAGGAGTTTAAGATAAGTGATTTGGGAAACTTATCTTATTTCTTAGGAATGCAGATTGTATATACTCAACATGGAGTATAAGTTACACAAGAGAGGTACTTGAAGAATCTTCTGGTCAAGTTCAACATGGAGGATTGCAAGCCTTCAACCACACCATTGGAGGTAAATCATAAGTTGAGCAGGTGGAGGTGAAGAATTCAATGATATGAAGAAATATCAGAGTTTGGTAGGTAGTCTAATCTATGCTACCTTGACAAGGCCAGATCTATCATATGCAGTAGGTGTATTATCACAATTCATGCATTGTCCAAAGAAGACTCATTGGATTGCAGCTCAAAGGGTACTCAGATATATCAAAGGAACCCTAAGTGAAGGCATGTATTATGGATTTACTTCTTATACAAGAATCAAAGTGTTTAGTTATGCAGATTGGGCAAGTGATTCAGATGATAGAAGGTCTACTCATGGGTATCTCTGTTATATTGGAGATAAATTAGTTTCTTGGTGCTCAAAGAAGCAACATACAGTTGCTTTGTCATCTACAGAATCTGAGTATAAAGGAATGGTAGAGGCTACAAAAGAAGTGATATGCTTAAAAACCTTATTGAAGAGTTTTGGAACTGATCAGAGTACTCCAATTATTCTTGGAGATAATATGAGTTCATTGTATTTGGCAGCTAACCCTGTTTTTCATGCCAGGACTAAGCATATAGAGATTCAGTATCATTTCTTGAGGGAAAAGGTACTTGATAAAGAGATTGAAGTGATGTATACTCCAACAAAAGAACAAGTTGCAGATATGTTGACAAAAAGCTTGGATGGACCTAAGCTATAGAGGTTCAAAGAGATGGCAGGAGTAAAGAAGAATGGAATAATCACAATTAGTGATTGAGGGGGAGTTTTTGGAACAAAAAAATCACAAATTGATGATTACAAAGAGCTTGAAGCAAGTCTATGATCAGATTGAAGTTCATTAAGTCATTTGAGGAAGTGAAAAGATCTTAGAAGTGAAGCATGTATACATATGTACATTACAGTTGGAAATTCTTGTAATATGAGTATAGATAATCCTTAGGATGATAAGGAGTAATGTAATAGACACGGGATAAGTTTAAAATCCTATGTATATAATTCAATGATGTAAAGAAGTACATAAGAGAGTCATTAGAAGAGAAGTGTCATAGAGATAGATGTGAAGAGATTCATCTTCAAAAAATAGCGACGAGTATTTCGTAGATTTCTCTCAGTCTAATCATGTGGATCAAAAATCCTTTTGTACACATCTAATCTAGAAGCTAATGAAGCGATGTTCAAAGTTTCATGGTCTAATTCCTTTCATACTGTGAGTATGATCAATAGGAACATGTGTATGTAAAGTCTGCAAGTAGACTTCTCAGAGTAGCGCACTTTTTCGTGTCAATGTTTTACTCAGATCTCAGTGCATAGTGTAAAGTTTTTTATGACTGAGAATTCAAAATCTAAGTTAGAAGGTAAGGAAGCTATGGCTAAAAGCATTTAGCAACACGGGATCTGTACTGTGAGAAATCAACCTTAGAAGTTACCTATGTCGAAGTCATCATTTTTGGAAGACAGTTTCTGACACAGGTTTGATCTAAGTGATCAAATTAGAAATCTAACAGTCCTTTTGAAGAACTAATGCTCAATATAGTTGCGCAAAGGTAGCATGGATATGTGAGTATCATTTGAATGATTAAAATCGAAGTAATCCGAAGAGATTGAAGTCTATTTCTGAAGCAGACTCTTGAAGATGAAGAAAGCTTCATGCAGAGAAGTATTCCTTAATATATGTGGAAGATAATTTAAAGTTTGTGTAAAGTTTGATTTATTCTTGATATAGAGAAGTTCTTAAGTCAAGATAAATCGGACATTTGGAGATTAAAAGGTCTCCAACATCAACGTGGTTCTTTGTAGGGAATTTAATATGGTGGAGGTCCTTTCTGACAAATGGGAGAGGAAGGGATGGGTGATTCATGGGCAAAAGAAGGAAGTTTGGGACTAAGTCAAGTTACACATGGATCTAGTGGAGATTAAGGACTTTGTTGGTTTCTCTTGGTCAAACCTCTAAGATGGTGTTGTTGTCAAAGTGAGACGTGGCAGGAGCTATATCTCATAGAATATCATCAACAAATTGGACCCCCTTCCCTCTCCCAAAATGTGGACCTAGTCATCTCTAATCACTACCCAATTGTGATTACCTTTAAGCTGATTTTGAGTCTCAAGAAAGCCCCTTGGTTTCATGCCAATCCAACCACTTTCTCTCTCCCTTTGGTCCAGCACGAGATTACCAAGGCTTGGAGAAAGTCCTTTGCATCCTTATCCTCTCCCGCGACGTGTTGGAGGAGGGTTGTCCTGTAGACTCACATCTTGGCCAGGGCTCATAAGACTCTTCAAGCCATTCTTCATGCTAGAAGGGAAAATCTTTATCGGAGGCTTTGGCATTTGGAGGTTGAAGTTAACAAAAGCCACTCGCAATACCAGACGGGACTCCAAAAAATCAGAAGCACGATGAGATAAGAAGAAGAAATTCAAAGAAAAAAGATACAATTATACTTTAGAGGTTGGTGGGTAGGGAGGGCGAACAAGCCTACTAAAGAGATGTGCATCCTTCTTAAGAAGAAGCAATCCAAGGAAGCGATTTCATTCATGATAGATGTCAAGGGGGTTGAATGCAAAATGGATGAAGAAAATAGTACACTAATTTCCAACCACTTTACCCAGCTCTTGGGGGTTTCCATGCTCCTTTCTCCTCACATGCAAGACTGCATGGTATCCATCTCGTGCAGGTCCCACAAAACTTGAAAGATCTTTGTGAAGCTTCCACCTTAGATGCTGAGATTCTAGAGGTAATTGATTCCCTTCCTAATGGCAAGAGCCCGAGGCCAGATGGCCTTACCAATGAGTTCTTCAAGCATGTGGTGGAACTCCTTTATAGTTGGTGTGGCAAGAGGATATTTCTTTTGGCATGCTTCCCAATTGTCTCAATGAGGCATCATCAAGATCATTCACAAAACAGGAAGGAAAAATAGAATTGAAAATTGGTGGCCAATTATGATGTTGCAAACCAGTTACAAGATCTTGGCTAAGGTGATTGCAAACCATATTATGTGTCACCTTCGAGACTAGATCCATGAGGATAAAAAAGGGTTCATTAAGGGGAGCTCCATCCTTGAGGCTATCATTGATGTTTGGGACTGTTTTTTGCTAAGGAATGAATGCAAGATGTCCTCTTCCTTAAAATTGACTTCGAAAAAGCTTATAATAGACTCGAGTGGGACTTCATTCTCCAATCATTGAAACACATGTGCTATGGCCAAAAATTCATTTAGATGATCTCTAATGTTTTTGGGAAATGCAACTACTCAGATAAACATCAGTGGACAACTCTCTCAAGTGATTAAATTAAAATGTTCCATCAAAAAGGGTGCCCATTGGCCCCTCTTCTCTTTGCTATCGTGATCGATGGTCTCAACTGCCTTGTTAACCATCAAGCTCACTTAGGTCATATTCAGGGCCTCACTCTACCTTTTAATCAAGATCAGATGATCATGAGACTTTTTGTTGATGATACTAATGTCTTAATGAATAATGAAACATTAAGCATTGACAATTTTTGGAATTGTTTGAATACATTTTGTGAGGCTTTGAGATCCAAAATAAATTATTCTAAAATCGCTTTCAAGGCATTTATTGGGCATCCTCCTCAATTTCTTAGTGACCATGGTTGTCAATTGATCCCTAATAGTCAAATCTTCTATTTCTTAAGTATTCTTATGGGATTCAACATTTCAATGGGGCCGCAATGGAATTGGGATCTCTCTAAACTCAAGGGCAAGTTAACTTATTGGAAAGGTATGCAAATTAATTTGGTTGGATGTGCTATGGTGATTAACACATTCCTTCTCTCCTTGATGCTTTAGTTTCTCTCCTGTTGGAGACCAAAAGACCAAGAGATCTTCAAACTGGAGAGAATTTGTAGAAACTTCCTCTAGATGGGTGACCCTAACAAAAGGGGTATTCCGAAACTTAAATGGGCTACTTGCATTAGCCAAAAGGATCAAGGTGGTTTGGGCATTTTGGACATCAAAGGAATGGCCAATAAGTTAGTGGAAAAATGGTTAATTAAAGCATGGATCAATAGTGATGCCTCTTGGGCCAAGCTTATTTTTAGAAACACGAGTGCTCTTAAGCTTGTGGGTCTCCCGAGGTGGAAGGTTCTGAACCTCCTCACCATTTTGTTCTCCCCATTTTCGGTGACTCCCAAAGGCTAAAGCTTGATTTGTTCTGTATTGAAGAGTTGGAACAAGGTTAAACTATTTATTAGAATCATTGAAGATTGAAATGTGTGGACGGTATTCGACAAAATGATTCAATCTAGTTCCCTATCAAGGGCATTAGAAGTGTGGAGTCCTAGAACCTCCAAAAAGCTCAAAAGCTTTGGAACAAATGCTTTCACTTGTAGAAACACCTTTGGAACCAAGAAACCTGTCAGTGGATTAGATTCAAGGGCATTGATCTTGCCAAAAGAGTGGATTATGAAGAATGGCATCTATTGTGGAGCAGATTCAATGCTTGGGAATACTCTAGGACCCGCCTCCTCATTGGTCAGGACTCTTCTCACCCTGAGGGTCTGACATGGCACAATGGCAGTAGCCTTGAGAAAATTCTGAGATTGAAGAAGGATGGGGAATTTCATGTCTCGCTCAATAGGAAGTGTTGTCTAGATTGGTTAAGCTGAAGGTGGAACTTTAAGTTCCAATCCCTTTGGCACCCCTCATTGAGATGAAAAAGTCTATCCTTATGTGGCAAATCCTACAGTGTGGAGTCTGGACCAATGTAAAATCTAACAAAATTTGTGGGCTCCCCCGTGGTGCAAAAGATGCCTTCAATGCATGAAGGACTTGGGACACCTCTTCTATCATGCCCCAAATCGATATCAGCCTGATAGGCCCTTGAAAGAATCATGTTGTTATAGGGACAAATCAACTAGAAGGAAGCTTTGCTAAGTGAAGGAATCGGATGTTCCTCAACACTAGGGAATGTTGTAAGAGGGGAGACTCTATGGAAAATATGGAAAGCATTAGGGAAAAAAACGGCCCGAAAAGGGCCGTGTAAGGATTTCAATTAGTTGTGCTTAATCTGGATTAAAGTTGTCAAATCCTTTAAGAAATTCCATGTAAGTTCATTTAAAACGTATCTTATGCAAATTTTGAAGAGAGAGAAACTCGTATGATAATCGTGAAAAGTTTGTGTGATATCTTATGCCTCGAAGTTTGTGCTCACCGGGCGCTGATCAAAATTTGAATTTTCCTCTTGTTCACGGACCTATATAATGTGTGCTGATGAAATTTTGCGCTTTTTTACTCTACTTTTCATAGCAGTCTTCTTTCTCTCTTTCACGTCATTTCAGACACTTGCCGGTCATTTTTCATAGAAGACCATCGAGAACCTTAACCCAAATACTCTCGCTAAGCTTTCAAACAATCGAAATCATTATGAAAAGTTCCATATCAACATTGCAATTAGTCAGGACTATGCGACGACAAGAAAAGTATTCCGAAGGGCTCTTCATCCTCCTGAAGTGGATGGATTGCGAAAGGAAGGCAAGAAACATATCGACATATGGACAGATGGATCTGTTTATCCAATTGATCCACAAACTGGAAGGTACTCCCCTTTTCATAATCTTCATGATCTTATTAGATTTGTAGGAGATGGTGAGGATGGTTTACAAGGCTATTGTTCAAGGCTCTGGGATATTTCAAGGAATTATGTACAATACATAAACTGTCTACAAAACACACTACATCAGAAGGATTTACATATGAGGGAGCTAGAAAACAAATTATCCACTTTATCTTCTGAGTTAGAGTCTTTTAAAAAAATGAAAGAAACTCATATAGGTTTGAGAATGCGGTCAAAACGAGTAAAACCTTTTTTAGATTTGACTGAAAAATCTGGCCAAAAAAAGAAAAGAATGAAAATTGTTAGAGATCATGTGACAAATGTGCTAGGTTTCAATATGTCGAGCAGTTTTGAGCGCGTACATTTCTGTAATGAAATTTTGAGTCAAAATGATGTTTTAAGACAATTGAAACTGAATGAAAATACATGCTTGAAACGCTTTGTTTTTAAAAAACTCATGACAAAAATGAATTTTTTACTAGAACCATCTCAAATTCAGAAGATTTGTGATAGTGTTGGAGTGAGTAGGAAAGTTTATAGAGCAATTTCAAAAGTTTGGTGTGAATTTTTAAAATTTAACAAAGTTAGAAGTTTTGGATTGCCTAGACCCCATCATGTAGGAAAGTTTCGGCTCTGCTTGAATAAAAAGATCACATCAGTATTTGGTAAATATAAACATATTCACGGTAACATGCCTTACAAAGTAGGAAAACAAAAGTTACATTTCACTTACAATGCATTTAACAACATATGGATAGACATTATAAAACTTCAAACATACATGGTTCAGTTCTATAATATAAAAGAACATGAATGTTCTAGTCTATTGAAATTTGTAATTAAACTTGATGAAGTTGAGCTTAAAAAACATCAAAAGATGGAGAGAATAAGTATTGCACTGATGAACAAAGCTTTGGACTATAGCCTTGGGAAATTGGATACTCCATCTCTCAAAGTACAATCAGAAATGGAGTTATGGTGGGTTGGTTGTGCTCAAGTTCTGCCTGAGAGCCATAAAACACTTAAATGGTCATTCTCACAGACAAACATTCCAAATGTTATCCAAGGCATCATGCACGAGAATTGTTGAATGTCAAAGACTACGGAAACTTTCAAGTTGAGTGGCATTTGAGTGGAGACCTAAAGACGCTCAAATGCATGTTTGGTATAAGTGGAGGAGCAAATTCTAAGTACCCTTGCTTGTACTACATGCAAAGCCCAGGCACAAATGGATGGATTGCTAGAGCTGAGGCTGAATAGGCTCCTTCCAGAAAAAATGTTATTCTTCATAACTACTCACCTTCTTCAATGATTTGGGATCCCATACTTCCAATAGCATTGACAAATGTACACATATGTACACTACATGCAGACTTAAGAATCATTGAGAAGTTGGTGCGTCTTCACTTGGATTATGCATATTCTATCAAGCCTACAACTCTTGCAAATGAGTGCATAAAAAAATGTGAATGTCTTCTTTCAGAAATGGGATTTCATGGTGGTGATGTTCATCTAAGAAAAGATCCAAAGCTTTCACAAAATACAAGTGATGTACTACAGGATGTGTCAATGGGAGGAGCAAAAGCAAGGAGATTCTTTAGCAACCATGATGACAAACAACTAAATGCCATGTGGAATTGTTGGAAAACATTTTGTGAGGTCACGACTAATGTAAAAAGCAAACCAGAAATAGCAAAAAAGAGAATGGAGGTGTGGGTCAAACTAGATAATCTTTTTAAGATAATGAGGCAGCAGGTAACATCAAAAAGTTATGTGACAGATTTGAGAAAGGCGACCACAAAGCTTATAGAAACCATCATAGAGGCATGGGGTGCCAAAGACATAACATACTACTTGGTGAGTTCCAAAGATTTTATTAAATTTATTTATTTTTAACTGAAATAAAGATCTAATGAGATTCTTCTTCTCTTCTAGCATATTCTTCTTGTGCATGGTGCCTTCTTTGCAGAAAAAGAATCACTTGCCATGTGGAACACCCAAGGCATGGAAAAATCTCATTATCAAGCAAGGACAAGCTTCTTTAGGTGTACAAGGAAAGGAGGAGGAGTAACAAAGAGCAATGCCTTCAGAGAGCTTTTTGATTGGTTCTTTAGAAGACAATTACAAAGGACCTCATGCCAAATATAATCAAAAGGATATGACTATCACTAGAGAAAATCATCATGTATCAATATCACAAAATGAAAAAGACTACATTTCAAACAGAGCTTTAATATTTGCAATGTCTTTTATTTCTTTGAGAAATAAAGATGTCATGTATGTACATTTCATGATGTATTAAGCTTTGAAAAGAAATATGTCTATTACCATCAGATGACTTTGACCAGAGAACAAATCATGGATCAATAACAATTAATATTAGGCCATGGATCAATTACACCAAAAAAATTTGCAATGTCTTATATCACATTGGGCAATTTCTGTATATGTACATTTGTTGAGATATAGAATTTGAAAAAATGAAGTCATTCCTAGAGCCTCTTTAAAGAGCTTGGCTCTGGCAAATCACCTCTATATCTGAGGAACTCTTTTCTCCTGTATCCAGCAATGCTTTTTAAATATGACACCCCTGCAGCCATTGCATAGCTTGAATAACAAAGAAAGTACCCTACCCTTGAAGCATTGAGTCATGGGGCATATCCAAAAATTCTCAATGCAGTTGCTCTTTCAAGCAGCAAAACTCTGAGAGCATTAAAGGGTATTGGAGTAAAACCCATGTATTTTGATAGAGTCCTCAAGCAGAACAATGCAAAGTCTGACTCCTCACTATAGTGCTTGTGAATAAGACAAAAAGTGTCTGGGTTCAAGTTTGGAAGATAGTGGATAATAGAATGAATATCCACCTTTGCTTTTCCTTTCTCTTCTATGGCTTTTCTTGTTCCCTTGCCCCTGCCAAGGTAATTGTCTTCATCCAATAAAATTAACTGTGGTAAAAATGAAAAACAAGGTCAGATGAAGTGCAAGCACACTTTAGGAGTCATGAAAAGTAACTTGAAACAATTAGACAAAAAGTAAGAGACACGACTGATGCAAGCGATTAGGGACTTTAGAGAAATTCACACGGTCGTTATCGCTTGCATCGGTCGTCATCAATATCTCTTTGCAAACTACCTAGAAACATGTTATATTTGTTGAATGAGGGGAACTCTTACAAGCCAAATATCTATTATCAATGCTGCATGCAACTCCTAGACACGACTGATACAAGAGATAAGGCCCAACGAAAAATATCTGATGGGCCTTATCACTTGCATCGGTCCTGATCGATTTCTGACACTTCTAATGGAGATCTTGGACAAATCCGATACAAGCTAGGATTTTGCATCGGTCCCATCTCATATCCTTAGCCTAAAATTCTTGAGAATATAGTTAACTGTATGCCTTGACGTCATCTTCCTCAAGTCCAAACACGAGTGATGCAAGCAATAAGGCCCAACGGAAAATATTCGATGGGCCTTATTGCTTGCATCGATCGTGATTGAATTCTCACAGTCTAAATGGAGACCTTGGAGAAAACCGATTGTCACATTTCATCTCCTTAGCCTTAAAATCATGAGAGTATATTTTACTACATACCTTGACCTCATCTTCCTCTTCAATTCCGAACACGACCAATGCAAGCGATAAGGCCCAAAAGAAATTATCTGATGGGCCTTATCGCTTGCATCGGTCATGGTCGATTTCTCACTAAAAATGGAGATCTCGAACAAAACCTTAAATTCATAAGAATATATTAAACAACATACCTTGACCTCATCTTCCTCCTCGATGAGCTCTTTTGATTCAATACAAATTGTTCCTTTGTCCTCAGCAACATCCAAGAATGAATAGCCGCGCCCAAACAAGTATATTCCAAGTTGCTTCTGATGCTAATCAAACTCTTCATCAGCAAGTCTTGGCTTCTCTGAGACAGCTTTCTCAAGGCATTTTGAAAGAGCTTGTGATGAATCTTTGAATTCTTCATTAGACAAATCCAAATCAAGACGCAAAAATTCTTCTTTTCTTTCTCCTTTCTTATTGATGAATCTCCTTGCAACTTCTTTTGACTCAGCTATAGCTGCAAGGCAGTAGTCCTCCCTTAGATTGAAAAGTTCCTGAATGTAAAATAGAGGTATAAACTCTTTTTCAGAGATAAAGTAAAAAGGAAGATTTGGGAGAAGTAGGGACTCCTCAGACACTTGAACTTCTTCAGTTGGCTCCCTTATTGCAGTTTCTGCTTTAAAAGTGGCCACATCAAAACCTTTGACCTGCTCTTCTTCTACTTGGAGATTGATCTCCTCAACAATCTCCATGACACCTTTCATAGTTTTTGAGCTTCCCTCAAGTGTCAGCTCTAAGAAAGGCTCGTCTTCAACATGAACATTTTCCTCCTTTTCAACTGAGATGTGATCAAGCCATATCAAGAAGGCAATGTTTAAAGGGAGCAAGCAGCAGTCCTTTTCATGCTCTTGGCATAAATCAAGCTTCCGTTGCAAAGGGGATATCCTTTTGCATTTTCTTGTGATTTTAGCCCTATCTATTGATCCTTCCCAAAGATGTGAGGATGGACATAGGTTTTCTGAGAAATAGAAAGGATCTTTCCATTGATCAACCCCAAGAAAATCTCCCACTCATCCTTAAGAAAACTTTTTGATTTCTCTAGGAGTTTTTCAAAATCAATTTTGGGGTTGGATGTCGTCATTGCATCAAGAAAATAATCTACAGTTAAACCCTCTTGAACCATGAAATCAAGAAGTTTCTCTGATGGAGAGACACTATCTCATTCATTCCCTCCATCTTAGCTATAGCTTCTCTTGTATGTCTATGAGGAGAACACAACTGATGCAAGCGACTCAAGCGAGTCAACGTAGGTCAAACGGGGAAAATCGCTTGTATCGGTCGTGTCGGGGACGAAAGAAAAATATGCATGTAAATGAGATAAATTCTCTGAAGGTTCAAAATTTGAGTTTCTGAAGGAAGTAGCTATTTATAGGTGAGGAGGGAGGAAGTAACGATCAAATGACATGGACCAATCACTAAGTGCCACATGGCAAACCATATGTTGGCTGATTCAATGGATAGATGATGTGGACCAATCAAATCATGCCATGTGGCAAAAGACGTTGGAATTTCCAATGGCTATATGATGTGGACCAATCGTGGCATGCCATGAGGCACCAATGGTCAACTCAGTTCTAGGACCTATTTAAGCTTCCCTATTCATTTCTTTCTTTTTTTTTTGTCAACACTTTCCAAGCATCGAGGTTCCATCGCCACCAAGTTTTTAAGCTGCTTCTTCACAACTTCTATAGAGAGCACTCTCTGCGTTAGGTAATATGGACACAATCGATCCAAGCGATCACGGTACATCCGAGATTTTTGGATAACCCTAATTGCTTGGATCGGTCATGTTTCTTAAATGGCATCGAGTCCTTGACCATAGCTTGCAAATTATGGTTTTCTTAGTGATGCTTGAGTATTATGCATTGTTACCTATATTTGAACTTGTATTTATTGAAATTGGATGATGAATTCACGGACGACCGATGCAACCGATTAGGGACATCCAGGCATTTACGGATGACTCTTATCGCTTGGATCGGTCGTGTCTCTGACAGTAGAAAGAGTCATTGATCATAGCTTGCAAATTATGTTTTTCTTAGTGATACTTGAGTATTTTGCATTGTAAGATATATTTGAACTAGTATTGATTGATATTTGATGATGAATTCAAGGACGATCGATGCTGACTCTTATCGCTTGGATCGGTCATGTCTTTGACAGTGGAAAGAGTCATTAATCATAGCTTTTTGAGATTAAGTTTCCACTTTTACTAATTCCTTGCCTAAAGACTCTCATTTTGTGCAGAGTATGGCTAGGACCAAAAAGACAGCATGGAAGTTGTACCCTGAGGGTCAGGACCAAAATGCCCAGGAACAAAATGCCCAGGAGCAAAATGTCCAGGAGCAAAATCCCCAGAAGGTTCAAGCCAATGTATCAGACAAGCCTTCAAAAAAAAGGGTCAAGTACCATGTAAAGTCCTTGAGGGAAATTAGAAGAGCTCAAAAGTCTGTGGGATTGTTGATCCCTAGACTTCCATTTATGAGAGTTGTCAAGAAGATCTCATCCAACCTCTGTTCTTTGATGAAGACCTCATCCTTTATCAATGTGAGGTGGCAAACTCAAGCACTGCTATGCCTGCAAGAAGCTACAGAGGACTTTGTTATCGATTTTATGAATGATGCCTATTTATTGCTGCTCATTCTCATAGGGTAACACTAATGGCGAAGGATTATGTTATTGTTTCAAGAATAAGATATAAATTTGATAAATCTCTGGTTCCTATTGATCACCATGATAAAAAATTCTTCGATATTTTAAATATACCTCCAGCTCGAGTACCCAAAACAACAGTTGTCATTGAAGAGATCAACCCTCAGGTCACTCATGATCATGAAACTAGAACTGCAGCAAATAGTAGGGAGGACAGGAAAAAGCAGGGATTATTTACAGAGGAAAGTGTCATCTTAACCCATATTCAAAAGTTACAGAAAGCAAATAAAGAGCTCCTTAAGAAAGGAGATGGGCAGATAATAGTTAATGTTGTAGCCATGGCAAAAAGATTGGTTTCTTGACTGCCAAGTCCTTTCTACATAATTTTACAGAAGAGGTAGAATGTGTTATCTACCCATATATTGAAAAGTATTTATCTTCATTTTGGAAAGATATTTGTTTCATTTAAGAAAGTATATTTACATGCAACTCATTGACAGGGGCCATTGGAGTTTGATTATTGTTGACTTCAATGCATATCAAGCTCTTTTCCTCAATTCTCTTCAATCACAACATGGGAATTGCAAAGTGTAAGTTGCCATTGGAGTTTGATTATTGTTGACTTCAATGCATATCAAGCTCTTTTCCTCAATTCTCTTCAATCACAACATGGGAATTGCAAAGTGTAAGTTGCTATACATTTTGTTGTTCTCTATTTAAAAGCCATGCCATCCATTCTGATTTTTACTTTACAATGCAGTGCTGCAAAGTTTCTCAAGATGCATATTGATCATAATTTTCCTGGAATTGCTAAAATGAATGAACAAAAGCAATTTGGATACATACAAATTCATGTGCCATTGTAGAGAGACTCAACATCATGTGGCTGGAGAGTGATTGCAAATGTTGTAAGATTCTTGGAAAGAAGGTTTTACAGTCCTGAATTGAATTTATCAGACCACCCAGATGCATGGATCATCTTGATCAGAGAGAGAGCAATAAATGGCATCATGAAACATGCAATCTGCCCCTATGATCCAGACTCACCTCCACCCCCTCCACTTGATAAAAAAATTTTTGAAGATAAAAAGAAAGGGCTTCCTCTTCACTCACCATTAAAGCATGGGACCAACAAAAAGAATCAAGCTGAAAGCTCCAAAAAGGGACAGAAGCAACAGAGAAAACAGGGCTCCAAAAAGGATAGAAAGGGTTGAATCATTTTTGAGTCTTAGATTGAAATCTATTGTAAAACCAACATAGGTTGGAAGATTTATTTATGTACAAATTGTATGTACTTATGCCAATCTTCATCTAGAAGATGGTCATTGTAACCATATTTATTTGCCTTTACAATATTTATATGCCTTGAGAAATATACAGTTGTATTGAACCTCTTGAGAGTTAAACAAAAGTTCATTGCATGGTCCAATTAAATTTGTTCGTGTCACAACTATGATTGCATTGTGGGTTTCTTACTTCATTCCTGTTGGAAAGTTTAAATTAGAGAAGATACAAAAGAATATAAAGAATTAAGAGGACACCACTGATACAAGTGATACGGGGAATCGAAGAATTTTGGATTGCCCCTATCGCTTGCATCAGTCGTATTATCCATTTCAACATAGGATCCCTTTTTAGCAACCTTGCATGAGATGAGTTGTTGCTAGTTGTTTTTATACTCATGAGTCAAATCTTTACGCAAGGTCACTTGTTGAAGTCTCTCGCGGTAGTTTGCTAACACCACCGATCTAAGCGATAAGGGCCATCTGACAAGTTCAGATTGCACTAGTCGCTTGCATCGGTCGCCTTCTCTTATCTCATCTCTTCTGTTTTATGCCTTAAGTCATGCTCTTCATATTTTGAAATATCAAACCTTGGATTGGAATTTGCACCAGGTTCTCCACCCTCTCTTATATTACTTGTTATGTGTACCATGATATTTTCTCTTGCATTACTTGAGGACAAAAAAGACGGATAGAATCAAATTATTTAATTGAGACTAATGTGCACCTTTGATAGACTATAATAATTAAATTGAAATTAGATATTGAATTCTAGATCTCTTGTTCACCTAGAATTAACTTATGCAAGTTCCTGTATAATTATTTCGTAGTTGGAACCTCATCAGAATGTCAAGATTAAACAAAAAAATGCCACTATGAGTTTAGATGAAGGGGAATAATTGAAGTCATCAATTCACTCCTGCAAATAAAAATCAATGGAAATATGAAATAAAGGACCTAAAAAATATCTAAGAATGTCTTGGTTTATATTCTTATCATTGTACAATAAGAACCTCATCAAAATCTTGAAAGTAAATTAAAAAATGCAAATATGAATATAGACATTTAAAATTCATAATTTAACACACATTCTTTGTCACCATCCTGCAAAGAACATTCAATGGAAGTATCAATAGAAGCTTCTATTAGAGGAAGATACATTATGTAAGAATGTCAGGGTTAACTTGTTACAATCTTAAGGGTTGGAACTTAATCACCCTTGGTGGCAGGCAACTTATGCAAGATAATGATTTCTCTGATCTAATGTTAACTATTGCATCATCAATAGAGAATCTACACTAAGATGATACCTCATCAAGGTATTCTAGGAGCTCCCTTACATTTTTGAGATTCCAATTTGCAGTGACAATTATTTTCCTTGATTGAAAATCTGGATGAATCAATACTTCTAACTCAAATTCTGGACAGCTCTCCTCTTAGTCCAAGGCTATCCAAAGTTCAAGCTTTTTTTTCCACCTTCTATAGGCATATCCTAGAACTAGAGTTTGTCGACATATCTGATATGAGATTGAAGAGAATTGCGACTAACTTTACATAAAATAATGTCACCTAGCTTTTGAACTTCTTTGCTTTCCCATTCCCTACCTAAAAGATCATCAATCTCTGAAATAGAGACTCTCCTATTCAACCACATTGTTTTTGTTTTCTGTAATAACATGTTTTTAAAGCATGCTACAAAGGCATGAATAGGCCAAAACCATTGAATCTTTATCCTTCTTGAAATTCGGCCTGCTGACATTGCCTTTTGGATGTCAAATTTAATTTTGCATAGAAACCTTGAAACTGTTGAATGATCAGAAGCATCCCAATCTAATGAAGAGATGCAAGGACCAGGTACATGTACAAGATTTCCATAAGAACTTCTCCCTGATGGCACTTGATAATCTGCATAATGGAAAAATAACTCTATGCTATTGAAAAATTGACCAGATTTGTTTGCATACATGAGTTCTGCATCTTCCTTATGAAGAACTCTGAATGTTCTTGTTAAACATTCAACAGGTTGCCATTCCACAATATTGGAAGGAAAGATATCTGCAATACAAAAACATATGTTTTATTATACAAAAACAACTGGAATGATAGAAGAACATTGTCAAACTTCACTTACAGTACGAACAGAATTGCAGATGATTTTCTAGAACAAGATCCTTAGCGGTGTACACATGTTGTACTCGTGCAAACCAACCGCATCTCTTCAATTTGAAACTGAGAATACGTCCCTTCCAGTGGTTTCTTGTGTTGTCTCTCTTGGCATGCTTGACTTTATGGGCACCTCTGTAGCTAGGAAGCATAGTTACCCATTCATTTACTTTCACAGAAAGAGGTTTCCACAAAGAATCCTCTCTTCTATTGTAAACCTCACATGAGGTTACACAATTGGAAGGACGACGAGAAGAAGAAGCCATTTGAACTTAGAAGAAGAAGAATGTTCAAAGCGAGAAACCGATGTTCACAAATTTTGGCAATATTTATAGAGAAAAAGGCTTTGTACACGTGGAAACTTTTGATTTGATGTAAACCCTGTCGCTGAATGATCATGAAATTTTGTGAACCCAAAAATATTTCGTATCTTCAAAAATCAATTCCTTCTTGGAAATTCGAGAATATGATTTGTGTAGTGTGCAAAGTATCTTTTTTTGCATCAAACCGAAAAATTGTACACTGAATACGAGACTCTTCATCACTTTAGCGGCACTTTTAGAGAAAATTTTATTAAAAAAAGAAATTCTTCATACGGTTAAAAGAGATAGCAATATTATATTCTTGTACACATGGAAAGACTCTATTTGTCAATTTCCTTAATCTCTCATTAGCAAACAGCCCCTTTTCGGTCGTTTTTCGCCCTAATGGAGAGGTGTGCAGCCAACTTTGGAACCCCTCCTAAAGAATGGTCAATCGAAAAATCTATTTTCCTTTAGGCAAAAGAATTTCCAATTGTACGAAGCCCCTGCCCTTTAGTGATCATAGAGTGTTCTTCCTAGAGAACAAAAGATCAAAACCAAGTGGGCCCCACATGAGGGGGGTGAGAGGCTTATCAACCTTCTATATCAATCGAGCACATGTAGGATACATGGGGTCCCATGTGTGCTAGGCTCGTTCACCTGTACAACTCTAACTTCTATTAATTAAAGTTTGGAAGAGTAGGACTCTGTCGAACTTCGTTTATAAAAAAAATTACAACAAAATTGGTGGTCTTTGACAGACACAAAAGAACTAAAAATGATGGGTATATGTATATCCATTGGCAAAATAATTTGCGACAAAAAACATGATCTTGTTTGATGGATTCATATTTGTGTCGGATCACTATACTACTCGGGAAGAGGGGTTTTTGTATTTCAAATCAAAGGTCCTTTTTAATATTCATGTTTCACAACAACTATGACGACGCATATAGTGATGCCTATAACAATGATTTTTTTATTATTTTTTCCATTTTAAAAACCCCTTTCCTTACTTATATGGTGTTACAATGTATTTTTTTGGTTCATGGAAAAAACAATTCCCAACGTCTATTGCAATGGGTATTGCGACCATTATTGTGAAATATATATATATATATATATATATATATATATATATATATATATATATATAAAAGAGAACTTGCAAACCATATAAAGCATTTTTCGAATCTCAAACTCGGGAGCACACGTAGTGCTCCATTTTCTTCTTCTTTTTTTCATTTTGTCACTCTCTCAGTCACTCTTGCTTTCACACATAGAGCTTCTAGATCTTGCACGTTTAAACACACAAAAGAAGAAAATGGAGTGAGCTCCATTTTTTTCTTTTTTTTTCATTTTGTCACTCTCTCACTCACTCCCTTGCTTTCACACATAGAGCTTGTGGATGTTGCAAGTTTAAACACACAAAACTTTATATTTATGCAAATTTTATGAGTAAATTACATTTTTCTTTTATTTGTTCATTTTCTTTATTAAATCTCTTAGTTATGCACTTGGACACACACATGCATACACACACATACACAAAGACATCAACACACACATATACATACAAACACACATACACATACACACACAGACACATGTACACACACATACACAAACACAAACACTTACACACAAACATACACATTCACACACACATACACACACACATACATACATACATACATACACACATACATACACACATACATACATACACTTGTACACACACATACATACATACATATACACACACACACATGTTCACATACACATACATAGGATCACACATATGCACATAAACACACACACACATACACACACTCATACATACATACATACATGTTGATATATTTTTGTCATGATGAATGTGAGCCCACAGGACTACGAGGGCACTTTTTTCCCTCTTTAGGAGGCTTTTTCCCCTGGCTTGTATATCCACCTATAAGCCTAACAAGTCACTTATCTTTGTGCATTCACTTGGTAATATACTCTATATTTTGTTGTGCTCCAAGTTTCGAGTTCTTCCTTGTGTTGTATGTGTGCCTCTGTAGACCTCAAACTCCAACAATTGGTATTGGACTAGGCCATCGCTTCATCTAGGGCATCGTTGATACCCTTCCAAACATAGTTTTAGGAGTCGATTAGGAGTCCAAAATAGATTTGCATTGTGGCGTCAAAATATTGATTTGAAATCATTTTGGGATTTGAGCACACCATTGCAATGAGTCTATATGCAATTTCATCCTTTTGTGCCAAACATATACAAAGTTTTCGGTTTGCCAATATAAGCGCCCCAAAGTCTACTACATAGGTAGTAGAGCTCGACAGGTTTTTTTGTTCATTTTTTTGAGATATAGTCAATTTTCTACATTAGGTATTTAGCTAATGGGCATGGTTGAAAGCAATGATGTATTTCATATGTTAGTTGTTGAGGATAAGTTGGAGAATACTAATTACCCATTGTGGACATATATGATTCATCATGTACTGATAGGAAAGGTATGTGGAATATTGTGTAGGGTGTTCAAAAACGTCATACTACACCTACAAATATAGTTATTGAAGGTGATGCAAATGTTGTTGAAGATGATGATCTTCAACTTCCTCGTTGTGCTATGGTTCCTACTCCACCTACTATAGAGCAACTTCATTAGGATGATAGAGGTGCTCATGCATATGCATTGATAGCTTTTTCTATCAAACGTGCCATTATCACTACAGCATATCGAGGGTATACCGAGGCTGCTACCGAGGAAAATGAACGGGCATAATTTTTTCGCGACGTCGGTGTTATAGTCGGTATGCACATAAAAAACAGAACACTGGTATAGGTGCCGGTATGGGCGTCTGTATGAGTGCCGGTATAATCGTCGGTATTACCGACACTCATACCGACGCCCATACTGACGACTCTACTAGGTGTGCCGACGCTCATACCGACGACTCTACTGGGCGTACCAATGCCCATACCGACGACCATATCTGCACAATTTTTTTGGGTAGAGTGTGTTGTCTATTGCTACAGCATGATGTTTGTTGCTCTAGCACAATGGTAAGTACCACGTTAAGAAGATTCACCTCCTTAATTGTCAATCTGCAGAAGAGATAGGAGTGATATGAAGATCGTGAATGTGAGATGAAGTGAGAGTGAAGGTGAGAAGCACAAAGATGCACACACACATACACACACACTACGAAGAGACAAGCAAGACACAATGGAAGGTGAGAAATTAACTCTATTACTCAAGAACACTCTTACAAGCTCAAAATAGCTCTAAGCTCTTCTCTACTCCAACAAGCTAACCTCAAAAATGAGCTCTCTATCTCTTTTTATAGTTTCTAGACTAGTTTTGACCGATTTCACATCTAGTGACCGGCATAGTTAAAAAATAGGTCCTAGATGCTATTTGAAAGGGTAAACGGTGTCTAAAAATAACGAAAATTGATACGCTCATTCTACCTAAGCTCCTCAAGCTCGAGGAATCCTCGGCTTGCACAAAATGGAGCTATGGATTACAAAATGGGGTTCTCTATATTACATGTGTTACAAGAGTGATAAAAATCATTGTTGGAGGTTTTTGGAAGGTATTTGAAAACATAATTATTTGAAAAAAGATTCGACTGGCTCCCTGCTCCGTCGTTACATGCTTCCGCGTCTTCTATGCCTCTGGCTGCTTCCAACACCCCCCTCCCTCTCGCTTCTGTCGTCCCTGACAGAACCTTGTTGTGAGGTCTGTCGGATATAGTTCTGTAGGAGGTCTTGAGCGAGGGTGTGCTCGGAGATATGAATGCCTCGGGCCATATCGGCCTCGAGTTTCTCCCAGTCTATTGATTGCGGTTCTTCTGGTGGTGGGAGCTGATAGTGTGTGGAATAGACCATTCGTTCACAGGCAAATAAGTGTAATAAATGTGTAGGCCTGCTTATGAATACCTCTGAATGGTATTCCCAGAAGCCGGTTGTGAACATCTCTTCGAACGTCTGCTTGTAGCACGCCGGTAGATACTTTATTCTGCAATGCCAGGCATAACACACCCGTAGCGATGGCGTTGTACTCATATCATATACCAGATCGAAATTGCCATGCTCGAAGCCCGGGGTGTTTACATGAGGTGCCTTGACGCGTCGGAAGACTTTAAAATCAAATGCATCATGTCAAAGATTTTGACAGTCATATGCGCCGCTATATCGTCCATATGCTTTAATCTAGGGAGCCAGTGGCGAATTGTAGCCATCATGTAGCCTATAGTTGGTAACTCAATGGGTGGCTTAAAATAGGGGTAATTCAACCCATCTTGGCACTGCTTATTGTTTTGTACCTTAATAGCAAAGGCAGTCTAGGAGCGGCATCATGGTACTGGTCCCCAACATGGGTTGTACTTTAAGTGCAAAGGTGCCTTTACCCATGTACTCATCATTTCTGGATACTTCTGTAGTAAATCTTTGCGCCACTCTGGTTGATAGATCTCTCCTTGCTGCGCATCAAGTGGTAGATCGTCCTCCTCGAATTGAGTCGCATGCGATGGTTTCTTACCTGTCTCTTTCTCAATGGCTAACTGGTATTCGGCCATTAACATAAAATACAGTTTATACTGTAGCTCATGCCCAGATATGTATCGTTGCGGGGCCAAGTGAGCAAAGAATGGAGACTGTAAAATTCTTTCTTCTATCATCGCCATTGCATGTAATTGTGCCTCTACTCTAGCTGAGTGCGTTGTCCCAAGTTCCTCAATAGTCTTCATCCACGCGGGAGTCGGGAGTTCGTAAGTCACCTGGCCTTCGGTCGTGACGCGTCCGCGTGGGATGGGTTGTGGCTCGTACGCCTCTTCAAACGTTTCCTCCACCGGGATGGTGACAGTTTCTTCCTCAGCTGGTAGCTCAGGTGGGGAATCTGGCCTTGGTGGTGCTTCATATACTACAATCCTTGATTCAAGGTTCGATACCTGGGCCCTTAATGCGTTGAGTTCCTCTAAGATGTCAGGAGAGGGGTGCACAGGTGCTGGTATGTCTTGGTGTGTCGGTGCTCGTAACTGGAGTAATTTGTGATCTTATTTGAGTTTCTGTAACTCCTCGTTCATGCGGTCGTAGTCATCTAGCAGTCTGACATGATCTTCTAGCAGCATCCTCATCGAGTCTGAGGGAATGGCTTTGAATCGACTAGGACTGAGTGGTTGGTCTGGATGGTCTAGGGCTGCTTCTAAGTTTTCTCGATTCTGATCCTGTAAGCGCTGGTTTTCTTCCTTTGTTGCTGCTAGATGTCTTTTGAGTAAGCCCATGTTTTGTGTTAGCGTTGCATTGCGGACTGTTTGGGCTCTTAATAAGTTATCCAGGTCAGCAGTGGCTTCCTTGGTCTTTTCTTCATTTTCTAGTTCTAGTTTATGATAGGCCTCTCGTAATTCTTGGTAGCGGCTATTCAGTGAGGCATTCTCAATAGACAATAAATTAAGCTGCGACTGTAAGTCATTGGTAGTCCTCTGCAGCTACTAATAATTATTTCCAAGAGATGTGAACTCATCTCTTACTTGTGTCATACACATGAACATTTGTTGAAATGCATTATCTACAGTGGGTGATAGTATTAATGGGGTGCTAAATGAAGATGCAGTGGGTGTAGATGCAAAGGGAACAGGGAGTGGGGGTGGGAAGGTGGATGCTATGGTGATTGTGGAAAATTGTGAGGTGCCTAAATATGTTTGTGCCGTGAGTGAAGTGAGTGATGGTGCAGTAGGTGGTGAGATGTCCATGTCATTGGACGTGTCCAGTGCGGTGAGTGTGAATATGGGTGTGACTGTGGGTGCTTGTGCTGGTGTAAATACGGGATTTACAAAGGTTGAGGAGTAATTTATAGGGGGGCTGGCTGGTGCAGCTGGGTGGAAAGGGGAAATAGGGGTTACAGTGGGTCGGGGAGGTGAGACGGGGGAGAAGGTTAATGGCGGTGGGAATGGAAAAAGGGGTCTTGGAGTTGTGGGGAAAGATGGAAAAGATGGATGTAGGAATGGGTTGGATAGAAAGGTGGGTGTGTGAGGGGGTAGACTAGGTCTAATGGGTGCAGGAATTATGGGGTGAGTGTTCGTAAAGACGATATCTGCTACGCCACCAGCGATAGAAGATGTTAGATGGGGGGAAGGAGGGTGAATAGGGGAGGCTGGATGAACGGGCGGAGATGGAGGAGCGGTTGGCGTGGTCAGTACTTCAGTGACTACTGAGATATGTACAGTTGTAGCGTGGGGTGGGGAATCTACAAGGATGGTTTCTGCTGCCAACGAACTTTCGGGGACGAGGCGTGCCTCCCTGGCTTGTTCTGAAGACTATGCTCCTGTTGGTACACGAATGTATTTGCCGAGCTTTGAAAGTAGTCGTACTCGTCGGGGGTCAAACTGTGGTAGTGGCTTTCTTTGCAAGTACCTGAGGGCTTCGTTGGAGCCTACTGATTTGACTAACTCTCTGAATCCTTTGATGTATGCGTCTTCGAATCCGCCTGTGACAAGTTCTTGTTCTATTATCGCTTGACTCTCTTCCTCAATCAGCTTTTTGCGTGCCCAAACTTTTTCCATAGTTCTATACAGCTTCTTAATAGCCAGTGTGTATGCTGCTGCTTCGTAAGTTTCATCTTCATGGGTACTTGTATCACCATGTGTGTCTGTTTGTTGGCCTTGGCCATCTGTCTGTTCATGCTCTTGGGATTCCTGAGTTCCCTGGGGCTAGCTTCATCGTCTTCTTCGTCGTCATCGGTTGTTGTTCTTTCATCATCAGAGCTAGACACAATCTGTCCTTGTGGCTGATCCCGAGGTGTGGTGGGATAGTTGGGCCTTTCATATTCTTGAGAAAACAGTTGTCCTTCTGAAAATTGGAACTCATTGGAGAATGCATCGGGCATTTCAAAATCAAACGTTGTGTTCAGTGGCACTGCTTGTTTTGCTTCTAAATGGGGTATTGGAAAAGAGAACGCTTCCGCACCAATAGTGGTCGGAAGTTCGGTTGCCGTGGTGATAGGTTCTGGGGTTGTGGCTGCTTGGGGTGCAACAGTACTGGTGGTGCCCTCCGGCGTAACTGGTCTTGATAACCGGATACGAATTGGTGGTACCGTGGGAGTGGTTGCAGTCGGTGACTGCTCTGGAGATGGTTGTGGTGAGGGTGATTCTGGCACCTGAAGGCAGGGTATGGTTCCTCTCATGCGTTTTCCGGCTCTGCCTTTGCTAGACTTTCTAGCCTTCTTAGTGGTCCCTTTGAATGCTTTCAATTCCTCACTCGTCATGGCGCGCTCTATGGGTAAATCATATGCCAAACACATATATATAATCCTTTTAAGTGCACAACATCCATTGATGACCTTCTTTCGCTCCCACCTATGTTGTGCCAAATAGAGCTGATCAATTATCCAGCTAGCTAGATCAACCGTTTGAGGTCCAGTACATGCTAAGTATAATCCAAACCAGATTCTTTTGTGGGGCATGGTAAAACGATCCTGAGCAGGGAAAGCAAAATGCTGCATGCATATCCGTAATGGCTTGGAGAGCTTAGGGGTTATAGCAGAAATATCCTCCCACTTAGTTACGTCACCACGTTTCATCTGCTCTGGGACTAGTCGTTCTCGCTCCGTCGGAGTGTGTGTTCCATGTATTTTCAGAGCTGCGCGAATTAAATCTTTAGACAAATAAAACCTTCTGAATGGAGGATCATTTACCAAGGATGGTAACATGAATGTGCCGGGTAGATCCTTGTTCTCTGAAGCCGTCAAGGTGGTTACTAAGTAAAAGCATCTGTAAAAATCAGGTTTAGGCAGAGGGTCACTAAAATATTCTGTAAATCTCGCTCGTGCCCAAACGTGCGTTAAATCTTGGGTATTCTATAGTCCTTCAAATTCTCTTGAAAAGAACTCGTACTTGGCCCATGTGCGAAGATCAAATGCTAAATTGGCCTCAAATATGAAATCAACGTCTGCTAAGGGTCCTGCTAGGCCTTGAAACCAGTGAGAGTTACGATGAATCTTCTCAGTATATCCTCTAGGAGGATCGTCTATTGGCATGGGTCCTGGAAAACCTTGAAACTCTGGAGGTTGCATCATCGGATAAGATTCCGCTAGTAATTCTCCAATATTGGCCATTGGTGTGCTTGGGCCAGCTTCTGATGGTCCTGCTTCAGTTTGCATGATGACTGACGAGCAAATGGAAAAGATCTGCTACAAAAGATTAGCACATTAGTATGGAAATTAATTATGATCCCATTAAGGTGAGACCGCAATCCCTTTCCATAACCGATGTGTAACCCGTGTAGCCAGGTGTTGTGAGGTGGTTAGTGGAGTGATTATTTGCAAAACTAATGCAGGTCTCTAGACGCCTACATGGTCAGATTATGCATACATTTCTTGATGAGCTTTTATTATGCATGATGTGGGGTTATGGTGTGTGAATTTATACAAGGTTTGGTTGAGGGTGAATTATTACAAGGGTGGAGTTTAAACGGGGTGGGAGAATTGTTAGATAAGGGGGTACAAGAAGACGTCTGGATACGCTTCGGTATCCATTTCCTAAGAGTCTTGGAGTGGGTGGTGAGTTTCTGCTGAGGGACAAAAAGTAGTATCGGGTTTTGTGGTATTGAGGGATGGAAAGATTTCTGAGGGGTATATATTACATGGCTTGAGGGTTGAGCTATGATACATTGTTTGGGTACCCAAATCTGCATGGGTGTGGGTCTGTTCGTTAGGTACTTCTTGGCGATCCAAATTTGTCGAAGGTTCGAACTTGTAGAAGAAGGTCGAGGGGATCTTGGATACTGATTCTGCTGCTTTTGAAACTTTGTCCTGTTCTTGTCTACAGTGTTGCCAATAGCCTGTGGTTGCTGTCCTTTTGGCACCCATATTTGTCTCATGCCACTTGTTCTGTGATGTTGATACGGCTGCTTTCTTTGCCTTGTCTGGTGGTGTCGTCGGTTTGGTTTCCTCTGTTGTGGTTGACTCCTTCGTGGTTGGGTTTGAGAGGTCCATTGGACGCTCTGCTTTGGAAAAGAAGGGAGATCCAACACTTGCGTGACCTGCCCATTAGGAAGTGATTCGTTCTTTATCTTTAATCTAGGCCAGTCCGCAGCAAGTTTGGAAGGATGAGCACCGCAGGGTATTGTGCTTGTTTGGCCGCTGATGCAACCCACCTGACCGCTGATTGTGTCCATCTGCCCTAGCGGTTGGGTAATTGACCCTTCTAGTTTGTAGGAAGCCCCAGGGAAGATCTCCTGACGTCCTTTTGATTGGCAACTGTCTATAGCCAAGCCCGAGTGGGTTGGTGTAGACGTAACGTGACTGATCTGAACAAAGATCTTCCGGTCTTCCGTCGCATGTATTTCATAGGGTCTAGGGTTACAAACCTCAGTTGGAATGCCGTTAGGGAAGTCATGCGGTATCACTCGCTTCTGTTCTAAGGTTCCAATCTGTAAAGAGCCTTGTCTAAGATTTAGGTCCACTGAGTGATCGTATAGCCAATCTTGGCCAAGGATTAGGGGTTCTATCAGGTCGTCATCATGGCACACTAGTAGCTTCGCTGTCATGGTCACATCCTTAATGAGGATAGGAAGGTCCACCTCACCCATGCAAGGGGTTTCCATGCCTCCTAGCCCTATGAGGTATGCCTCAATTGGCCGCATTTCTGCTCTTGAATCCTTATAGTGGGACCATCTAATCGCACTAGTCGCAGCACCTGAATCAATTAAAGCCCTGAGCTCTTGGCAAGAGTTGCCGTGCTCTAGCCTGACTGTAATGAATGGTCTCCTGTCCACTATGCTAGGATGAGTGGTTGACTTTACTTGACACATGGCCATGGGATATTTGGGTGATGTTTCCAGATGGTTATATTGTTCTCTCCCTAGTCCTTGTCTTCTTAACTTCATGCGTTTAATGTGTTTTATTGCTTCTGCCTGAGCTTCAGCTCGTATTCTATTTTCTTCCTCCTTACGCTTCTTTGCCAACGTGAGTCATCTAAGCATATCCTCAGTAAGAGGTTCCTGATATAACTTGACTCTACAGCCACTAATGTAATTAGGCATTATGTCTCCTTCTAAGGTGGCTAACTGTACTGCTCCACTTGTCGAGAGTCGGTTAATGATCATAGGTCCATAACCTCGCTTTTCTAACTTACGTGCGTGCTGTTTCAGCGTATATACTAGAACTAAATCTCCTTCTTTTAGGCCTTTATCTTTCACATGTGCATCAAAATATGCTTTCTGTCGCTTTTTTGCTGCATATATTTTTGCTGCCGCCTTTAGCCTGGTTTCACCTAATCGTTCCAAGTCCATTATTCTAGCTGATAATTCATGGCCGGTCCACTGATGTTCTTGTGCAACCTTAAGGGTCGGTATCAAGAAGTCCAAAGGAAGCACAACATTCTGACCAAAAACCATCTGAAAGGGAGTTGCATTGAGTACGGTCTTGTAGGCCACTCGATATGCCCAAACAGTGTGGTGTAACTGTTTGTCCCAATCTGAACGTTTGTTGTTCACGAGTTTCGTCAGTACGTTACAAAGTATCTTGTTAGTGCTTTCAGACTGACCATTGGCCTGAGGATATATGGTGCGGATTTCTTGTGAATCACCATAAAATCCTGTAACAAATATTCAATGACTTGGTTTAGAAAGTGAGTTTCGCAATCGCTCACTAACTCTATAGGCAATCCATATCTTGTAAAGACATTTTCAAATAAGAATTTTGCAGTCGTGTGTGCATCATTCGTTTTCGTGGCTTTTGCCTCTACCCATTTGGTAAGATAATCTGTGGCAACAATAATGTATTCTGCATGTGTACCTTTTGCAGGGGGGTTAATGGGTCCTACAAAGTCTATACCCCACTTTGAAAATGCACGTCCGCCCATCATGGGTTTCAATGGCATTTCATCTCTGCGAGTAGGAAATTGAGTTCTTTGGCACACATCACATCTCTTAACATAGGTATGAGCATCCATGTGAAGAGTGGGCCACCATAATCCTACAAAGAGGATGGCTTTGATTATCCTTTCAGGTCCAAAATGACCTCCTGCTTGGTGTGCAGTCTCTAGTATGCTCAGATAATCGCTTTCATGAACACATTGTCTTAGATATCCATCTCGTCCTCTTTTGTATAGATTATCGCCAATAAGTGAATAGTCTTGAGCTTCCTGCTCTAGACTGTGTTGTCGTGCTAAGGTCATTCCTTGAGGGAAGGTGTTCGTCCTCAAGTATGTCACTAAAGGTTCACTCTAGTCTGGTGTGAGAGACACGTGATATAATGTAGCATGCTCTATTGGTGGTCTTTCACAACAAACATGGCATTCTTTACACAACTTGTAGACATCTGCTTCCATCGAAGGCCAATATACTCCTAGTCTATGCAGAGTCTGTAATGTTCGATGTTTTGAATGATGTTGGTTTAGTGCACCTACATGTGCTAATTGCAACCAATTTGCATGTTCTGATTCATCTACACAACAAGCAAGAATCTTTTGATTATCCTGATTATATATGCTTCCTGCTATGATTTGATATCGGTGAGATTTGGTAATCTCTCCTTCTTTGATCTTTATCCTAGGATTCTTGGGTCCACACGTCAGAATAGGGACTATTGGTTTAGCCCATTTTGGTGATATCTCAAGGTTAAACAAATATGCATCTGGTAATTCATCCATTATTCCTTGAGGAGCTTCTCCTGAGGTTAATCTTGAAAGGTGGTCAGCTCTAAGATGTGTCTTTCCTTTCTTGACTACTACTTCAAAATCATACTCCATGAGTAATAGAAACCAACGTATTAGTCGTCCTGTGTTACATGGTTTGTTGACTAAATACAATAGTGCTTGATGATCTGTAAAGAACTTGAACTTATTTGCCAACAAATAGTGCCTGAATTTCTTTACCGCGTAGATCATCCCTAATCCTTCTCGTTCCGTCGTGGTGTAATTTCTTTCTGCTGCGTTCAATTGTCTGCTCGCGTAAGCTATGGGGAGATCTATGTTACCTTCACTCGTGGGTTGTGCTAACACACATCCTATGGCGTAGTTGGATGCATCCACATGTACATGGATTGGCTTACTCCAATCCGGGGTTGTCAATATAGGTGTTGAGCACAAGCATCGTTTAAGTTCATTGAATGAATTTTCACATTCATTTGTCCATTCAAAATTGGTTAAAAGAGAGTACAAAGGCTTGGCTATGATTGCATACATGTGTATGAATCTCCTATAATAGCCGCAATGACCCATAAATGCTTGTACCTCTTTGATGTTCATCGGCCTAGGTAGATCTGCAATCACCTTCACTTTTTCCTCATTCGTAGAGATTCCATTTTTTGACACAATGTGTCCTAGAATTTTGCCTTGTCTGACCATGAAAACGCATTTTTCTGGGTTCAAACAAACCTGATATTCTCGACATTTGTCAAATATTTGCCTTAACTCGGGGATATGCGTCTGCCTGACATTCGAATGTGCACATAAGTCATCGACATAAACTTCCAAACTCTTGCGTAAGAATTCCTTAAAAACATGACACATGAGTCACTGGAAAGTGGCGGGTGCATTTGTTAAGCCAAATGGCATCACACGAAATGCAAATATGCCCCATTCAGGGGCAAATGCCGTCTTGTGTTGATCTTCTGGAGCAATGGCTACTTGATTATAACCTGAAAAACCATCAAGGAAGCTGTAAACTTCCTTGCCCGCAACTCTTTCCAATAGATGTTATGTGATAGGAAGAGGATAACTGTCTCTAATCGTGGCGGCATTAACTTTTTTAAGGTTAATACACACATGCAATTTTCCATTCTTCTTGGGCACTACCACAATGGGGGATACCCATTCGGTATGCTCAATTTCATAAATGAATCCTGCTTCTATCAGCCGATCTATCTCCTCTTTAATCTTCGCAGCGTAGTTATCATTGTACGTGTAAGGTTTCTGTTTCATAGGTTTTGCATCTGGAGTCATAGGGATTCTATGAGAACATATATCTAGATCTACTCCTTTCAAATCTTTGTAACTCCATGCGAACACATCTCTATATTCGCGCAATAGGGCAACTAGCTCTTCTTCTTCTTCCTTCGTCAAATCATGCCCTATGTATGTACATTTTTCTTCTTCTCCTTCTATGGCTACTATTATTTTCTTGGTTTTCTCTCGGTTATCATATACTTGTCCGTCATTCACCTTTCTATTAGGCATTCGTACCATGATTCTTCTATCTTCGATTTCATATTTCTTGAAATTCTCGGGTACTTCAAACAAAGATTCTTCTTTTTCTGACATGGTTTCTTTCTTCTTTCTTTTCTTGCCTTCACTTTTAGTAGTCACTTCTATGGCTAACCTCACCTCATTCATAACTTCTTCCTGTTTCTAAGGGTGAGTTTCTACTTCGTAAAAATATTCTTCCTCTGATGCAAAGGGAGAGTCTATGATAATTGATTCTAAATCAAAATCACTCGCGTCTTCAAATGCATCAGTGTTAGGTTCACATTCTTCTAAAATTGCATCGCACATGATTGGCTCTATCGTAAAAACTGAAATGTCATAGCCATCCTCGTCAGAGTGGGGTGTCCATTGTTCTTCATTGATGGCTAAGTCCATGGTTGCTAGGATTTCTGCCCAACCATGGGGCTCAAACTCTTCGTCAGGGAATACTACCGGTGCGTAGGTTGGATCTTGAAGGGTTCGTGGATGTTGTTATGCACCTAAGGTCCTTGCTTCTAATCTTTCTTCCTCTTGTTTTGCAACTTTACACATCCATAAATGAGTATCCTCATGCAACCAAGAAGGATCTGATTCTAATGAGTGCACGGACTCCGTCTCTACCTGAGTCTTATGGATGGTATTCCATTGTATTGGGGGAACGTCTCTATGTGAATAGTCTTTAAGATTGACTTTGCTAGTCACTCCTAAATGTTGCAAGTACAAAGAATTAGTTCCCCAATCTTGTACAATTTGCAACTGACGCATGAATGGTCGTCCCAATATCATCTCATAAGCATGATTTTTACTAAAATCACAAATGGCAAAAGTATGCTCAAATTCTACACCACAAGTGGTGAGAGATATGCCTTCTAGTAAGCCTAATGGTTTTTCTATGTGTCCATCAGCCATTTGTAGCTTCATCCTGGTGGGTCTTAATGCTGGCTTACCCCAACATTTCCATAAAGCGGTTGTAGCGATGGCTACGCCGGCTCCTGAATCTAAGATGGCTTTCATGGTGTAGCCCTGATGGGTTATCAGAAGATAAGTGTTACCTTCCTCTCCTTCGCTTACATCTCCAATCTTTTCTACGGGTATCTCTGGTACCTTATTTTGTGATCCTATTTGTGAGGGAGTAGTAGCAAGCTCGGGGAATTGATTTGCTACATGCTTCCACAATTCTGGTTTTACCTTCAATAACTCCTCCAGAGTGAGATTACACCGTACTTTGGTATTCTTGATCACTTCTGTGTTTCTAGGGATTACTGATTCTTCATTCCTCACTATTATCGTGGGTGCTCTCATACTGATAGACTTGGCTTCCCAAGGTCCTGTGAACTGAGGTAATTCTTGTAAAGAATTAGATTCAAATCATGTGTGTTCGCTCCGTTGCTCTTCCTCTACATCATCATAAATAGAGGGGATGTCTTGGGGAAATTGTTCCTGCAAGTCGTCTATTTCTTGAATAGGAGGATGAGTTCCTTGTTCTTTTCTCCATTTCTCTTCTTGGATTTCTCTCAAAAATTCATGTGAGTACCTATGTATGGAAGACAAATTGTCTTGAATTTTTGTATTGGGTACTTGAGACAGGGATGGTGCATTCCTTTCCTGTGTCTCTAGGATACTAGGGTTCTTGTGCTGATCCTTTTTCTCTTTGCTTTCTATCAAGTATTCTAGCCTCTCCATTAGTCCTTGAAAGTGTAATTCGGGTTTTGCCATGTTATTCCAATTAAGATATCTAGAGGCTTCGAACAAAGCTTGTGCTAATTCTACCATCTTCATGCAAAGTTTAGTTCTCTCAATTTCTAGATCAGCTCGAGGGTAGTTTTTACTCATTTCAACTATTGGAGGTCCCTCTTTTAATCTAGCCTGATATGCACGAAACATCATGTCTAGATTCTCTCGTATGGGTTCCGCTAAAACTGATCCTGATTTCTGAGCTGGATTCTCTTTATTCAATTCCTGTGAAGTCAATTCTAGGATTTTGGCTCTAGATTCCTTTAAACTTCCTTCCAACTCAGTTATCTTTTTACTCCATTTTCTCTTAATACTTTCTCTAGAATCTTTCCAAGATTTTGTTTTTTACTGCTAGATTCTGCAACTTCACTACTTCCGGCTACTTTCTCCTGATTAAGTTGTTGGTTTTGTAAGAGCGCCTGGGCTCTGGTGATAGCTTGGATAGGCACGCATGTAGGGTTGGATCCATCTGCGTTGTTCACAATACCTATCACATTGATCGGTGTCACACTTGAAGCATTAACAGGGTTCTTAGGACAATCTTTTATGATGTGCTCTTTGCCACAATCGGCACAAAAGCCTTGGATGTTATAGTACTGTGATTGTCCTGCTATCGGAGGATGTGGACAATCCTTTATGAAGTGGTCTCCTTGGCACCTAAAGCATGGTCCTCTAGGGCCCTGTGGTCTTTGTTGTCTTAATTGGGGCCGTGGATTTGGGTTTGTGTACATCACATTAGCATAGTCTGGCTCCCAACTAGATTCCACTGGTGGACTATCGTAATGATATGTCTCCACATGTTCTGGTGACTCCGTGTAATATGCGGGTGGACTATCTACATGAGTGGAGTCAAAACTGTTTGAGTTCGGGTCACTCTCTGTGATCAAAGGTGAAGAAGGCACTAAGGCCCTACTTAGGTTCTCTTCTGCAGCAGCGTATTTGACTGAGATGACATTAGCTGGTGGGGGTGGCTGCTGAGCTAAGACCGGTTGCGGTCTCTGTTGAGCCTGGTAAGGGTAGTTCTGAGGAGGCCTATAGTAATAAGGCTGAGCATTGTATTGGCCTTGATACCTACCTGGATGTGCGTATGCTTGCGGGTAGTTCTGTCTCACGGTTTGTTTGTTGTATGGGCAGTCCTGAGCCGTGTGATTCGTGTATCTTCTCTCAATTGTACAGTATTGGCCACTAGGGTTGGCTTGTGGTTGTGGTGCATTGGGGCACACATTTGCCATATGATCACCACCACAGGTGTAACAATGCTTGTTCATTAGTATCCTAGTTTTACTAGAAACTCCTAGTTTGTGGGCCACTTTTTCTGCTAGGTCTTCTATCAAGTTAGACAATTTTGTGGAAGCTAGAGATGAACAGTCTGAGTCCTTATAGACCTTTGAGAGTTCCAACTCGTCTCCTAAGTTGTCCTCAATGTCTATACAAATTCTTACGCATTGCTCTAGCGTTCTGGGTTCCTTTAGGTATACATAGGAGCGTAGTTTAGAGCTCAACAAGCCATCTAGAAACAATGACACTTGTTTAGCTTGTGAGGGTAGCTCTTGCATTGGACATCGTTCAACATATTGTCTAAACCTACGTCCTGCCAGTCTAACTGTTTCCTGAGGGGTTTGTTTGAAGCTATGAATCAATGAAGACGTGTCATGTCTAATCCCACTTTTAGAGAATTCAGTGATGAATGACTCTAAAAAGTGATGGATGTCTCTAAATTGCCTTTGTTGCAATGGTTGGAACCAAGTTAAAGCGGTATTCTTTAACGTTAGTCCAAATGCGTTGTACTGCGTGAACATGTCTTCGACTTGTTCTGCTCTTAGCACTTGCTTAAATTCTGCAACATGGTCATAGGGATCTCCTGTCCCATCAAAGTAATTTTTCCTGGATTTCACTAATTGAGTGGGTCTCAATATTCTTGCGTGTTCACGTGGTCTAGGTAGAGGAAAATCATCTCTATCACCTGGTATTCCATGATCTCTTTGTCTATCCGCTCTATTAGTGTACGTGGTTGTTCTATCTCTCCCCATGGGATGAGTGAAGCTTACTTCGGGTCTTTCTTTATTTTTCTCTCTTTGATTTCCATGGGCTGAGGATGTTCTTGCCCCTTGTTGACTTGTGTTCATATTCGTTCTAGATGGAGGGAATACCAATTCACCTCTCCATGTGTATGTGTTTTTAGCGTGGTCAGGCACCACAAAGACTCTTTCTGAAGTCTCATCCAGGTATACAACCTTTCCAGGTGTATCTGGGTCCTTGAACTCGTATATCGTGATGATACCTACCTCACTAAGTAGTTCTATCTTGTATCTCCAAAAGGCTTCATCAGTTTCTTTATTTACAAACAACTCTATGCTTCTGTTGTCCTGAGGGATCCATTCCGGGATTAGTACTCGTGTCAGTACAGATTTCCCTCTAGGTGCCCTAGGCTCTTCTAATGGTTCTTTTCCTTGAGATTTAGTTTCCGTCTCTAGCTGAATCATGCCAAACTTGTTGGTATTGTTTGGCTGCGTACTTAAGATGTACATTGTTCCTTCCTTGTCTATGTACGCGTCTCTCTCAAATTTCACCACTGGATGTTCCAATCCAATGGGTTGATCGGGGTTGTGTATTTGCACCACTTGCCTTTGCAAACCATCCTCATAGATGCGAGCACCTAATCGGTTGGTTCGGAGAAACTCTAGTTGCGTTCTATAGGGTCCTTCTGGTTTTTCTAAATGTGCTACATTCGACCCTCCTTCTGGTCTTCCTATGCTAAATGCCATTTCTGATTCACTCGTGTCTGAGTTCTCGTAGGGATAACTAGTGTTCAATTGTTGAGCCCACGATCGTGCAGTAGTTCTTACACTTGCCTCTGATGATCTAAGGCTTCGTCGGTCTGACTTACCTATATGTTTGCCCGATCTAAGGTTCATTATTACTTTCTTGATCCTTTTTAGATTTCTTTAGATTCTTGTCTTAATGTATGCGTCAGGAATTCGACTTTCCGTGGTACTTTGAGTTCTCGTTCCGTCAGACTTATGTTCTTTCCTTTAGGTTTTCGTGTCACACACCTTTATCTTTAGTCTTGGACTTGATAAATTTAATTCTCTTGAACTTGAGGCGTTCCTATCATCTTAAATCCACAATGCTAACGTTTATCCTAAGCTAAGAATTGACTGAGGGGCTTGAGTAATCTTCCAACCTCGAGTCAGCTTTTCTGGTTGCTCTGATGCCCAAGAAGCTGCGCTTCCCAAGCTTTATGCCCTTCACTGCCTTGCTTTGGTTGCCCTTGATTGCCTTTGCTAGACCTGGAAAAATCCAATATTAGACCAATTCACAGTTGGATGATCAAGCACTTGAGTATATACACCTTTTAAGTCCCTTCCCTTTTGCCCAACTTTTCAATGCTTGCCCCCTGGCTTTCTAGTCCCAAACTAGGTCAACCTCAAAATAGCTTATCTAAAAATAGACGTAGTACTCGTCAAGAGCTTTCTAATGAGCTATTAAGCTCAAAAAACGGACTTTGGATGAAAAAGTTATGACTGTTCAGGCCCTGGGGAGTAAAAACTAACAAACAGGTTTTTCTCCAAATATGAGCTAAGGGGTCTCCTATGAGTATAATCACCCAAAAATTTCCCAAAAATAGCCCCAAAATTGGCCAAAAAATGAAACCCTAAAATTTGCGATGGGGGTGCACAATCGCGATGGCGTGAGACAATCGCGATGGTCTGGGACCGTCGCGATGGCGTGAAGGTGAACAATCGCGATGGTTTGAAGTGCACGGTCGCGATGGTCCAAAAGTGAGCAATCGTGATGGCTCGATCAGGCGGACAATCGCGATGGTGTCAGTCAACGGTCAACGTGAACAATCGCGATGGTCCAAAGTGAACCGTCGCGATGGTCACAGATGCGATGGCTTGAGCCAATCGCGATGGTCAGGGCGCGATGGCTTGAGCCAATCGCGATGGTCCAAACTTCGAGTTGTCGCGATGGTGTAAGGGTGTCGTCGCGATGGTGTAAGGGTGTCGTCGCGATGGTGTGAAGTGTGAACCGTCGCGATGGTCTAGCTTGCCATGTGGCACTGTTGACGCAATGGCGTGAGCCAATCGCGATGGTGTGGGGTCAACCGAACAGTCGGGATGGTCCGCGAACCATCGCGATGGTCCAAATGAACCGTCGCGATGGCGTGAGACCGTCGCGATGGTCCGGCCGAGCCGTCGCGATGGCGTGAGCCTATCGCGATGGTGTGACACAATCGCGATGGTCTGAGACCGTCGCGATGGTCCACCAAAATGTGATTTTTGCAGATGCGTCTGTGGTTTCGTGTGTGTGCTTGTGTCGCCTATCCCGTGGTGTGGTCGCTTACCAAAAATTCCGCACTTGGCAGACCATCGCGATGGTCTGACACAGACGCTCTGACAGAAAGTGAAGTTTTTACCTTTTCCAAGCTTTCCTCATGCACTGGAGCTCTGTACCTGCAAGAAAACTCAAGAAAACAAAAGTACATGCAAGCACAAAAGCTCTCTCTCACTCTCTCGCATGCACAAATGAGGGGAAATGAGGAGAATGGGTGGATATGGTGAATTTTCTGATTTTTTTGGAGATGAAGATGATGATGCGATGATGAAGATGAAGTGTGGGGGAGGTGAAAAACACTAAAAACTAAGTAAGAACAACAACAAAAACTGAAATTTTTACCTTCCAATGCCACTTCTTGCTATACTCTTACCATCACACATTCGTCCTAGACTCGATCCCCAGCAACGACGCCAAATTTGGTGTTGCTCTAGCACAATGGTAAGTACCACGTTAAGAAGCTTCACCTCCTTAATTGTCAATCCGCGGAAGAGATAGGAGTGATATGAAGATCGTGAATGTGAGATGAAGTGAGAGTGAAGGTGAGAAGCACAAAGATGCACACACACATACACACACACTACGAAGAGACAAGCAAGACACAATGGAAGGTGAGAAATTAACTCTATTACTCAAGAACACTCTTACAAGCTCAAAATAGCTCTAAGCTCTTCTCTACTCCAACAAGCTAACCTCAAAAATGAGCTCTCTAGCTCTTTCTATAGTTTCTAGACTAGTTTTGACCGGTTTCACATCTAGTGACCGGCATAGTTAAAAAATAGGTCCTAGATGCTATTTGAAAGGGTAAACGGTGTCTAAAAATAATGAAAATTGATACGCTCATTCTACCTAAGCTCCTCAAGCTCGAGGACTCCTCGGCTTGCACAAAATGGAGCTATGGATTACAAAATGGGGTTTTCTATGTTACATATGTTACAATAGTGATAAAAATCACTGTTGGAGGTTTTTGGAAAGTATTTGAAAACATAATTATTTGAAAAAAGATTCGACTGGCTCCCTGCTCCGTCATTACATGCTTCCGTGTCTTCTATGCCTCTGGCTGCTTCCAACAATGTTGTTTAGCTAAAGACAATGCACTCTGCCCAACTCTATACCGAGTACATGTGTTATGTACTCTAATGGCAACCAAAACATGATTTTATATGAGCAAAAATGAACCATGAATCATGTACAAAAACTTGTATATTCCATAAATGAAAGATGTACAAGAGTGTGACAAAGCACTTCCATATATAGGAATCGAATACAAAATTATGGTACATCATTGCCACATAATTTTGTAATACAAAATTGTGGCAATGTGAAAAAGCACTTCCATATAGGAATCGAATACAAAATTATAGTACATCATTGCCACATAAGAGTGTAATACAAAATTGTGGCAAAGCATATACGTAAGGGGATCAAAATATTTACACCTGCAATCCTGCAACAAAGCATGTGTAAAATGAGACAAATTGACATGACATTTATAAACAACAACTAAAAATACGAAACCAAGCTATAAGTTTATCTAATCATAGAATATTCTCCCATGAAATGATTGCACTGCGTCTGTTGGTAGTAGTCAGAGGCATAGAAGACGCAGAAGCATGTGAAGACAATGCACAATGAAGTAGCAGGGAGTCAGTTGAATCATTTTTTTCAAAGACTTACATTTTATAAATACTTTTCAAAACCTCCAACTGTGATTTTCATCACTTGTGTACTATATGTAACATAGAAAAACCGTTTTTGTAATTTATAGCTCCATTTTGTGCAAGCTAACGAGTCCTCGAGCTTGAGGAGCTTAGGTAGAATGAGCATATCAATTTTGGTTATTTTTAGACACCGTTTACCCCTTCAAATAGCATCTAGAACCTATTTCTTAACTATGCCGGTCACTAGATGTGAAACCGGTCAAAACTAGTCTAGAATCTATAAAAAGAGCTAGAGAGCTCATTTTTGAGGTTACTTAGTGGTGGCTAGTGTGAGCTTAGAGCTATTTTGAGCTTCTAAGAGTGTTCTTGAGTAATAGAGTTCATTTCCTACGTTCCATTGTGTCTTGCTTATCTCATATTCACGATCTTCATATCACTCCTATCTCTTCCGCGGATCGACATTAAGGAGGTGGAGCTTCTTAACGTGGTTCTCACCATTGTGCTACAGCAACACCAAATTTGGCACCGTTGCCGGGGAACGAGTCTAGGACGAATGTGTGATGGTAAGAGTTTAGCAAGAAGTGGCGTTGGAAGGTAAAATTTTCAGTTTTTGTTGCTGCTTTTAGTTAGTTTTTAGTGTTTTTCACCTCCCCCACACTCCATCTTCATCACCATATCATCTTCTTCCTCTCCAAAAAAATCAAAAAATTCACCATATCCACCCATTCTCCTCATTTCCCCTCATTTGTGCATGTGAGAGAGAGAGAGCTTTTGTGCTTGCATGTGCTATTGTGTTTTTGCGTTTTCTTGCAGGTACAGTGCTCTAGAGCATCAGGGAAGTTGCAAAAAGGTAAAATTTCACTTTCTGACAGAGATCTGTCGTGTGTCAGACCACCGCGATGGTCTGCCAAGTTCAACATTTTTGGTAAGCGAGTTCACCACAAGGTAGGCGACACAAGCGCATACACAAATCCACACTTGCATTCAAAAAATTTGCATTTTGGTGGACCATCGCGATTGGCTCAGGCCATCGCGATTGTGTCACACCATCGCGATTGGCTCACGCCATCGCGACGGCTCGGCCGGACCATCGCAACGGTTCACCTAGACCATCGCGATGGTCCTTGACCATCGCAACGATCCGTCGACCCCACACCATTGCGATTGGCTCATGCCATCGCGCTGATGCTGCCAGGTGGTAAGCTAGACCATCACGACGATACCCTTAGACCATCGCGATGCCTCGACATTTGAACCATCGCGATTGGCTCACGCCATCGTGCTTTGGGACCATCGGGACGGGCTCACGCCATCGCCATTGTCTCGTTGACCGTTGACTGACGCCATCACGATTGCTCGTTGATTAGACCATCGTGATGGTTCATTCACACCATCACGATTGCCCACATTTACGCCATCATGATCATTCACTTCACACCATCGCAATAGTTCGCTCCTTTGAACCATCGCGATTGTGCCACGCCATCGCGACGATTCACCTGGACCATCGCGACGGTCCTTGACCATCGCGATTATCTCAAACCATCGCAATTGCTCACCCCAAACGCAATTTTTAGGGTTTGATTTTTTGACCAATTTTGGAGCTATATGGCAAATTTTTGGGTGATTGCACTCATAGGAGACCCCTTAGCTCATATTCGAAGAAAAACCTGTTTGTCAGTTTTTACCCCCGAGGGTCTGAACGGTCATATTTTTTTCATCCGAAGTCCGTTTTCTGAGCTTTATAGCTCGTTAGAAAGCTCTTTACGAGTACTACGTGATCTCAACTATTTTTTTCAAAAAGAAGACATTGTTTTTAGAGATGATATTTTGAGGTTGACCATCTATGGGACTAGGACAGAACGGGGGCCTTGGAAGAAAATTTTGCCAAAGGTTAAGGGACTTAAAAAGTGTATATACTCAAGTGCTTGATCATCCATTTGAGAATTGGTCTAATAGTGGATTTTTACAGGTCTAGCAAGGATAATCAAGGGCAATCAAGGCAAGGCAGAGAAGAACGCAGGGCTTGGGAAGCACGGCTTCTTGGGCATCAGAGCAACCAACAAAGATGACTCGAGGTTGGAAATTACTCAACCCCCTCAGTCAATTATTAGCTTAGGCTAAAAGGTAGCATTGTGGATTAACGACGATAGGAACGAGCAAGTTCAAGAGATTAAATTTCTTAAGTCCAAGACTAAAGTAAAGGTGTGTGATATGAAAACCTAAAGGAAAGAATTAAAGTCTGACGAAACGAGAACTCAAAAGTACCACTGAAAGTCGATTCCTGATGCAAACATCTAGACAAGAATTTAAAGGAATTTCAAAAGAATCAAGAAAGTAAGAAAAACGGAACCATTGACGATCAAAGAGTGCCGCAAGGTAAACTCATGAACCTTAGATCGGGCAAGCATATAGGTAAGTCAGACCGACGAAGCCTTAGATCATCAGAAGCAAGTGTAGGAACTACTGCACGATCGTGGGCTCAACAGTTGAATAATAGTTATCCTTACAAGTTGAGCTCAGATACGAGTGAATCAAAAATGGCTTTTAGCACAGAAAGACCAGAAGGAGGGTCAAACATAGCATATCTAGAAAGACCTGAAGGACCCTATAGAACTCTTTTAGAATTTCTCCGAACCAACCGCTTAGGTGCTCGCATCTATGAGGATGGTTTGCGAAGACAAGTGGTGCAGATGCACAATCCTAATCAACCCATTGGATTGGAACATCCAGTGGTGAAATTCAAAAGAGACGCATATATAGACAAAGAAGGAACGATGTACATCATAAGCACTCAGCCAGACAATACCAATGAGTTTGGTGTAATTCAGTTAGAGACGGAAGCGAGAGCCCAAGGAAAAGAACCATTAGAAGAACCTAGGACACCTAGAGGGAAATCTGTACTATAAAGAGTACTGATTCCAGAGTGGATCCCTCAGGATAACATAAGCATAGAATTGTTCGTGAATAAAGAGACAGACGAAGCATTTTGGAGATACAGAACGGAACAACCTAGTGAGGTAGACACCATCACAATCTATGAATTTAAGGACCCAGATACACCTGGAAAGGTGGTATACCTAGATGAAACTTCAGAAAGAGTATTTGTTGTACCTGAACATGCAAGAAACACATATACATGGAAAGGTGATTTAGTCTTCCCTCCATCTCGAGCAAACGTAAATGGGAGCCAACAAGGGCCAGGAACATCCTTAGCCCATGGTATGCAAAGAGAGAAAAACAAAGAAAGACCTAAAGTAAGTTTCAATCATCCCATAGGGAGAGATAGAACCACCATAGACACAGACATAGTGGATAGACAAAGAGAACCTAGAATACCAGGTGGTAGAGATGATTTTCCTCTACCTAGACCACGTGAACACGCAAGAATATTAAGACCCACTCAGTTAGTAAAATCCATGAAAAACTACTTTGATGGGATAGGGGATCCCTATGACCATGTTGTAGAGTTTAAGCAAGTGCTAAGGGCAGAACAAGTAGAATACATGTTCACGCAATATAATGCACTTGGACTAACGTTAAAGAATACAGCTTTAACTTGGTTCCAACCTTTGCAAAAAAAGGCAGTTTAGAGACATCCATCACTTTTTAGAGTCGTTCATCACTGAATTCTCTAAAAGTGGGATCAGGCATGACACGTCTTCGTTGATTCATAGTTTCAAACAAACCCCTCAGGAAACAGTTAGACTTGCAGGACGTAGGTTTAGACAATATGTGGAGAGATGCCCAATGCAAGAGCTACCCTCACAGGCCAAGCAAGTGTCATTGTTTCTAGATGGCCTGCTGAGCTCTAAACTATGCTCCTATGTATACTTGAAGGAACCCAGAACGCTAGAGCAGTGTGTAAGAATTTGCATAGACATTGAGGACAACTTAGGAGATGAGTTGGAACTCTCAAAGGTCTATAAGGACTCGGATTGTTCATCTCTAACATCCACAAAGCTGTCTAGCTTGATAGAAGACCTAGGAGAAAAAGTGGCCCAAAAACTAGGAGTTTCTAGTAAACAGATGCCTAGGTTAACAACAAACAAGCGTTGTTACACTTGTGGTGGTGATCATATGGCAAATGTGTGTCCCAATGTAACAAAACTGCAAGCCAACCCTAGTGGCCAATACTGTACGATCGAGAGAAGATACACAAATCATACAGCACAAGACTGCCCATACAACAAACAAGCAGTGAGACAGAACTACCTGCAAGCATATGCACAACCAGGTAGGTATCAAGGTCAATATAATGCTCAGCCTCATTACTGTAGGCCTCCACAGAACTATCCTTATCAGGCTCAACAGAGACCACAACCTGTCTTAGCTCAACAGCCACCCCCACCAACTAATGTCATCTCAGTTAAATACGCTGCTGCAGAAGACAACTTAAGTAGGGCTTTAGTGCCTTCATCACCCGTGATCACAGAGAGTGACCCAAACTCAAACAGTTTTGACTCTACTCATGTAGATAGTCCACCCGCATATTACACAGAGTCACCAAAACATGTGGAGACATATCAATACGATAGTCCACCATTGGAACCTAGTTGGGAGCCCAACTACGCTAACGTGATGTATACGAACCCTAATCCACGGCCCCAATTGAGACAGCAAAGACCACAAGGACCTAGAGGACCATGCTTTAGGTACCAAGGAGATCATTTCATAAAGGATTTTCCACATCCTCTGATAGCAGGACAATCACAATACTATAATATACAAGGCTTTTGTGCCGACTGTGGTAAAGAACATATCATCAAAGAGTGTCTGAAGAACCTTGCTAATGCTTCAAATGTGACACCCATCAATGTGATAGGTATTGTAAACAACGCAAATGGATCCAACCCTACATACGTGCCTATCCAAGCTATAACAAGAGCCCAGGCGCTCTTATGAAACCAACAGCTTAATTAGGAAAAAATAGCCGGAACTAGTGAAGTGGGAGAATCCAACAGTAAAAAGACAAAATCTTGGAAAGATTCTAGAGAAAGAATCAAGAGAAAGTGGAGTAAAAGGATAACTGAGTTGGAAGGAAGTCTCAAGGAATCTAGAGCCAAAATCCTAGAATTGACTCCACAGGAATTGAATCAAGAGAACCTAGCTCAAAAATCAGGATCAGTTTTAGCGGAACCCATACCATAAATGCCTGTACCTCTTTTACGTTATTTGGTCTAGGTAGTTCTGCAATTACCTTCACTTTTTCTTCGTCCGTCAAAATTCCGTTCTTTGACACAATGTGTCCTAAAATTTTTCCTTGTCTGACCATGAAAACGCACTTTTCTGGGTTCAGACAAACCTGATATTCTCGACATTTGTCAAATACTTGTCTTAATTCTGGGATATGCGTCTGTCTCATGTTCGAATGAGCACATATGTCATCGACATAAACCTCCAAATTCTTGCGTAAGAATTCCTAAAAAACATGACACATGAGTCGCTGGAAAGTAGCAGGTGCATTTGTTAAGCCAAATGGCATTACACGAAATGAAAATATGCCCCATTCTATGGCAAAAGCCGTCTTGTGTTGATCTTCTGGAGCAATGGCTACTTGATTATAGCCTGAGAAACCATCAAGAAAGTTGTACACTTCCTTGCCCGCAACTCTTTCCAATAGGTGTTCCATGATAGGAAGAGGATAACTGTCTCTAATCGTGGCGACATTAACTTTTTTAAGGTTAATACACACACGCGATTTTCCATTCTTCTTGGGCACAACCACAATGGGGGATACCCATTCGATATGCTCAATTTCGTAAATGAATCCTGCTTCTATCAAACGATCTATTTCTTCTTTAATCTTCGCAACATAGTTATCATTATACGTGTATGGTTTCTGTTTCGTAGGTTTTGCATCTGGAGTCATAGGGATTCTATGAGAACATATATCTAGATCTACTCCTTTCAAGTCTTTGTAACGCCAAGCAAACACATCTCTATATTCGCGCAATAGGGCCACTAATTCTTCCTCTTCTTCAGTCGTCAAGTCATGCCCTATGTAGGTACATTTTTCTTCTTCTCCTTCTATGGAAACTACGATTTTTTTGGTTTTCTCTCGATCATCATATACTTCTCCAACGTCATCTTTTCTGTTAGGCGTTCGTACCATGATTCTTCTATCTTCTATTTCATACTTCTTGAAGTTCTCGGGAACCTCAAACAAAGATTTTTCTTCTTCTGACATGGTTTCTTTCTTCTTTCTTTTCTTACCCTCACTTCTAACGATCACTTGTGTGGTTAACCTCACCTCATTCATAATTTCTTCGTGCCTCTGAGGGTAAGTTTCTACTTCGTACAAGTATTCTTCATCTGATGCAAAGGGTGGGTCCATAATGATTGACTCTAAATCGAAATCACTCGCATCCTCAAATGCATTAGTGCTAGGTTCACATTCTTCAATAATCGAATCACACATGATTGGCTCCATCATGAAAATTGAGATGTCATAGCCATCCTTGTCACAGTGGGGTATCCATTGTTCTTCATTGATGGCTACATCCATGGTTGCTAGGATTTTTGCCCAACCATGGGGTTCCAATTCTTCGTCTGGAAACACTACAAGTGCGTAAGCTGGGTCTTGAAGAGTTCGTGGATGTTGTTCTGCACCTAAGGTCCTGGCTTCTAACCGTTCTTCCTCTTGTTTTGCTACCTTACACATCCATAAATGAGTATCCTCGTGCAACCATGAGGGGTCTGATTCTAATGAGTGCATAGATTCTGTTTCTTCTTGTGTCTTATGGATGGTATTCCATTTTATTGGGGGTATGTCTCGATGTGAATAGTCTTTAAGATTGACTTTAGTAGTCACTCCTAAATGTTGCAAGTACAAAGAATTAGTTCCCCAATCTTGTACAATTTGCAACTGACGCATGAATGGTCATCCTAAACTCATCTCATAAGCATGATTTTTCGCAAAATCAAAAATGGCAAAAGTATGCTCAAACTCCACACCACAAGTGGTGAGAGATATGCCTTCTAGTAAGCCTAATGGTTTCTCTATATGTTCGTCAGCCATTTGTAGTTTCATCCTGGCAGGTCTTAATGCTGGCTTACCCCAACGTTTCCATAAAGCGGTGGTAGTGATGGCTACTCCGGCTCCTGAATCTAGGATGGCTTTCGTGGTGTAGCCCTGATGGGTTATTGGAAGACAAGTGTTACCTTCCTCTCCTTCGCTTACATCTCCGATTCTTTCTATGGGTATCTCTGGTACCTTCTTGTGTGATCCTATCTGTGAGGGAGTAGTAGCAAGCTCAGGGAATTGATTTGGTACATGCTTCCACAATTCTGGTTTAACCTTTAACAATTCCTCTAGAGTAAGATGGCATTGTACTTTAGTGTTTTTTATCACTTTCGTGTTTCTAGGGATTACTGATTCTTCATTCCTCACTATTATTGTGGGTGCTCTCATGCTAATAGACTTTGCTTCCCAAGGTCCTGTGAACTGAGGTAATTCTTGCAAAGAATTGGATTCAAAACATGTGTGTTCACTCAGTTGTTCTTCCTCTACATCATCATAGATGGAGGGGATGTCTTGGGGAAATTGCTATTGCAAGTCGTCTATCTCTTGAATAGGAGGATGGGTTCCTTGTTCTTTTCTCCACTTTTCTTCTTGTATTTCTCTCAGAAATTCATGTGAGTATCTATGTATGGAAGACAGGTTGTCTTCACCCTCTGTGTTGGGAACTTGAGACAGGGATTGTGTATTCCTTTCCTGTGTCTCTGAGGCAATAGGATTCCTATGTTCATTCTTTTTCTCCTTGATTTATATCAAGTATTCTAGCCTCTCCATTAGTCCTTGAAAGTGTAATTCTGGTTTTGCCATGTTATTCCAATTAAGATATCTAGAGGCTTCAAACATTGCTTGTGTTAATTCTACCATCTTCATGCAAAGTTTAGTTCTCTCAATTTCTAAGTCTATTACAGATGATTCATACACATGTATGCAATCATAGCCAAGCCTCTATACTCTCTTTTGACCAAGTTTGAATGGACGGACGAATGTGAGAATTCATTTAATGAACTTAAGCGATGTTTGTGCTCAGCACCTATATTGACAACCCCGGATTGGAGCAAGCCATTCCATGTACATGTGGATGCATCCAATTATGCCATAGGATGTGTGTTAGCACAACCCACGAATGAAGGAAATATAGATCTCCCCATAGCTTATGCGAGCAGACAGTTGAACGAAGCAGAAAGAAATTACACCACTACGGAATGAGAAGGATTAGGAATGATCTACGCAGTAAAGAAATTCAGGCATTATTTGTTGGCAAACAAGTTCAAATTCTTTACAGATCATCAAGCGTTATTGTACTTAGTCAATAAACCATGTAACACGGGAAGATTGATACGTTGGTTTCTATTACTCATGGAGTATGACTTTGAAGTAGTAGTCAGGAAAGGAAAGACACACCTTAGAGCTGACCACCTTTCAAGACTAACCTCAGGAGAAGCTCCTCAAGGAATAGTGGATGAATTACCAGATGCATATTTTTATAACCTTGAGATAGTACCAGAATGGGCGAAGCCTATTGTCCCTATTCTCACATATGGACCCAAGAATCCTAGGATAAGGATCAAGGAAGGAGAGATGACCAAGTCTCAGAGATACCAAATCATAGCAGGAAGTATATATAAACAAGATAATCAAAAGATTCTTGCTTATTGTGTAGATGAATCGGAACATGTGAATTGGTGGGCATATCGAGTGGCCTACAAGACCGTACTCAATGCAACTCCCTTTCAGATGGTGTTTGGTCAGAATGATGTGCTTCCTTTGGACTTCTTGATACCAAACCTTAAGGTTGCACAAGAACATCAATGGACCGGCCATGAATTATCAACAAGAATAATGGACTTGGAACGATTAGGAGAAACCAAGCTGAAAGCAGTAGCAGGAATTTATGCAGCAAAGAAGCGACAGAATGCATATTTTGATGTGTATGTGAAGGATAAAGGCTTAAAAGAAGGAGATTTAGTTCTAGTATATACGCTGAAACAACACGCACGGAAGTTAGAAAAGCGAGGTTATGGACCTATGATCATTAACAGACTCTCGACAAGTGGAGCACTACAATTAGCCACCTTAGAAGGAGACATAATGCCTAATTACATTAGTGGCTATAGAGTCAGGTTATATCAAGAACCTCTCACCGAGGATATTCTTAGACGACTCACGTTGGCAAAGAAGCGTAAGGAGGAAGAAAATAGAATACGAGTTGAAGCTCAGGCAGAAGTTATAGAACACATCAAGTGCATGAAGCTACGAAGACAAGGACTAGGGAGAGAACATTATAATCATCTGGAAACAACTCCCAAATACCCCATGGCCATGTGTCAAGCAAAGTCAAGTACTCATCCTAGCATAGTGGACCGGAGACCATTCATTACAGTCAGGCTAGAGCATGGCAACCCTTGCCAAGAGCTCAGGGCTTTAATTGACTCAGGTTTTGCAACTAGTGCGATTAGATGGTCCCACTATAAAGATTCAAGAATAGAAATGCAGCCAATTGAGGTATACCTCATAGGGCTAGGAGGCATGGAAACCCCTTGCATGGGTGAGGTGGACCTTCCTATCCTCATAAATGAAGTGACCATGACAACGAAGCTACTAGTGTCCCATGATGAGGACCTGATAGAACCCCTAATCCTTGGCCAAGATTGGCTATACGATCACTCAGTGGACCTAAATCTTAGACAAGGCTCCTTGCAGATTGGAACCTTAGATCAGAAGCGAGTGATACCACTTGACTTCCCTAATGGCAATCCGCCTAAAGAACGCAACCCTAGACCCTATGAAACACATGCGAAGGAGGATCGGAAGATCTTTGGTCAGATAAGTCACGTTACGTCTACTCCAACCCACGCGGGCTTGGCTATGGACAATCGTCAATCAGAAGGATGTCAAGAGATTTTCCCTTGGGCTTCCTGCAAATTGGAAGGGTCAACCACCCAACCGCTTGGTCAAATGGACAGTATCAGCGGTCAAATGGACACAATCAACGGTCAGGTGGACTGCATCAGCAGCCATATGGGCAAAACACCCTGCAGTGCCCATCCTTCCAAACTTACTACGGACTGGCCTAGATCTGTGGTACAGAATACCTCATTTCCTAATGGGCAGGTTTCGCAAGTGTTGGACCTCCCTTCTTTTCCAAAGCAGAGTGTCCATCAGACCTCTCAACCTCAACCACAAAGGAGTCAACCACGACGAAGGATCCCAGACCGACGACCATCTCAGACGACACAAGGAGAACAACAGCAGTATCAGTATCACAAAACAAGTGGCATGAGACAAATATGGGTGTCAAGGTAGAAGCAGAGTCAATATTCAACATCTCCTCGACCTTCTTCCACAAGTTCAAACATTCGGCATATTTGGATCGCCAAGAAGTACCTTACGAACCGACCCACACCCACGCAGATTTGGGTACCCAAATAGTGTATTATAGCTCAACCCTCAAGCCATGTAATATACACCCCTTAGAAATCTCTTCAACCCTCAAGACCACCACATCCGATATCACCTTCTATCCCTCATCAGAAACATACCACCCACTCAGAAACTCTTAGGAAATGGATACCGAAACGTATCCAGACGTCTTCTTCGATCCCCTTATCTAACATCACTCCCACCCCGACTAATCTACAACCTCGTAATAACTCATTCACGATTGAACCTTGGACAAATCCACACACTATAACCCACCATCACTTGTAATAACACCTCATCAAGCAATGTATGCATCATCTGAAGCATGTAGGTGTCTAGAGACCTGCACTAGTTTTGCAACAATCATTCCATAAACCAGATCACAACACTCGGCTACACGGGTTACACATTGGTTATGGAAAGGGATTGCGGTCTCACTTTCATGGGATCATGATTAATTTGTATTAATCTTTTGTAGCAGATCTTCTATGCACTCGCATCATTCATCATGCAGGCAGAAGGACCATCTGAAGCTGGCCCAGTGTACCTACAGCAAATATTGACGAATTACTGGTTGAACCACATCCTACGGCTCAACCACCAGAATTGCAAGGATTTCTAGGACCTATGCCAATTGACCATCCTCCTAGGGGATATACTAAGAAGATTCATCGCAACTCTCATTGGTTCCAAGGATTAGCAGGCCCGTTGGCAGACGCAGATTTTATCTTTGAAGCCAACTTGACTTTTGATACCCGTACATGGGCAAAGAACCAATTTTTCTCCAGAGAATTCAAAGGACTACAGAACACATAAGACTTAACGCATGTTTGGGCAAGAGCAGGCTTCACAGAATATTTCAGTGATCCTTTGCCTAAACCGGATTTCCACAGATGCTACTACTTGGTAACAACATTGACAGCTTCAGAGAACAAAGATTTTCCAGGAACATTCATTTTGCCGTCTTTGGTAAATGATCCGCCATATAAGAAGTTTTATCTGTCTAAAGATTTGATTAGAGAGGCTATTAAGATACATGGAATGCATACGCCCACAGAATGAGAAAGGCTAATTCTAGAGCCTATGAAATGTGGGGATGTCACTAGGTGGGAAGATATTTCAGCAATCACACCTGACCTCTCTAAACCATTGAGGATATGTATGCAACATTTCGCTTTCCCAACTCAGGATCGATTCACCATTCCCCACAAACGCATCTGGTTTGGTTTATATTTAGCATGTACTGGACCTCAAACGGTAGACCCAGCAAGTTGGATAATTGATCAGTTTTACTTAGCACAACATAGATGGGAAAGAAAGAAGGTAATCAATGGATGTTGCGCTCTCACACGCATTGTATATATGTGTTTGGCATACGAATTACCAATCGAGCGTGCAATGACAAGCGAGGAGCTGAAAGCATTCAAGGGGACAGCAAAGAAAGCTAGGAAGTCTAGCAAAGGACGAGCAGGAAAGCGCATGAGAGGAACCATTACATGCCTACAGGTCCCAGAATCACTGTCACCGCAACCCTCTCCAGAACAATCTCTGACGAAAGCCCCTGTACAACCTATTCGCATACGATTATCTCGAACTATGGTTACAGAAGGCACTACTAGTGCGGTTACCTCACAGGCAACATCAGTCCAGGCACCTACCACCACTGCAGTAGAAGCTCCCACCACCATCGGTGCGGAAGCGTTTTCTTTTCCGATACCTAACCTGGAAGCAGAACCCATAGATACAACGTTTGATTTTGAAATGCCAGATGCTTTCTCAAATGAATTTCAGTTTTCAGAAGGACATATCTTTTCTCAAGAATATGAACGTCCGAGCTACCCGACCACTCCCCCAGATCAACAACAGGGACAAGTCTTATTCAGCTCAGAAGACAAACGAACAGAAACATATGAGGATGATGGCGATGATGAAGCCAGCCAGGGTACTCATGAATCCCAAGAGAATGTACAGACAGACGAACAAGGACAGCAAACCGACACCCAAGGTGACACCTGTTAAACGCGCATTTGCCCTCAGAGATGCATTTAAGATCTTTTCGGGTTCTTGGGAGTGGAAGGGGTCTGAATAATCAGAGGCCCTATACTTGGTTTTCCCAATTGAACACTCACACTATAGTACCGTAATGTTAAACCTCTGCTAACACGAGTTACCATCAATACTCTGATTCGTTCTATCACAGATTTCCGACTCATACACAGAATAAGACTTCTCAGTAACTGGCGCACAAGGTAAATACTATCGTAATACAGACTCCCAATAATTAACTTAGCAGAACAGTGATTCAATACTTAAATTACTGCAAACACTATCATAACAAAGTCCTTACCGCACGGGTGCAACAAGCAAACAAAGACAGAAAAGACACAGTATGACTCAGAGTTCTACAAAAACAACACAACGTAACTCCACAGACGTATCGCCCAGACAGACAGTCTAGCGATCTTCTGGTTCTTTCTGAAGCGTCTTTTTCATTGATTTACAAATGGATACAACATCTACGCAACGACCTTTCGGTTCGTGCAGAATATGAAAGGTAAAGATTACAATTGCCAATCCGATGGCTTACACTAGCACACACGGTGGACTTGAACCCGCAGGTATACAAAAGTTTACGGCTCATCTATTATACCTTGAAGATACATTGTTCTAGCTAATTTAAACGTCCGGGAAATTTTCTTTTTCAACGAATCTAAAATGTGCTTTAGGATCTCTAGTTCTACTAATTGAGCATCAGTTCGTACAGAACTTAAAGAAATTACTTGGCTCATCAAAATTTCTGCCTGTGTTTGCAGAAAGGCTTCTTGTAGGTAAAAATCATTTGATAGACCTGCATCCCGATTCACTTTCATGTATGCAATCTATTTATCAACTCTAGATAGTCTTTCTGCTTGAGCACCCAGTTGGTTTTCTCTTCTCTCCAACTCTTGATTTTGAAATTGAATAGTCCGGTAGTAAGCGTCGCGCTCTCTTCGAATTACTAGGATCTCTTTTTGTAGCTGAGCGACCAACATCATCTGGCTTTTAAGAGCATCATTTGATTCAAATAGGTTTGCATTTGCAAACTCTAGCTCTATATTGGTTTGCTTTAGTAAAGCTGTCATTTCTTGTCCTTTCTGCACTGCTTCATCTAAATGTGCTCTAGTTTCTTCTAACAAATTTCCTAGTGCTATGCGGGCATCCTCTTTATCTTTAACTAGCTGCCGTAACTGAAGAATTTCGGCATCAGCAGCGCATAATAAATCATCTTTTTCTTTGACTTCAGCCAATGCAGCATCTCGTTGTCTGATTACTGTTTCCTGTTCGTCAAGTCTAGCCTGGAGCTCTTGAATCTGGAAGTGCAGATTATGATTTTCTGCCTTCACCGCATCTACCTCTTCCTGGAGTGGATTAATGTCTGCTTCAAGAACATCTACTTTATGCTGGAATTCTTGACGAAGATTCTCTGTAACCATTCGGAGTTGCACCAGAAGTTGCTAGGAAAACTGAATAAGCATGCGTCCCATGGATTCTAATTCTGTGAACATAGGAGTCGGAGGAAGTAAAGGAGGAAGTGGTTGTGATGAAGAGGTTAAAAGATGAGTGGAATCCGGTGGAGAGTAATTGAGTGAGGAGGATGAAGCGATAGGTTCCTCAGGAGCAAGGGGTGGAACAGGAACAATGGGTGGAGGAATGGGTTGCAGAGTATTAGCTGCTTCGGTAAGTTGCTGCGTAGTCACTTTGGGTTGGGCAATGGCAGATTCTACTGCCGTAATCAATTCCTGAAAAAGTTCTGCAATAATTACCTGTGTATCTTCTTGCACCTCTTGTTTGGACTACTGCTGAGATTTGTCCTTAGAAGATGTGACTTTAGAATCAGCAGAAACACTTTGATCGTGTTGCTAGTTTGGAGATGATTGAGCTGATGAATCATGGTGCATTGATGTAGCTGTGTCGTGGAAAGTCTCTTCCTCATGTCCTTCTTCTTCATTGTTGTCTGCTTTATTTCCATCAGCAGATCCCTGCACTTGACTGTCAGACGAACTTATTCTAATGCGTTTTTGGCGGAGGAGCTGGAAGAGTTCTTCGTCATCATCTTTGTCGTCTTCAATTATCTGAGCAGATTCCTCATGATATAAGACTTGACCTCGTGGAGGCGGTTGCGCTGCTTGAATGGTCGAAAATAAAAAAGTGAGAATGTGTGGAAGACGTGGTCGTGGAAGTTCTCCTTTGTTAACCTGCTTTATGACCGAAACGCATTCACGGTGAATGCACCGGAAAAAATAGGAAGCGAAATTGATAGGCTCTCGAGCAGCCATATCAATTACCAAATAGAATGGGCGAGATATCCAATATGTACGTTTCTGCAGGTTTAAGATGGCTACTAAAAACTGTAAGGTTGTTGTTTCAGGCTCAGGGCGACAGAGTATAGCATACTCATTTGAAGAGTACCTAGGGAACAATTGAATCATGGTAGCAATTGGCAGATTTGGGCCATTCTCTCGACCTTCCGGAGAGAGTCGGAAAGCATCAGCAAAGGACTGTAGGGTGATTACTACCCGAGATGGTAAGGAAGTAATTGGCCAACTCTGCTCCGTAGTAGGTGTGGCAGCGATGGCGGCAATAATCTGGGCGTAAAATGGGTGACATTCCACTGAATGCCAAGGCAATTCAGCAAAATTAGACAACCCACGGATACACAGGAATTCACCCACATCCGCAGGGAGTCCGTCACGGAAGGTAGCAAAGTTTGCCAGGGCTTCCATGACGCGTACGCAAAGTAGCACGAATACACAGGGTTTACAAAGAGCACAAAGCACACAGAACACGCAGTCACAATAGCGATTAACAGCGGAAAGAAGAAGATTAAGTAGGTACTTGGTAATGGGAGGCGATCAAAAATGCTAATCATCGTGCGATGTTGAGATGATATCCTTCATAACTATGGTGTGCATGCATGAGCAGAATCAATCACAAAAGGCAACTATTATTCATGGTAATGTAGCAAAACGAGGAGTTTATGGTTTTTTCTTTTTTTATAGCAACTAACACGCAAAACTAAAAAGGAAAAGAAAAGAAAAGAGAAAAAAAATATGCGGGCAACTACAGAATGCTTTAGTGCGAATCAGGCGCTTGATGATACGGGCGCAACTTTGAACCATTTATCACTTTTGGAAGAGGAATTCCGGTCAAAGTAGTCAACCAAAAAGTAGCTCGGCCCACTTGTTCAGTAATCCGGTAAGGACCAAACCATCATAACTTGAATTTTCTAACATAACGATTTGATTTTGCATTATAAAATAGCACAAGTTGTCCTACCGTAAAAACTGGAGTTTTAAGATATCGATCATGTGTACGAGCTTGCCGCAATTGCACTCCTTGAAGAGTTAGAAAACTTTCCCAGCGATGCTCATCTAATTCTCTGAGTGTGTCCAACCGAAATGGCAAAGAATCTTCGGGTATCAACTTCTGAGTTATGGCAACGCGTAAACTAGGCACTACAACTTCCATTGGAGCGATTGCTTCCAATCCATAAGCAAGCTTGAAAGGAGTCAGTCCGGTGGCAACTTTGTAAGTAGTCCGGTATGCCCATAATACTGCAAGTAGTAACTGATCCCATCTTTTTGGTGATTCCACAATCAATTTTCGAAGCATAGTCATCAACGTTTTGTTTGTACTCTCAGCTAAGCCATTAGCACGAGGATAATATGGTGAATTGAATTTATGCAGAATCTGAAAAGTTTGTGTTAGCACTCGCATTAAATTGTTGACAAAGTGGGTCCCTTGATATGTGACAAGTTCCAAAGGTAATCCATAACGTGGGAATACATCCTTCATTAGACATTTTGCCACCGAAACAGTTGTGGCGAACCGTAAAGCCCAAGCTTCTGCCCATTTGGTAGCATAATCTGTGCATGTTAGAATATATATGTTGTTGCTAAGGATTGCTGGAGGTGTGATTGGTCCAATAAAGTCAAGAACCCATTTCTGAAAAGGTTCTAAAGGTAAGACAGGCTGCAGAGGAAAGAAATGGTGTTGTAAAGGCTGTCCAGATCCCTAACAATTGTCACATTGCTGCACAAATTGAGATACATCTCTGTACATAGTAGGCCACCAGAGCCCACTTTGCAGAATTTTTCGGTGTGTTAAATCCGTTGCAAAATGTCCACTGGAGGGTATTGAATGTGCCAGAGCGATTACTGAGTTTACTTCATGTGGAGGAATACAACAAAGTAAAACCCTAGTGTGATCCATATAATACAACTCTCCAGCAATCAACCGGAATCTGCGACTGTAAACTGCAATTTTTCGGCGCATTGCAGGAGAAGTTTGAGAAGGAAGACATCCATCAATAAGAAAGGTTAATAACTGATCATAGTAAGTAGGTGTCACAGGAGGTTGTGCAGATTCATCACTAGTCGTTTCAGTAACATAAATTGCTGGTGTGGTGTCATGAACACCGACCGAAGCTTCACCGGAATCTAACCGAGAGAGAAAATCTGCTAATGCATGTGCAGTGTCGGGTCGATGAATTACTTCATAATCGAATTCTTGTAACAATAAAACCCAACATGCCAAACGACCACCTTGTTGGGGGATTCTTAGACAAGAAGGAGTTTGAGGGTTTGTAGGAGGAAATGAAAAGACCAGAAGAGGAAATACACCTTGGAAGCTTCTGCCGATTGATTACAGTAAGACAATTACAATGTTTGAAGCAAAATACAAGCCAATACTTCTGTGCACAATCACACAGCGTGCTCAATTACAAAATACCCAATATCCCAAAGTCTTCTTGCCACCGGCCTCCTCTGCACCAGACCTCCACCTGCTTCAAGCTTATCCTTGTGCACACCTTGCACCAAGCTTCCACTAAGGGGGAGGAATGAATACCTTCTGTCGGCATGCGCACACTGCAAAGAGACCTTGAGATCCTTGGGGGACTAGCTTAGGACCCTCTACACAATCCCTTAGTCACTCTCTACGCACTCCTGCAACTCCACTTCTCTGCGTCGCACACTGGTGACTCTTGCACTTCTCTTTCTTGCTTCACTTAGACTATGCCTCTCTTGCTTACTCTAAGATTGGTCCAAGAATGGTCCTTGCCTTGATTTGAGTGTGTTGATCACGTACGCTCCTAACTGCAATGGTATCTTGGTGCTCACTTTGATGTCCCAAGATTGTCTTTACAAGTGGCAGCTAACGACTCACTGTTTTGTCCTGTAGTGACTTTAGATTAAAACCAAAATTTTAATGGGGGGGCCATACTTTCACCTGTGCGTACGCTGCTGCTTCACATACCTTCACATTTTCCTTTTAATTCTTCACTTTTGCACATAAGAGGGGGTTCACCTGAACCTTTCAAAACACTTTAAAACACACTTTGAACCTTAGGGAAATTAGAGAAAATACCTCTGCAACCTGCAACCCACTTTCTCCCAATTACCCTTTGTGGACAATTAATTCTGCACTACTTGTGCACTTTGACACCTGCACTTTAGCACTTTGACTTTGCACCTGATGACTTTGACCTTGACCTTGTTGACTTTGACCAGTTGACTTTGACATGTTGACTTTGACTGTAGTTGACTTTGACCAACATGACTTTTATGGGCTCAACACACCTAAATGTTGCTGCCGAACCAGATACACCAGCGCAGCATGATCTACATGAAAGATGAATTTTTGGCCTAGCAAATAATGCCGGAATTTCTTTACAGAATACACCAAACCAAGACATTCTCTTTCAGTTACTAAATAATTCTTTTCAGCAGGAGCAAGCCTTCGACTTGCATAATAGACAGGCCGGAACCACTTATCAGTTTGTTGCGTTAAAGCACTCCCAATGGCTATATCTGATGTGTCTACAAAAACATGAAATGGGCGTTCCCAATCAGGAGGTTGTAGAATTGGAACCTGCGTTAATAATCCTTTTAGACGATCAAATGCAGTTTGACATTCCGGTGTCCAATCAAACTGTCGAGGAGTATGTGTACTTGAGCCAAGAAGACTCAAGGACTTGTGCCAATGAGACTGTACCTCAATTGCCACACAAGTGCGTATAGTGGGTACTTAACACACATCTAATTGTCAATCCGATGGAACGACGTACCAAGTGTATGAAGACGTGTGCACACGTGATGGAAAATGAAGTGGTCAAGCTAATATGCAAGAGAAAAGACTAACTACCTCTCACACTCACTGAAATGCTGAAAGTGTTTGCCGCCGAGCCTCTTACAGCTGTTTTCAGAAATTCAAGGATTTCTCCCAGCTCCGAACTCCGAATATAAGCAATAGGGTACTCATTTCGAAGCTCTCGCCGAGACGCACCTACTGGAAGTGGTTTCACTTGATTCTGGTAACTCTGCTTCAAGCTATGGCCAAAATGGTGAATGGTGGGAAACACCCACACTCACGCCACAACTCCTACAAGCTCACACACACACTACAGCTGCTCCAAATCAAGGGGAAGGGGTAGACAACAGTCATACGCCTGCATATCAAGCAACGCACACACATACAAGACCAAAATGAAGATCAAAATCTGCAAGGAAGAGGCAAATTCGAAATTTCAAAAGAGCTCCTTCTTCACAATGGCAAAAAATTCTTACAAAGAGTCACAAAGTGATTTATATACTAGTGCCCTAAGTTTGGTCCTTTCACACAAGAGACCGGCACTTTATTCACTAAAAGACTAATTTCTCTACTAATTTACATGGGTAAGCTTCTAATCTTCTGTGGGGATGCATCTAGAGGACTCCTCTAGTGCATTTACAACGGAAAATATATACAAAAGTGGTTATAATACAAAAGTTATGTGTTCAAGTCGGAAAAATTTTGGGGCCCTTCATTTTCTCTGCCTTGTGCTCTTCTGTGCTCTGCAACACTCTCCCCCTCTTTGTCTCTGTCATCCCTTGACAGGCTTTAGCTTCTCGTTGGCTGCTTGTTTAAGTCTTTTGAGTGCACACATCCAGTGGTCGAAGAAGCAATAAGGACTGTTAGACAATTGGGTATCTTATCAGAGGTTTGTCCTTCACTTCTGTTTTTGGCTTACTTTAAGAGTTCTGAATACACGCACCCAGTGGTCGAAGAAGCAATAAGGACCGTTAGAGAATTTGTTATTTTGTCCTATCTATGTCCTTTGCTTTTGTTTTGCCCCTTGGTATTCCGTATATCACATATCTGGGTTGCTGTATTCAATTGGGTTGCCACGCACGCCACCAGTGACCTATGTGTTGCTTGTAGTACTCTGATTTGTCCTGGTTGCAAACATGTAACCCCGTTGTATTGCTTTAAGCCTGTGTTCTTTCTTTCACCGCGTAGGACCTGGATGATTCGCGTTGTTGCCTGATGCATGCCCCTGCGGGGCTTTGGGCAGAGATGGGTGTTGCGCCCCTGCGGGGCTTCTTGCAGAGATATGTCTTCAAATATCATTGTTTTATTCTTTATTGAGTTGTTTTTTACTTTGATCGTCTTCTTCTTCTTTTTTTGCTTGATTCCCCTTCCACACGTCCCTCCTCCTGAACTCTGTCGTCCTCGACAGGCTTTTTGTGGCGACGTGAGTATGTCTGTATGACTGTTCGCTCTCTTTGATTTAGCAAATTAGTGTGACAAAGCATGAATTCTTTCCAATTTTGTGATTTGACTCCGTCCTCTGGTGCTTGTCGATGATCCGCAAAGAAGCTTGTTTCATAAGCCACCAGTCTTGCATTCAAATTGGAAGTCATTTTCACAAAGATCTCTGAATCAATTTCAAAGAAGCCTGTAAAGAATGCTTCTTCAAAAGTCTGCATATATGTCGATGGCAAAAACATGAGGCGAGAGTAGTATGCCATAAGTGTTAGGCGGCTTGGAATAGTCGATAAATCAAAAATAAGAGCCTCAGATCCTTGCATAATGCCAATGAAATTCAAAAATGTATATTTGGCATGTCGGAAAACCTTTATTACTGTCAATAGCATACTGAATATTTTGTTAGTCATTTTGACTGCTAAGTCCGGAACTGAAGCGTATCGGGCAATCCAAAATTCCATTGTTTTTATCATGTACTCCTCCGTCGGTAAGTAGTTATGTGGCGGACTAGGTAACAAGGGGTAATTGAGCCACTGATTATTGATGCTCCCCTGGCGCTGACCTTCCCAAAATTGTGTCCAGGCTCTTCAACGAGGTAGTGGGCAAAACGAAGGATTTACTTGAAGTTCATAAGGTGATGCCTCCCACTGTACCCGTAGTGTTGGATTCTTTTCTAGAAGCTTTCTTCGCCATATTGGATCCGCTTTCTCAAACTCTTCCTGAGTATATGTGAACGTATCGTACCTGAAGTTAAGGTTTTGGTCCGGATCTTTATTTGTCGTAGACTTTATATAATGTCGCGTATTTTCTTTAAGTAACCCATATGGTACATTGAATGGCTTCAAAATTTGTTCTAATTGTTTATTTTCTATTTGAGCTTCTTTCATGATCCTGATGATCTGATCTTCAAATTCTGCCGTAAGTTGGGACACCAGTAGTGCCCTTTCAAGTTAAACAATACCACTGTTTTTCTACGCTAAGAAAGGGTCATTTTATGAGGAAATATTGCATGTCTACTCAGTTCTGCAATTTCCTGAGTGTTAGGTTCAATGTGAACCTCATTTTCCTCCTTTACCGGTGAATGATATGAGGGGGAAGATAGACGACATACCTCAGTCTCCACAGTAGCCTCTGCAGAAGTTGGAACTACTGGTGTCCCCTCTTTTCCTTTTTGTCCTACCGTTCCTGAAGTTCTTTAATACATTCATTCTTCTGTTTGAGTTCTTCAGTGGCCTTGGCAATCATATCTTTGTGTTTGAGAAGTTCTTGTACTACAATATCCATCTGATCGGCATCTTCTTTACATTGTCGCAGATAGTCATTCTCAGCTTTCTTCCATTTGGCTCTCAAGGCAGCCGTTTCATCCATGTATCTTTTTTCCCATTCGACAATTGTGGCTTGCTCCTTTGTGAGCTGATCCTCATATTTAGCTACCTTGTCCACCAATTCTTGTACATTCTTTTCTGGCTGGGCTTGTACTTCTACCGGTTGGTCACTCAGAAGGGCTGTCATGAGTTCTTTATTTCGTAACCTTAGATTCTCTGCTTCCTCCATGTATACCTTGAGCTGAGACTCCAAGATTCTACTTCTGGCATTGAGTCGTGTTTTCCCAGTCTCATTGGATTCTAACTTCTTTGTGAGTTCCTGAACCTGTTCTTTCAGTTTTGTATTTGCCGCTTCTAGTGTGTTGTATTGTGTTTTGACTTCTTGAAGTTCCTTTTCCTTTTTCAAAACACAGTCTTTTACCATTGATAACTCGTTGGAAAGATTCTTACCCCAGTTTTCAAGTTCCTTTTTATCCTGCATGGCTTGGTCATAATCCTCATCAGCATCAAGCATTAATTGTTGTGTGTCTAGTGTTGTTCGAATCATATCTTGCACTACAGGTTTGAGCTGAGCAATATCCACATTCAGCCATGTCTTAGGTATATCTGGGGTTTCTCCTGTTTGTACATCTTTTCCTTTTTCGACGTGGATCGTTTCATTGTGTGGTTGTCTGATTTGTAAGTGTACTTGCGGTTCTGCTTCGTCTTCATCCACATCAATAGTCTTAGTGGCACTCCCTTGAAATGGAACATCCATGGGAGACGGTTCTGCCACAACCCATATGGGTTTAACGGGTTCTTCGTCTTCCTTTTGTGTTTCCTGACATTCCTTCTTTGGGATCTTCATGCGTACTTTTCGGGGTGGTGTGGCCTCCTTGATTTGAATGTTGGAACTTTCATTAAGTTTTAAAGTATGCTGACCTTCCATTTTGGCTTCCTTGCTCCTGGTACTTTGATCAACCTTCGTTGTGTGATCCTCCTGCTTGAGGTCTTTTTGTTCTTTGTTATAGTTCACTTCATTTAATTCCTCCCATTGGCCGTCATCTTTTGATTCGCTTTGAATATCTACATCCAATAACGAAGTATTGGGCTCCTCTTGGCCGTCCGATCCAGAACTAGAGTTATCTAGCCCTATTTCCCGACATCTATGGACTTTTGTGAGTTTGCTCTTTGTTTCTCTTGCTTGTTCTGACTGCTGATAATGATGACCTTGTACTGGAAGATTGATTTGGCCTCCTGTGTATTGATGAGTCTCTTCCAGGGCTTTAGCTAAGTCTTCTTCCGTTATTTGCTTCTGTTCTTCAATAGTAGTTTTTGGGAGTGTATGTATCCTTTTTGTTGTTGGTGCGTCCTCTTCCGCTTGCTTGGCCTCTCAGAGTCTTTTCGTGCCTCTCATTCTGGGTTGAGAGCTAGTTTCTGCCACTTCCACGATTTTTGCTCCTTTTTTCTTTTTTGGCACAGTGGCGACTTTGACATACCTAGCCATTTCATTTGAAGACGGCATTTCTTGCAAATGCTCTCTTATGCCCAAGGCGTGGTAAATCAAGATAGTCAAGGCCACACTGCCATTTAGGAACTTTTTATTCTTCCGTTGCTTCTTGGCCTCGAACAATCTCTCTTGAACATATGGAGTCAAATTGATTTGATTTCCAATTTGCTTGATGGCATGGGAGAGTAACTGGACAATAATCTTCTGAGGAGCTGTATATCGGTGCATGTTCGGGAAACAGAAGTGTTGGTGGATCAATCTGACCTCATCCTCTATGTCTACTCGGTTGATGTCGGTGAAGGTTCGGGTCTTTGCACCTTTACTTTCTTCTTTCACTACTGTGACCCCATCCTTCTCCCATCCAAAGGCTTCCTTGATTAGCTCATGTGTGAATTCAATAATCACCCATTCGCCTGCTTTATCCATTACTCTAGCTTCTGGCACCAAGGGATCATGTAGTGCTGGCTGTAGTGTATTCATGACTTGAGTGCATCTTTGAAAATCAGGCTTATAGATTGGCAGTTCAAAATATTTATGTATGCCTGCTTTCTTCATGGTTTCTTCAACAGAAGGGAGTGTATGTTGCACTCGAAAATCCTGGGACATGATTGGAAACTGATGATCTGTGTCCATGATTTTAATCGTTGCAAGGAACAGGTAGTCCCCCGCAGGCTGATCTTCGCGGAACCAGTGTCCCTTGGCCTTTGTGATACTCTGGGGAGGAAAATCCATCACTTCCTCTTGTACGGTTGCTTCAGAATCTTCAGAAACCATCTGCACTTGTAAGGAGAAGTGCATTAGTTTCTGGGGTATTATGCAACAATACAGTGCATTGTTATGAGCCTTATCGTTTTTCTCTCCGTTTCCCCCTTATTCCATAGGTGAGATCTCTTACCACCTCTTTTTACTTTTATTTTCCTGAAAGAAGACAATCGTTAGTGTAGCCGAAGCTTTTATTTATGTACATTGTATGTCCATTCCTCTTAGAATGAAGCTAAGATCTAATCTCTCTTGGAGAATATGCACCACTAGTTTCATAAGGCACATCATGTGCCGAATGCATGGCCTTGCATTGTGGCCCTAGTATGCATACTTGAGGTGCATTAGAAGCTCCATGAGTGCAATGGGAATCCTGGTTTATTTCGTCGTCCATTCCTTGCAGTTGCTTGGGTCTCCACATCCATTTCGTGGGCGCTTGAATAGTACGTTTTGTTCCTTTGATTTCTGTGTCGGTTGGTGTCGTCTTAGTTTCTTCATGCGTTCCAATCGTATATACTTTTGCTGTTTGTCTTCGAGGATGGGTTCGTTTTGGCTTCCTTATTCGTCTCTCTTGCTGCATTACATTCTCATGGTTGTTTCTTGCTGGCTTGGCTGCTTGAGTGATTTTTTTGGGGATCCATATCTGATGTCGTCCCTTCTGAGCTTCGATCAAAGGCTTGGCGATCCATATCTGCATTAGTCCCTTAGGCTTGGACTGTGCTTGTACTGGTATGGTGATGTCTGCTTTCTTCTTAAGAGTGGGTTTTGGCTTTTCCTTGCTCGACATCCGATCCTTATGTACCCACTTGTACTTGAGTTGTCTTTGATATGAATAGTTGCTGGTTGTTGTTTTCCAATATGGTGGTGTTGTGGCTCGTAGAGGAGCATCAATAGAGGGAGTTTCCTTAATGGTCGGCTTCTCGTGGACGGACTGTGCTGATTTCGGCTCTTCTTCAGGCATTGTTGAGCTTGACGTGTCTGCTTCTTCCAGATTGATTTCTGTTTTTTGAGTAGCCAAATTATTCTCGTGTGTCGATTCCGTACTGCTCTCCGTGCTTGTTATTATTCGTGGTTGGATTAGAGGCTTTACTTCTAATAGGCTGAAAATCTCCTTGTGCCCTATCTTTGCCGAAATATAGCCTTGAGCTAGATGGATACACACTTCATGCTCAATGATCCAGTCTTGTCCTAGAACTAAGTCTTCTATTAAGTCCTCATCGTTGCACACTAAGACCCTCTGTTCCATGGAGGAATTCCCTAGGTGGAGGGATACATTTGTGGTTCCAATACATTCTAGGGTGTGACCTCCAATTCCGATTAATTGGGCTTTTGTGGTATTCAAATCTAATTGCAGATCTTTTGCTATTCTCTTTCGCATGCAGTTAAGTCCTGCTCCTGAGTCTATCAATGCATCTATCAATTTGTACTCTGTCTTGCCAATCCCTAGGTTTAGGTAAGGTTGCGTTTTGCACATACCCGTTGTATCATGATTATTGACTTGGTAATTTGCCATAGGGATAGCCTCTTCACCTTGGAGATAGCGTTCATCTCTTTGCCTCATCCATTCTTTCTGTTTCCTAATGCGCTCTAGTGCTTCTTGCCGAGCTTCCTCTCTAATTCGCTCTTCCTCCTTTTTCCTATTTTGGGCACCTACCAATCGCGCTAGCATTTGATCAGTCAAGGGCTCCATGAATCGTCTCACTCTACATCCACTGATGTAGTTGGGAAGAATGTCTCCGTCTAGCGTGGCGAGATTGACTGCACCACCAGTAGAGATTCGATTTATGATCAAAGGTCCATATCCGCGTTTTTGTAATTTCTTGGCATGTTGTTTTAGGGTGTACACTAAGACTAAGTCACCTTCTTTAAGTCCCTTGTCTTTTATATGTGCATCATAATATGCTTTTTGTCTTCTTTTTGCAGCATAAATTCCTGCCACTGCTTGTAACCTAGTCTCATGTAACTTCTCGATTTGGTCTACTTGTTGGGATAGTTCATGTCCGTTCCACTTGTATTGTTGGGCCACTTTCAATGTTGGCACTAAAAAGTCAATTGGCAAAATTGCATTTTGCCCATACACTAAATTGAAAGGTGTAGTTCCAATGGCCGTTTTATATGCAACTCGGAATGCCCAAATTGCATGATGCAATTGTTTGTCCCAGTCAGACCTTCCATTATTGACAAGCTTAGTCAATATCGTGCATAGTACTTTGTTGGAGCTCTCAGCTTGTCCATTGGCTTGGGGATGATATGGTGCTGATTTTTTATGAATCACTAAAAACTCATTCATTAATGACTCGATTACCTCATTGAGGAAGTGAGTTCCCCGATCGCTAACAATCTCAATGGGCAAGCCAAAGCGGGTGAAGATATGCTCAAAGAGAAATCTTGCGGTAGTTTGAGCATCATTCTTTCTAGTGGTTTTTGCTTCTACCCATTTGGTCAAGTAATCCGTGGCTACTATGATGTACTCCGCATGTGATCCTTTGGCTGGCGGGTTGATGGGTCCTATGAAGTCAATACCCCATTTTGTGAAGGCTCTCGTGCATATCATGGGTCTTAATGGCATGTCATCTCTCCGAATTGGGTATTTAGTTCTCTGACAAGTCTCACAACTCCGTACATATGTTTCAGCATCCATATGTAGAGTTGGCCACCACAAGCCTGCAAAGAGAATCATTTTGACCGTTCTTTTAGCCGAAAAATGACCTCCTGCAGCACCTGCATGTGCCATCTCTAATATGGGTAAATATTCTCCTTCATGCACACATAATCTGAGTTGGTTATCTTTCCCTCGTTTAAACAATTGTTTGCCCATGAGTGTATAATCCTTGCTCATTTCCTCTAAGGATCGCTTTCTTGCTAAACTAGCTCCTATCTCATGCTCTTTCGTTTTGAGAAATTGTACTAATGTCTTGCTTCAATTGGGCGCTATGGTCGAAAAAGGTAGAGACACATGATCTTCAGGGATCATCTCTTGGTATTCTGCACAATTGCTTACATGGTCGTGAACATTCTTTGGTAAGTCAGGCCAGTTGTTGGCAGCAGTCAGGGAACCGAAGGAGCCACTAGGCAAAGAGGGTCGGAACGAAGAGATAGCACAAGCAGACACGGTAGCCAAAGAAGATCTGGCAAGTAGGCCATCTAAATTTTTCAGACATCAAGGAGTTGAGCACACAAGAAGAAAGAGCAAGTAGGGAGCTCAAAGAGGTGTATGACAAATCAACAGAGAAAATCCCTACACAAATAGTGATTTTAATCACTAAACACCATTGTAAATACCATTTCGTATTTTTGTAGCTCCATTTTGTGCAAGCCAAGGAGTCCTTGAGCTTGAGGAGCTTTAGAAGTATCTACCTGCCAATTTTCGTATTTTTTAGATCTCGTTTGAGCCCTCAAATAAGCCCTGGAACCTAATTTTTGACTAGGCCGGACACTAGGTCTGGACAGGGCCAAAGCTAGTCAAAAACTATAAAAGGAGCTAGAGAGCTCATTTTTGAGGTAGAATGTAATTGAAATGAACTTGTAAGAGCATTTTGGAAAGTAATCTAAAGAACTCCATTGCTTCTCACTCTTTGCTTTACCTTGTGTGCGCGTGTGTGTGTGTATGTGTGTGCATGTTAGTGTGCTTCTCACTCACGCACTTGTGCCTTCACTTTCTCGAGGTCTTCATACCATCCTCACGTCTTCCCGGATTGACATTAAAGGAGGTGCTACTCATCACTGAGCTACACCAAATTTTGGCGCCGTTGCCGGAGATCGAGCTTTGAGGACGAGCGCGTGATGGTAAGATGTAGATTGGAGACGTTGGCGTTGTAGGTAATTTCTTTACTTTTCCTATTTTTCTCTTTCTTACCTTACTACCATCATCACCATCATCATCATCACCATCTTCCACCTCCATTTCCATCATCGCGAAAATTTCAGTTTTTTGATCATATCACCTTCTCCACCTCATTTCCCTCATTTCACTTGTGAGAGAGAGCGAGAGAGCAAAATTGTGTGTGCTGTTTTTGCATGTTTCTTGAGCTGTCTTGCAGGTACAGGCCGCATCATCGTCCCCAGCACTCTGCGCAGGTATGGAATTCGCGGTAATTGTCTGTGTGTCGCAGACCTCTGTCAATCGCGACCGACAAAAAAAATGCTCAAATTGTCAAACAAAGTGCAAAACCATGATCTACAGGCCTAGAGCTTCCTAAAAATGTGCTTAGATTTTTGAAACTCCTCAGATTTTTGTCAATCGCGATCGCTCTATCAATCGCGATCGACAAACCACGACGGACAGACCTGTCAATCGCGACTGACTCATCAATCGCGGCTGACAGCCCACGACGGCTCTGTCAATCGCGACCGACAGAGTCAACGACCGATTGACCACGACTGATGGATCATACGGGTGACACGTGTCAATCGCGATTGAGTCATCAATCGCGACTGACTCATCAATCGCGACTGACAGCCCACGACGGCTCTGTCAATCGCGATCGACACAGTCAACGATTGTTTGACCATGACGGACAGACCCTCGCGACCGACCTGTCAATCGCGATCGACCCATCAGTCGCGACTGATAGAGTCAACGACCCTTTGACCACGATTGATTGACTTTTCGAGCCACGTGTCAATCGCGACTGACAGAACTTGCGAACGCGATAGAAGGGCAAATTGGGTCAAGATTTTAGGGCAAAGAATAGGGGGCTAATTTGGTCAATTTGTGGGACAACCACTAGGGGTTAGCATTGCATGTTGAGGCCGCAACCCAAGCAATTCAATAATTTCTACCTGCCTGATTAAGCTGTCTTGAACCCTGTTTTAAACCCTGAAGCCTGAACTGACATAACTTTCTCATACGAAATCCGTTTGCCGTGATTCTTGTTTTGTTGGAAAGCTCGTGTGAAAATTAAGATCAGGATTATTAGATAGGGTTTTTTGAAGTTAACCATACCCCGAGGTAGGAAAATTAAGGGATCCTTGGGATTGATTTCCATAAAAGCAAAGAATAATTTGGTCTGTGAGTTACATGCATGAAAGTGGTCTAGTCTGTCATTTGAATTTAAGTCTAGAGCTAATCTTGGAACTGATGCAGGTCTATTGAGAAGCAATTGAGAGCATCCAAGCAAGGGCTTTGTGCAAGCTTGAGAATCAACTTCTCGAGCATTAAAGAACAAGGATCAGCACGAAAGGTCGGCATATTCTCAACTCCCCTTCGTCAATTCCTAGCGTAGGCTAAGAACGACTAGAGGTAGGAGTAAGTCAGGGCGACGATAGGCAATTATCAAGTTGAAGAATACCTAAACTTTCAAGTTCAAGCTAAGGACATAATCTTTGTACTGTCGAAAACTTTAAAGGAAAAGAACTTAACGTGGAACGAACAACTTTAAGCGCGGAACTATACTCAAATATACCTTACGACGTGATATGAGACAAGAATTTTAACACAGTAATGAACTAAAAAGAATCAAGTAACTGGTACAAAAGGACTCTGCAACGAGGTTGTACTTGGGCAATTTGGGTTATTCAATCAGGCTTATGAACCTTAGATCACGGCGACATCTAGGGAGAGATAGACAAAGCCTTAGGTCTTCAGAGGCTAGTGTCAACCACACCTCTAGGTCTTGGGCCCAGCAGTTGAGCCACCACTCATACTACCCTAGCTCCGAGACTAGTGAATCAGAGATGTCTCAAGGCATGGACCGACCTACGGGAAGTTCAGGAGTGCCATACTTGCACAGGGTAGAAGGCCCTTACAAAACGCAGTTGGAATACCTTAGGACCAACCGATTAGGTGCTAGCATCTATGAGGACGGCCTAGGAAGGTCCGTGATCCAGATAAAAAACCCTGACCAATCCATTGGACTAGAGCACCCCGCTGTCAAGTTTGAAAACGGAGCATACCTGGACAAAGAAGGAACTATATACGTAGTCACCAGTCACCCAGATAGGACAGACAAATTCGGAAATGTGATCTCAGAAGCGGATTTAGGTGACTTGGAGCAAGGAAACATGGATGTAGAACCTAGAACCCCCCGAGGCAAATCTGTTCTCACTAGGATTATCACACCAGAGTGGGTTCCCCAGGACAACAAGAGCATAGATCTGCTTCTGAACCGAGAGATTGACGAAGCCTTTTGGAGGTATAAATCTGATCGGCTTATTGACTTAGGAACAATCATGATCTATGAGTTCAAAGATCCTGATAGCCCAGGCAGAGTGACATATCTGGATCAGGCATCAGAGAGGATCTTTGTGGTGACAGAAAATGATAGGCATGCTTACACTTGGAAAGGTGAATTCGTTTTCCCCCAACCGAGATCAAACGTGTCCTTTGGTCACCTAGGAGCTGGAACCTCCCACGCTCACGAAACTCAAAGGGACAGACATAGAGAAAGGCCGGAGGTGAGCTTTGCCAACTCAAGGGGCAGAGAAAGAACGAGGACGGAAACAAATAGAGTAGAGCCTGAGGTACTTAGAGCTCACAGGAATCAAAGAAATGCGGATGAGTTTTCTCTACCACGACCTAGAGAGCACACAAGGACTTTGACACCAACTCAGCTAGTTAAGTCCATGAAGAATTGCTTCGATGGCACCGGAGATCCATACGATCATGTGGCCGAGTTCAGGCAAGTCTTGAGAGCTGAACAAGTGGAGGATTTATTCACGCAATATAATGCCTTTGGTCTAACCCTTAGGAACACAGCACTTACGTGGTTTCAACCATTGAATGAGAGACAGTTCAGGAGCATAGACCAACTCCTAGAGGCTTTCATTGTTGAATTCTCTAAGAGTGGCATAAGACATAACACTTCCTCGTTGATTCACAGCTTCAAGCAAACCCCTCAAGAAACCGTGAGACTTGCAGGAAGAAGATTTAGGCAATACTTAGAAAGATGCCCTGTTTCGGAGCTTCCCACACCAGCTAAGCAAGTGGCTTTATTCTTGGATGGATTGCTAAGTACCAAATTGAGATCTTATGTGTACTTGAAGGACCCTAGGACCATAGAAGAGTGTGTACGCGTGTGCATTGACATCGAGGATAACCTAGGGGAGGAGTTAGAGCTTTCCAAGATATACAAAGATTTAGATAGTGCCTCTAACCTCTCTTCCACGCAATCCACATCAATTGAGGAACTTGCAGAGAAAGTAGCTCAGAAATTAGGTGTCACTAGCAAACAGATCCCAAGGTTTGCCCCGGTGAAAAGATGCTATACTTGTGGGGGTGACCATATGGCAAATGTATGTCCCATTATGGCTCAACCCCAACTAAATCCTAGTAGCCAGTACTGCACCATAGAACGGAGGTACACCAATCACACCGCGCAAGATTGCCCATACAACAAGCAGGCGGTTAGGCAACCCTACCCTCAGCCATACCCTCAGCAGGGAAGATACCAGAACCCGTACCCTCCACAGCCATATGGCAGGCCACAACAACCTTATCACCAACCATACCAAAACCAACAAAGGCCTCAGCCTGTGTTAGCACAACAACCCCCTGCCCCTGCTAATGTGATCCCAGTAAAATATGCAGCAGTAGAAGAAAACCTGAATAGAGCTATAGTCCATGTAACACCATTGCTTTCTGAAAGTGACCCCAGTGACCATAGCTTTGATTCTACACATGTCGATAGTCCCCATGCTTACTACATGCAATCTCCTGAACATGGTGAGTCCTACTACAGTGAGGAACCGAGTGAACCTAGTTGGGAGTCAGATTACACAAACGTCATGTATACAAACCCCAACCCTAGGCCTCAACCTAGGCAGGTAAGACCCCCATTCCCTAGAGGACCATGCTACAGATGTCAGGGAGATCACCTCATTCGTGATTGTCCCTTACCTCCACTTACACAACCCCAGTCAGTGACAATTCAGGGCTTTTGCCAAGAATGTGGAAAGGAGCATCTCTTACGAGACTGCCCTAAGAATCCTAATAATATGCCAAAAATCACTCCTATTAACGTTATTGGGTTGGTGGTAGACTCTATAGGAAGTGTGACCTCCACCGCACCAGTACAGGTAGTGACTAGAGCTCAGGCATTGCAGCAGAACCAAGGGGTAAACCAGGAAAAGAACCCAGAGGCTAGTGAAACCGAGAGCATGACAAAGAAAAGGACTAGAGCGCATTGGAAAGATAGTCGGGAAAGAATGAAAAGACAATGGGCTAAAAAGATGAGTGAACTTGAGGAAAGCATAAGAGAAACCAAAGCCAGGATAACTGAACTCACATCTCAAACTCCCTCTCACACTACCCCACCACCACCATTCCCATCGCCATCCGACCCGCCACCTTCCAACCCACCTCATACGATTCCACCACCCCCTAGAGTAGGATCAGTCCTAGCAGATCCCACTCCCGAGGACCAAAACATGATGCTTAAAGCATATCAGGCCAGGATCCAAGAAGGGCCAAACGTAACTGATCATGAAAAATGCTATCCTAGAGCAGAATTAGAGCTTGAACGAACTAAAATTTGTGCTAAAGTGGTGGAATTGGCTGAGACCATGTTTGAAGCCAGTCGCCTCTTTAACATCTCTAGTTCAACAAAGACACAGTTGCACTTTGATGGACTGTTAGAAAGAATAGAGAAGCTGATTGCACAATCAGAAAAGGAACCCACCTCTCAACATAAGGACAAGGCAAGTGAAAGAGCAAGTCTTCCTGCCCAGAAAGCCTATGTACCTGAAGCCTATGTGCCTAACTCTACGGAGCCAGACACATCATCTTCTATGAATCGATTCACACCAGTATTCCTACGAGAGATTCAAGAAGACAAATGGGCTAAAGAGAGTGAAGTCCCTCCTCCTATTGAACTTGTGGATGATGCACATGACCAATTCCCACAAGACATCCCATCCATTTATGAGGAGCAGGAGAGCACCCAATCTCAGGAAAGATTAGACTTTGAGTCTAATTCTCTACAAGAATTACCCCACTTCACAGGCCCATGGGAAACTAAGTCTACTTGTATGAGAGCACCCACGGTCATGGTACGAAATGAGGACTCAGTCATACCTAGGAACACAGAGGTAGTGAAAAACACTAAAGTACAATGCAACCTCACCTTAGAAGAGCTACTCAAAGTAAGGCTAGAACTATGGAAACATGTTGCCAAACAAGTACCAGAGATAGCAAAACCTCGTTCCCAGATAGGATCCCAGAGAACAGTGCCAGAAATACCCTTGGACAAGATAGGAGAGATGAGTGAAGGTGAAGAGGGAAACACTTATCTTCCCATTACACATCAAGGATACACAACCAAGGCAATTCTCGACTCAGGTGCAGGAGTTGCAATTGCTACCACTTCCCTGTGGAAGCGTTGGGGCAAGCCAGCACTCAGGCCCACGAGGATGAAATTGCAGATGGCCCATGGTCACATAGAAAGACCCTTAGGATTGCTAGAAGGAATAACTCTCACCACATGTGGTGTTGAGTTCGAGCATACATTTGCTATATGTGACTTTAGCAAAAATCATGCCTATGAGATGATTTTGGGAAGACCATTTATGCGACAGTTGCAAGTGGTACAGGATTGGGGAACCAACTCCTTGTATTTGCAACACCTAGGTGTCACGACCAAAGTGAATCTCAAAGATTACTCTCATAGAGATGTCCCTCCTATCCAATGGAATCCCATCCATAAAGCTAAAGATGATACAGAATCGGTGCATTCCATAGGATCAGGATCCTCATGGATGCATGAAGATACCCAGTTATGGATGTGCAAAAGAGGAGAAGAGAGAGAAAGCCAGAGAGGTAGGTGCAAAAGAAACGCAGAGATCAATTCAAGACCCAGCCTATGCACCTGTAGTCTTTCCTGACGAAGAATTTGAACCCCACGGCTAGGCAGAAATCCTAGCAACAATGGATGTAGCCATCAATGACGAACAATGGACACCCCACTGTGATGAGGATGGCTATGACATTTCAGTTTTCTCCATAGATCCAATCATGGGAGAGGCAGTGTTAGAAGAGTGCGAACCTAGGCGTGATGCATTTGAAGATGCGAGCGACTCCGATCTAGAGTCAATCATTATGGATCCACCTTTTGCATCAGATGAAGAATATTTCTATGAAGTAGAATTTCAACCCCAAAGGCACGGAGAGCTTACAAATGATGTAAGGTTAGCCACACATGTGACCCCGAAGGAAGAGGGGAAGAAAAGAAAGAAGAGAGCAGTCACACCAGAAGAGGAAGAATCTTTGTTTGAGGTCCCAGAAAATTTTAAGAAGTATGAGATAGATGACAGGAGAGTCATGATCAGAATGCCTAAACGAGAGGCACAATCAGGGGAGGCCTATGACAACAAAGAAACCACCAAGAAAATAGTAGTGGCCTTAGAAGAAGGAGAAGAGAGATGCACATACATAGGCCATGACCTGACGGAAGAAGAAGAGCAAGAATTGATAGCCTTGCTAAGAGAATACAGAGATGTATTCGCTTGGAGTTACAAGGATTTGAAAGGTGTTGATCCAGACATATGCTCACACATTATCCCCATGACCTCGGATGCCAAAGCTTCTAAGCAAAAGCCATACACATACAATGATAATTATGCTGCCAAGATCAAAGAAGAGATAGATAGGCTGGTTGAAGCTGGACTTATCTATGAAATTGAGCACACTGAGTGGGTATCCCCCATTGTTGTGGTGCCCAAGAAAAATGGAAAGCTGCGTGTATGCATTAACTTAAAGAAGGTCAATGCAGCCACAATTCGAGATAACTATCCGCTTCTGATCACAGAGCATCTCTTAGAAAGAGTAGCAGGCAAGGAAGTGTACAGCTTCCTTGATGGATTTTCGGGCTACAATCAAGTAGCCATTGCCCCAGAGGATCAACATAAGACAGCATTTGCCACTGAATGGGGCATATTTGCCTTTAGGGTAATGCCATTCGGGCTTACTAATGCACCTGCTACCTTTCAACGATTGATGTGTCACGTGTTTAAAGAGTTCTTGAGGAAGAACTTAGAAGTCTATGTTGATGATCTTTGTGCTCATTCCAACATCAGACAAACCCATATTCCTGAACTCAGACAAATCTTCGACAAATGTAGAGAATATCAAGTCTGTCTGAACCCAGAAAAGTGTGTCTTTATGGTCAGGCAAGGCAAGATCCTAGGACACATAGTGTCAAAGAATGGCATATCCACTGATGAAGAGAAAGTGAGAGCCATAGCAGAGCTACCTAGGCCAAGGAATGTCAAGGAAGTACAAGCTTTCATGGGACATTGTGGTTACTACCGCCGGTTCATTCACATGCATGCTGTCATTGCAAAGCCCATGTACAGACTTCTGACTAACTTTGAGTGGACTGATGAATGCGAGAATTCCTTCAATGAGCTTAAACAACGATTATGCTCAGCACCAATCTTAACCACACCAGATTGGAACAAGCCATTCCATGTTCACGTGGATGCATCCAATTATGCTATTGGGTGTGTACTCGCGCAGCCTACCGGTGAAGGTAATATGGATCTTCCAATTGCCTATGCTAGTAGACAATTGAATGCAGCTGAACGAAATTATACCACTACGGAGAGAGAAGGACTAGGCATGGTATATGCAGTTAAAAAGTTTAGACATTATTTGCTTGCAAATAAGTTTAAATTTTTTACTGACCTCAGGCACTGTTATATCTCGTGAACAAGCCATGCAATACAGGTAGATTAGTAAGATGGTTTCTCTTACTAATGGAATACGACTTCGAGGTTGTGGTAAGGAAGGGTAGGACTCACTTGAGAGCAGACCATCTCTCTAGACTCACCTCTGGAGAAGCCCCACAAGGAGTGTCAGATGACCTTCCTGATGCTTACTTGTTTAATTTGGAAGTGGTGCCGCAGTGGGCTAAGCCACTAGTGCCAGTATTGACATACGGGCCTAACCATCCAGTAATAATCACACAGGATAGAGAGGTAGTAAAAGCCCAGAAGTATCACATCATGGTAGGAAGTATGTACAAGCACACGGATCAAGGGATCTTGGCTTGTTGTGTGGAAGAGGATGAGTACGCTAAATGGTTGCAATTAGCACATGTAGGTACATTAGAGCAACACTACTCAAAACAACGAACCCTACAGACACTAAGGAGACTCGGAGTGCATTGGCCTACTATGGAGGCTGACGTCCAAAAGTTGTGCAAGGAATGCCCAATCTGTTGCACTAAACCACCTGTGGAACATGCCACTCTTTATCAAGTATCCATAGTGCCAGATTGGAGTGAACCACTAGTCTCCTTCCTGAGGAGGAAAACATTCCCTCCAGACATGACTCTGGCTAGGAAAAGAAGTTTAGAACAAGAAGCCCAGGATTACTCACTCATTGGTGAAAATCTATACAAGCGTGGTAAGGATGGTTACCTGAGACTATGTGTCCATGAAAGTGAATATCTTAAGATTTTGGAAACTGCTCACCAAGGTGTAGCAGGAGGACACTTTGGACCAGATCGGGTGATCAAGGCAATACTATTTGCGGGCTTCTGGTGGCCGACCCTTCACATGGATGCACATACCTATGGGAAACGATGTGATGTCTGTCAGAGAACTCAGTATCCTATACGTAAAGATGAGATGCCACTGAAACCTATGATGGGTGGACGTGCATTCTCTAAGTGGGGAATAGACTTCGTAGGTCCTATTAATCCCCCAGGTAAGGGTTCCCATGCAGAATATATCATTGTTGCGACAGACTATCTAACAAAGTGGGTAGAGGTAAAAGCCACAACGAAGAACGATGCTCAAACAACTGCTAAATTCTTGTTTGAGAATGTCTTCACAAGATACGGGTTACCTATAGAGCTAGTCAGTGATAGAGGCACTCACTTCTTGAACGAAGTGATTGAAAATCTACTCCAAGAATTCTTGGTAGTTCATAAGAAGTCTGCTCCCTACCACCCTCAAGCAAATGGCCAGGCTGAAAGCACAAACAAGATTCTATGCAATGTATTGACGAAATTAGTGAATAATAAACGCTCTGATTGGGACAAACAGCTACACCATGCTGTTTGGGCATACCGAGTCGCCTACAAAACGGTACTCCAAGCCACCCCCTTTCAGATGGTATTTGGTCAAAATGCAGTGCTACCTTTGGACTTCTTAATACCTACATTGAAAGTAGCACAAGAGCACGAATGGACGGGTCATGAACTCTCCTCTAGACTTTTTGATCTTGAACGATTAGGAGAAACAAGACTGAGAGCAGCTGCAGGGATATATGCAGCTAAGAAACGACAGAAGGCCTACTTTGATGCCCACGTTAAGGATAAAGGGTTAAAAGCAGGAGACCTAGTGCTTGTCTACACTTTGAAACAACATGCTAGGAAGCTAGAGAAAAGAGGCTACGGACCCATGATCATTAATAGAATCTCAACAAGTGGAGCAGTGCAACTAGCCACATTAGAAGGCGATGTTCTTCCAAGCTACATTAGTGGATGCAGAGTCAAGTTGTATCAGGAACCTCTCACAGAGGAAATGCTAAGCCGACTCAACACTGCTAAGAAACGCAAAGAAGAAGAAAAGCGAATTCGAGAAGAAGCTCAAGCAGAAGCTTTAGAGCGCATACGGAGAATGAAATTAAGAAGACACGGTAGAGAGCAACCTAGGACAAATGCATACGCAGATCAAGGATATCACATGGCTATGTGTGAAGTTTCAGGCATCAGCTCTCATAGGATAATTGATCGATGTCCTTTTGTAACCTTAAATATAGGACAAGGAAATAATGCAAGGAATGTAAGAGCCTTGATTGACTCAGGTGCAGCCACTAGTGTTGTTCAAGTGTCTTACTGTCAAGAGTTGAAATTAACTGTCAATCCTATAGAAGCATATCTCATAGGATTGGGAGGCGTGGAAACCCCTTGCATGGGCGAGGTGGAACTTCCCCTCTATATTCATGACGAGGCAATGACAGTCAAAGTACTAGTGTGTCAAGATGAGGACCTCACTGCACCACGTCTTCCCGGATTGACATTAAAGGAGGTGCTACTCATCACTGAGCTACACCAGTACACTCCTAATCATTTTAGTTCTCGTATTGTTCCATGAGTCCCTTGATGTGTTCTCCATTTGTTCACGTGTGCTTGCTTGATCAGTTGCTTTTGTTCATCCTCCTCGACACATCTGAGTAACACACCATTGGGTTCCTTGTAGTACATACTTCCTGCAACTATGTGTAAGTTCCTTGATTGAAGAATTTCTTTTTTGCTATTCCTGTTGATTGAGTGTTGAGGGCCATGGGTGAGTATAGGGATCAATTTTTCTGCCCACTTTGGGCAAACTTCTAGATTAAAAAAATAAGCATCTGGTAGATCGTCGGGCACCCCACTTGGTGGCTCTCCGTGAGTTAGCCTAGAAAGGTGGTCTGCTCTCACATGTGTGTTTCCTTTTTTCACTATTACTTCAAAATCGAACTCCATGAGTAGCAAGAACCAACGTACCAACCTTCCCGTGTTGCAAGGCCTATTGACTAAGTACAATAGAGCTTGATGGTCAATAAAGAACTTGAATTTGTTGGCTAAGAGATAGTGTCTAAATTTCTTCACTGCATAGACCATGCCTAAACCTTCTCGTTCAGTAGTGGTATAATTTCTTTCTGCTTGATTCAGTTGTCTACTCGCATAGGCAATTGGATGATCGAGCTTGCCTTCATCAGCCGGTTCGGCTAGGATACATCCAATGGCATAGTTAGAAGCGTCAACATGAATATGAAAAGGCTTGCTCCAGTTGGGTGATTTTAGAATTGGGGCTGTACTAAGTCTCTTTTTCAACTCGGTGAATGCCTTCTCGCACTCTTCTGTCCAAGTAAATTGAGTCAAGAGACCATACAAGGGTTTTGCTATTATGGCATACATGTGAATGAACCTACGGTAGTATCCACAATGTCCCATAAAGGCTTGCACTTCCTTTGCATTCTTGGGTCTTGGTAAGTCTAAGATGACTTTAATCTTGTCCTCATCCGTAGATATTCCATTTCTCGAGACTATGTGTCCTAGAATTTTCCCTTGTCTTACCATGAAGACACATTTTTCTGGGTTTAAGCAGACTCTGTACTGCCTACATTTGTTGAATATCTTCCTCAACTCGGGAATGTGATCGGGTCTTTGATTGGAGTACGTGCACAGGTCATCTATATATACTTCCATGCTTTTTTTCAGAAATTCCTTGAAAACATGACACATCAATCTCTGGAAGGTAGCTGGAGCATTAGTGAGTCCAAAAGGCATCACTCTGAATGCATACACTCCCCATTCGGTGGCGAATGCTGTCTTATGTTGATCCTCAGTTGCAATAGCTACTTGATTGTATCCGGAGAATCCATCTAGGAAACTATAGACCTCCTTACCTGCTACTCTTTCTAATAAATGGTCTGTGATAGGTAGTGGATAGCTGTCACGTATAGTGGCTGCATTCACCTTCTTCAAATTTATGCACACTCTCAATTTTCCATTTTTCTTAGGCACTACTACTAGTGGTGATACCCACTCGGTATGTTCTATCTCATATATGAATCCTGCCGCTAGTAGTTTGTCTATTTCTTCCTTAATCTTATGGGAACAAATAGTGGGTTCTACCCCTTTGAGATCCTTATAGGTCCATGCGAATACATCTCGGTACTCCCAGATAAGGTGTATGAGTTCCTCTTCCTCTTCTTCAGATACATCTTTACCAATATATGTGCATCTTTCTTCTCCTTCCTCAACCGTTACAACTATTTTTTTTGTTTGTTCCTTGTTGTCATACGCTTCTCCGTCTCGTGCCTCTCGTCTAGGCATTTGAATAGCTACTTTTCTTTCCTCTACTTCGTATTTTTTAAAGTGTTCAGGAACTTCAAAAAGATCTAGGTCCGGCCCTCCCTTACTCCTGTCCTCCTCCTGCCTGTGTATTGTCGTAGCAGTTTCAATTGCTAAGATCTTTGTTGGTTCCTGTTCCTTCTGGTTCTGAATAGTATTTAAGTAGCTTTCTTCGGAATCAAATTCTGGTTCCATCTCTATGCTTTCATATTCCTCTTTCCATTCTTTTTCCAGGATTTCCCCTTCTTCTACTTCTTGGAGAACAACCATATAGAAGTTTACATCATAGCCTTCCTCATCTATGCATTCATTCACCGTCAAAACTTCCTCGTTTACGCATACATCTAGAGTTGCCAAGATTTCCATCCATCCATATGGCTCAAAAATCTGATCAGGAAAAATTTGAGGCGTGTAAGTGGGGTCCTCTACTGATCGATAGTTAGGGTGTCCTATAGGCCATGGTTGCCTTTTGCTCTCTTCTCTCTTGGCTTCCTTACACATCCATAACTGGGCATCCTCATGCATCCAAGATTGATCACTCGATCCGGCACTGTGAATGGATAGGTCATCTTCTTCTTGGTGTACTGGATTCCATTGTAGTGGAGGGACATCTTGATAAGCAAATGTGTGCAAATTTATTTTGGTGGTGTTTCCTTGATGTTGCAGGTATAACGAATCTTTTCCCCAATCCTGTACTACCCGCATTTGTCTCATGAAGGGTCATCCTAATATCATCTCGTAGTTGTTCGCTTTCTCGAATTTACAGATGGCTAGTGTGTGTTCGAATTCTACTCCACAAGTGGTTAGTTTGATCCTGTCCAATATTCCTAAGGGTTTTTCTACATGACCGTCTGCTAATTGGAGTTTCATGCGTGTGGGTCGTAAGGCAGGTTTTCCCCATTTTTCCCAGATTTCCTTGGTGGCAATTCCTACCCCAGCTCCAGTATCTAGAATAGCCTTGGTCATGTACCCATTGTGTGTGACTGGTAGACAAGTATTACCCTCATCCCCTTCACTAAACTCTCCCACTTTATCAACTGGAACTTGTATTGTGGAGTTATTTTCCTTCTCCTTTTCTTTTGGTCCTCCATTCTGTGGCTGTGATTCTAATTGGTTTGCCATTTGCTTCCATAATTGTGGTTTAAGTCGAAGCAATTCTTCCACCGTCAATTTGCATCGTACTTTTGTTTTCTTTAATTATGTTAGATTGTGTGAACTCTCTTCTACCTTTTCCTTTCCCTTTCCATGCACTGTGGGTGCTCGTATTATTACTGACTCCCTTTCGTATTCTCCCATGTAATTAGGCAATGTTGAAATGCTTATGGTTTCCTCTCTTCCTCTGTCAAGTCTTGATACTTCTTCATATACTTCCTCCAAGTTGGGATGAAGTTGACAATCTTCCACATCTATTTCCTCAAAAGGAGGTGTATTGTCTCCATTCTTCTTCCATTGCTCCTCTCGTATTCTATTCCATAAGTCTTTTGGCCAATCTGCCTCTAAATCTGGGATCATTGACATCGATTCATCTTGGGTTTTTATCTGACCGCTTTGGTCATCTTCTTTCCTAGGTTCCTTGCTATTGGACTTTAAGCATTCTTCATACAGACTATGTGCAATCCTGGTCTCTGGTAGAATTGGGATAGTCTTTTCTAGGGTTGCTTGTGCTACTTCTATGAGTTTCCTGCATATGGTCAGTCTTTCTTTCTCTAATTCCCCTTGAGGGTAGAGTTTTTTCATGTTGTTCGATGTTTGGGCCCATCTTGATTCTAGCTTGGTAGGCTTTCAACCACATGTCTAAATCGTCTGGCTTTGGGTCTGCTAGAATTGATCCGGGCTTCTCCCTATCTGAGCTAGGTCGGGGTAGCTCAGGGGTCTCTTTAGGACTCCCTTGTTCCTTGTGCTCATTCGGGTTTTTGGTTTGCTTTTTACTGTTTATAGTCTTATTTTTTGCCCATTTGTCCTTGAGTTTCTCTCGTCTTTCCTTCCATTTCTGAACTTTCGTGTTCTGGGGATTTTCACATGGGTCCTCAGAATCTTCCACTATCTGAATTGTAGGGCTTATTTTTTTGTTGCTTTTTTGTTTCTCTTCCGGGTGTTGTTCTTTTTGTTGCTTCGTTTGGGCTCTTGTAATGGCCTTTAGTGGCACACTGTACTCCTTATCACTTCCGGATCCTTCTATGACCTCAATCACATTGATTGGTGCAGTGTCTTGGGATTTGGCTGGGTTCTTAGGGCAATCTCTAAAAAGATGTTCCTTTCCACAATCACTGCAATACCCTTCCCAAACTCTGGGAGGTGGTGGATTATAAGGTCGAGGGCATTCCCTAATGAAGTGATCCCCTTCGCATCTATAGCATGGTCCTCTCTGCACCGGTGGTCTAACGGGAGGTCTCATGGGTTGTTGTGCTTTAGGAGCCGGTGGCCGTTTCTGCTCCATAAGCCTGATCATAGCCTTCATAACCATAATAAGCCACGTCATATGTTGGTTCATATTCCATCATGTTGGCTTCATATGGATAGTACTCTCCTAGTGGAGGTTCATACCCTTGGTTGGTTGATTCTACATTGGTCATTATTGATGCTGGTACTATGGCTCTCTCTAAGTTTTCTTCTGGTTGAACATACTTCACTGGTACTACTTGTTGAGGTTGTGATAGCTGGGGTCCCAGTACTGGTTGTGGTAGTGGGTACGGTGCTTGCTCATATTGTCTTGGTGCTCTTACTGGTGCTGGATAAGGATTGTATCTAGGCATCTCCCTACCAGGCTCTCTAGGTGGATATCCATATGGTCGGTATTGAGGTGGTTGGATAGGCCGTGCTTGCCTATTGAAGGGACAGTTTTCAGTTGTGTGATTGGTATATTTTTGCTCGATGTGGCAGTATGAAGAAGTCCCTTGTTGTTGCTGTCTGTAGTATGGATACGTAGGTTGTGCACCAGCCCCTCCTCTGGCACACAAGTGTGTGGGGTGCTCTCTTCCATATAAGTTACATCTCCGTAACATAGGCACTCTTTGAGCTAGATTTTGGTAAGCTCTTTGCCCCTGGACTCCTAGTTTTTTTGCTAATAGTTCAGCTAGTTCTTCTATGTTACCGGAGTTGGACGTGACAGTGCTTCTTAAGTCTTCTGATTTAGTGAGGTCGGTCGTACCTTTGAGGTCCTCGGCAAGGTTATCTTCCAAGTCAATGCACTCTTGAAGACACTCACTTAATGTTTGTAACCTCTTTACGTACACCAGTGTCCTTAAAGTTCCGTTAGTGAGTCCGTCCAAAAACAGTGAAATCATTTTTTGTTGAGTGGGTCTCTCAGCTACCGGGCATCTATCCACATACTGATTGAATCTTCGGGCAGCAGTCTTCACAGTTTCATTAGGGCTTTGTTTAAAGCTATGGATTAAAGATGAAGAATTGTGTTTAATCCCTCTCTTTGTGAATTCTCCAATGAATTCTTGAAAGAATTGTTCCATGTTTTCAAATTGATTGGGATCTAAAGGTTGGAACCAAGTTAGAGCAGTCCCTGTGAGGGTGAGCCCAAAAGACTCATACTGCACAAAGAAGTCCTCTACTTGCTCCGCTCTTAGAACTTGTTTAAATTCGGCAATATGATCATATGGTTCCCCTAATCCATCATAATGGTTTCTCACGCACTTAGCTACTTGGATTGGTCTCAATCTTCTCGTTGGTTCAGGTGGTCTGGGCACTACAGGGAAGACTGGGGCAGCTGGTCGTAATGGAGGTATTCTTGGCTGTCCTCCTACCGGTGGTCGTGGTCTGACCGGTGGTCGATAATGGTTCCCTATCCCTGCGTGAGCCTGATTGTGTGTGTGCACTCCTAGAGTTGCAAACTGTACATGAGTACGGTTGGGCACACTTCGTTGGCTGGTCTGTCCTGAGGTGGTATGTTCCGTCTCTTGTTGATTTCCAAAAGGATTTTGTGAGGTAGTTGCCTGATCTCTCTGAGGAAATACAGGTGTACCCATATATCTCAGTCGAGCCCTGTCTATGGCACTCACAGGCCAATATCTCCTCTGATCCTTGTCCAAGTATGTGAATCTAGTTTCATCGTCTGGATCTTTTAGCTCATAAAATGTCATAGGGTTTTCTTCTCTCCATGGGACTGGTAAGTCGGTTTGAAGCAATAAGTCTGATCCGTGGATCTTATAGACTTCCAACAAGTAGTCGTCTTGAGGAATCAAGTCCCCTCTCAAGATCCGTGATACTTGGGATCTGCCTCTAGGGGAGGTTACTAACTCTTCCGGATGTGTCCCTTCTGAGTTGTCTGGGTCCATAAACTCTCCCCTTTCATTAATCTTCTCAGGAAAATTAGTCACAATGTAGATATGACCAAGTTTGTCTACATAAGCACCCCCTTCATATTTGACAGCAGGTCGGGGCACTATTGGGGCATTCAGGGAAGTTACCATCCTGGCCACCGATCTGTTCAAGCCATCCAGATAGATAGGGATCTCCTGGGCATTGGTAGACACATACTGTAAGGAAGTACGGTAATCTCCCTCAACTGTAGACATGAAATTTCTATTTGGTGTTGGACCTTGCATGTCTTCTGATGCCATGGGTATTTCCTCCTCAGAATCACTAGAGGTCTCTGAGTAGACAGAGTGGTGACTGACCTGAGCAGCACTTCCTACAGAAGAGATGACACTTCTTCGTCTACTTAGCACTCTTCCTGACCTCAAGTTCATTCACACTCCTAAGTCTCTCTAGGTGTCCCACAGACTCTCCTTGAGTAGCTCTTCCCAAGGCCTCCAATTGTCTCACAACAATGTTAGTGTCAATCTGGCCGATACCGTTTCCAGACGATACCACACTAGGCGATACTACCTTGGCCGCGATACGATACCAGAATTCCACATGATGCGATACTTGACTATGCCCACGATACGATACCAGACACAGAAACGATACGATACCAATCTGGTGTCGCGATACTACCTTGGGAAGCAGACGATACGATACCTCTGTTGTTCGCGATACGATACCGAAAAGTCTCGGCGATACGATACTGGACACCCGCACGATACCAATATCAGTACCCTTAACGATACGATACCCAGTATGGTGTCGCGATACTTCATAAGGAAGTGATACGATACGATACCGGTGGGGTCAGACGATATGATACGAAGATTCAAGGCAATACGATACTGGAACTATGACGATACGATACCACAGGACCTAGACGATACGGTACGTATGACAGTATCGCGATACCATCCGGGTGAGTGGGCGATACGATATCAAAGAAGGACACGATACGATACTACTGGTAACGATACGATACCAACTTAGCAAGGTGAGATCGCGATACCAGCTTAGCGACACGATACCAAAATGGTATCGCGATACCAAGACCGGTATCAAGCGATACGATACCTCAGAAAATGTACGATTGCGATACCAACTCGGGGTCACGATACCAAAATGGTATCGCGATACCAAGACCGGTATCAAGCGATACGATACCTTGGCGAGTATCACGATACAAGGGAGTTTTGGTATCGCGATACCAACCCTCAACGGATCGCGATACTCAAGCCAAAATGCAAGATATTTTCAAACTTTTTGCACCCCCTTGCTCTCCTTACTCCCCTCTTCTCTCCTAGGCCTTTGTATCACACAAAAAAATTTGTTTTGATATCAGTTTCCCCCCCCGCGATACTGCGCAAACTTTTAATCACGTGTTTGATCACTTTTAAAATGTTTTTGTCAGATAAGCTGTGAGAATGCTTACCTTGGTACTGTCTTGCTTGCACTTTGAGCTCAAAACCTAGCCTTAAAAGCCTGAAAGCCACGATACTTCACTCGCGATACCGGTCGCTGCTAGCAGACGATACCAGAATACAGTGAAGTGTCAAATGAGCCAATTTTTTTTTGTTTTTATACCTTTTTTGACAGAAATTGAATTTTGCTAATTTTCTTGGTGATTTCGGGGATTTTTTGGTGATTTTTTCTACTCCAACTTCTCCTCTCCTCACTACTCCTCTTCTTCTAACCTAACCCTAACTCCTCCTTCTCTTCCCTCCTCCTAAACCTAAACCTAAAACCTATCACACACACCTCTAAGATGAGAAATGACAAGTGCTGGAGTGATTGACTAATTGCCACAAATCAAATTCACTTCTACAAGTACGATTCTATCACACTCGATCTATAACCATCACGAAGGCACCTTGGTTGAGTGATCCCCGGCAACGGCGCCAAAAACGTGTGTACTTGAGCCAAGAAGACTCAAGGACTTGTGCCAATGAGACTGTACCTCAATTGCCACACAAGTGCGTATAGTGGGTACTTAACACACATCTAATTATCAATCCGATGGAACGACGTACCAAGTGTATGAAGACGTGTGCACACGTGATGGAAAATGAAGTGGTCAAGCTAATATGCAAGAGAAAAGACTAACTACCTCTCACACTCACTGAAATGCTGAAAGTGTTTGCCGCCGAGCCTCTTACAGCAGTTTTCAGAAATTCAAGGATTTCTCTCAGCTCCGAACTCCGAATATAGGCAATAGGGTACTCGTTTCGAAGCTCTCGCCGAGACGCACCTACTGGAAGTGGTTTCACTCGATTCTGGTAACTCTGCTTCAAGTTATGGCCAAAATGGTGAATGGTGGGAAACACCCACACTCACGCCACAACTCATACAAGCTCACACACACACTACAGCTGCTCCAAATCAAGGGGAAGGGGACAGTCATACGCCTGCATATCAAGCAACGCACACACATACAAGACCAAAATGAAGATCAAAATCTGCAAGGAAGAGGCAAATTCGAAATTTCAGAAGAGCTCCTTCTTCACAATGGCAAAAAGTTCTTACAAAGAGTCACAAAGTGACTTATATACTAGTGCCCTAAGTTTGGTCCTTTCACACAAGAGACCGGCACTTTATTCACTAAAAGACTAATTTCTCTACTAATTTACATGGGTAAGCTTCTAATCTTCTATGGGGATGCATCTAGAGGACTCCTCTAGTGCATTTACAACGGAAAATATATACAAGAGTGGTTATAATACAAAAGTTATGTGTCCAAGTCGGAAAAATTTTGGGGCCCTTCATTTTCTCTGCCTTGTGCTCTTCTGTGCTCTGCAACAGAGTACTAGTTATTAATCGATTTAGGGGTATTGCCAAATGGGCAAGCCACCGTAAATGTCGACCATGCCACCTGATTTGACCCATGAATCGCATCACTTCTTTCGGCGTAGTAGGCACAGGTGCTTCTAACACGGCTGCAATTTTGTCTGGATCAACTTGTATGCTCTGTGCAGATACAATGTGGCCAAGGAGTTTACCACAAGAAACCGCAAAGACAGATTTGGTGGGGTTCAAACAGAGTCGGTATTCTCGGCATTTTTCAAAGCAACACCGTAAATGATACAGGTGTTCAACCATCTTACCGAATAAAGAGAAATCATCTAGACATACTTGCATAAAAGAAGTGAGATAGGATGAGAAGATTTCCTGCATACATCGCTGAAAGGTGCTAGGAGCATTCCTCAATCAAAACCACATGACTGTACAAGCAAAAACACCCCAATTTGTAATAAACGTTGTTTTTGGTATATCTTGCTCAGCCATTCAGACCTGGTTATAACCACTATAACCATCAAGAAATGAATACATTTCATGTCCAGCCACTCTATCCAGCATTGTATTGAGAAATGGAAGAGGAAATGGATCAGGTACGGTGACTGCATTCAATTTTCGGTAATCGACACATATTTGGAGCTGCTTGTTTTTCTTTGGTACGATTACAATCGAGGAGATCCATTCAGCGTGCTCAATGGGTACAATGAATCCTACCTTTAATAGGCGATCAAGTTCTACTTTGACCTGTGCTGCATAGTTAGGGTTCATACGGTAGCTGGGTTGTTTAATCGGCTTGGCTTCTGGTTTGAGCACGACCCGATGCTGATAGATTCAAGGATCTAGACCTTTCATATCACAATAGTCCCATGCAAAAACATCAGAGAACTCACGAATAAGCTGTATCAAATCTTCTTGAAATGCTTCAGACAATCCTTCCTTTATCTTGACAGGTCGTGGATTTACTTCATCTCTCAAATTATAGGTGATTAACTGATCTTCGGGAACATAGAATTGACGAGGTTTGCCTAGATCGTCAACTGACTGTAAAAGATGTTGTAGAGCGGCTTCTTCCATAGCAACAATATCTTCGGTCTTCACTTCTTCGGTCATAGGCACCACCGTACAGGCTGCCGGACTCCAGTTATCTACAATAGATTACAGATCTACAGTGCCTAAGGAAATCATATCTTCATTGTTCTTTAAAAATGCTTTTTCTTCATCGTCAGATAAGCCATCCAACATGTGGACTGGCTCTGCTACATATGGTCTGGCATGGAGTTCACAAGGCTGAATGGCATCAAGTTTAACAACATATTTATGATGATTATCCTTAAATGTTAGTTCTTATGCTGACCAATCCTATATAACCTTAGCCTGTTTTAACCAAGGTCGTCCAAAAAGAAGATTATAATCAAGACTAGACTCCCGTAGTTCTAAGACTACAAAAGTCATCTTAAACGTTGTACCCTGCAAGGTTATCGGGACGTTCCGTACGAGTCCTACTGGATGAACTCGAGATTGATCTGCCATTCTAACGAAAAATTGAACAGGCTCGATTTGCGTCCATACCAACTTTTTACAAAGCGCTGCAGTGGCTATGTTTACACCAGATCCACCATCAAATAGTACTTGAGTAATCTTGTGATTTTTGTACCATACCGTAATTAAAGGAACCGAATGATCCACCGTAAAATCAGCTTCCGGTTGTACCGTTGCTGTCGTTGGAATGCAGGAAGACCCAGGACTGAGCTGTTGCTGAAATTGCTGACGAATTCCCGGCACTAATATAAGTAACTGTCCAAGAGGGACAGTAATGGATGCCTTAGATAAAATTTCCCATGCCTGATCTACTTGAATTGTACTTTCCACTGATTCTGAAGATGATGCGCGTGTTACTGGGGTAGAATCTTGTTCCTGCGATCCTTCCTTTGGCAGCGAAACTTGGGTCACCGGAATTGGATCTGGGAACACTGTAGGCTCTTTGGTGGTCCATTGACTAGCTTTGTTTACATTCTCTGTTGTTCATGGATGCCAGGTTCAAACACTTCTGCTACTGGTTGTAATTGCTTACCAGATCTTGTTTGAATCACTGCGGCCTGAGTTTCGACTGGTGAAATAAAGACCATATTGGTCATTGGGTTCTGACGCTCTTTCTTCCTCTGATCATATTCAATTGCATCTTTACAAAATCTGCGTATGTGGCCTAACTCACCGCAAAAATGACAACAAGGGGGTGGCAAAGAATTACCTTCCTGTGATGTTCCTGTCTGCCAGCGATTTGTATTATAATTTGTATTCCGCTGTCCTCGATAATTTATGTATCCTTGCTGCTGATTATTTCTCATCTCAGGTGGAATATGATGAGTGGCCGGCTGCCCCGGTTCTTGTATGATAGCATTTATAGTTGCTGGTCCCTGCACTTTGGCGTTATAAGCACAGTTTTCGGTGGAATGTCCGGTTGTATTGCAGATAGCGCAATACATCTGATTAAGTGCACATGTGGTACTGGTATGCCCTAGATTCTTGCACTTGGTGCAGTACATCTGTCTAGCCGGATCTTCTACAACATTTTTACTAGCTTTCAACCACGCCAGATCTTCGGTAAAGCCTCCAACCTTATGTTCGAGCTGCAAGGCCATTGCAATAACCGCATCTAGTGTCATAGCTCCCACACAACGGATGATCATAATCTGTCAGAGCTGCAGAGTTAAACCATTAATAAACCATTGAGTGATGACATCATCCGGTAAATTAGCATGTGTCGGAGGTAGTTGTCTCAAATGAGTTCTGAATAGGGTGGCATATTCCTGCACTGGTTGATTCAGCCTTTGTCTATTGTTCTGTAGGTAATCGAAAATTTTGGCAGGGTTCTTCTTCAGCCGAAATCTCTGCAGAAACGCATCCCTTACTACTTCATAGGTGCCGAAATGGTTGATATCATACTCTGTAAGCCACCTCGCTGCTTCATTAACTAATGTTGACTGGAATACTATGGCCTTGTATGCCGGATCAGGTGGATGGTTTAGTACTGCATAACTTATTTCAAAGGTGCGTACATGAGCATCAGGATCATCACCTAGAAATCCACGGAATTTGGTGTAAGTTACTCCTGTTGGAACCGGCCGGAGTGGAAGTGGCGGTTGCTGTTGTTGCTGCTGCTGTTGTTGTTATTGTTGTTGTTGTTGTTGATGTCCACTCATGGTGCTAGTAGTGGTACTGTTACTATCCCCTGAGTTCTGAGGTGGCGGTTCTTGTTCTTCAGAATTTGTAGGGTCAGACTGCTCACCTTCCTGCTTGAAAATAGCTTCCAGTCTTTTACGAATTTCCAATTCGAACAGCCTATCCTCTTCTGTGGTATCAAACGTAGGCAAGTTTACTTCGAACAATGGTGTCCGGAATGAAGATTCATCGGGAAGTATAACACTGTCACCGGAAAAGTGTAAATTTTCTGCAACTGGGACCGAACTACCACCGGAATTAGTGGAACTTTCCCCAATCCAGGGTATTCTTTCACCTTCAATGACCTCTCGGCATAACACACCTCTATCCGCAGAGAGGTTTGAATCTTGACCAGACGGTGTCGGATCAACTACACACTGCGTCCTTGTGGACTCCGAAGTTACTGTATCTTCTGCAGACTGCACCGAGATTTCATCGAAATTTACCTGAATTGCAGTATGTTCCACCGGAATGCTACCAGAATCACTACTAATGTGCTTCGCTTCTTCGACGACCAGACCTAACCGATCTGTGCTTCTTCCTCCTGGGGTGTCCTTCCCAAATTTGGTACCACCCAAGGCTGTCTGTACTTCGGATATGACTCATCGGACCGAGTAACCGGCATATATCATCTTTTTCAACTCTTGCGTACTACTTCTACCTTACTGTCGATTCACAATCAATGGTTGCCTTCCCACAATCACTTTGCAACACTTTGTTGCCACATTCCCACAACTAATTTGCAACATTCTGGTGCCACTTTCCCACGGACGATGCCAGTGTTAAACGGTGTTTGCCGTCAGAGACGCGTTTAAGCTCTTTTTGGGTTCTTGGGAGTGGAAGGGGTCTGAATAATCAGAGGTGCTATACTTGATTTTCCCAATTGAACACTCACACTACAGTACCGTAATGTTAAACCTCTGCTAACATGAGTTACTATCAATACTCTGATTCCTTCTATCACAGATTTCCGACTCATACACAGAATAAGACTTCTCAGTAACCAGCACACAAGGTAAATACTATCGTAATACAGACTCCTAGCTAACATGAGTTACTATCAATACTCTGATTCCTTCTATCACAGATTTCCGACTCATACACAGAATAAGACTTCTCAGTAACCAGCACACAAGGTAAATACTATCGTAATACAGACTCCCAATAATTAACTTAGCGGAACAGTGATTCAATACTTAAATTACTGCAAACACTATCATAACACAGTCCTTACCGCACAGGTGCAACAAGCAAACAAAGACAGAAAAGACACAGTATGACTCAGAGTCCTACAAAAACAACACAACGTAACTCCACAGACGTATCGCCTAGACAGACAGTCTGGCAATCTTCTAGTTGTTTTCGAAGCGTCTTTTTCATTGATTTATAAATGGATACAACATCTACGCAACGACCTTTCGGTTCGTGCAGAATATGAAAGGTAAAGATTACAATTGCCAAGCCGGCGGCTTACATACCAGTACACATGAAGATGAAACCTTTGAGGCCGAAGCTTATACGCTGGCAATCAAAAAATTATATCGCGCCATGGAAAAAGTTTGGGTGCGTAAGAATTTATCTAAAGAAGAGAGCCAAGCACTCATAGAAGAAGAACTTGTCACCGGCGGTTTTGAAGAAGTATACATCAAGGGCTTCAGGGAACTTGTCAAATCAGTGGGATCTAACGAAGCCTTAAGATATTTGCAGCGAAAACCCCTTTCGCAGTTTGACCCTCGATGCGTATGTTTACTATCAAAACCAAGCGAATATATTCGTGTACCGACAGGTACTCAGCCATCCCAACAGGCCAGGGAAGCATGCCTAATTCCTGAAAGTTCTGCGGTCGAAGAAGCTATCCTCGTCGACTCCCCACCCCATACTACTACTGTACATACCACCACAGTTGTCGAAGTACCTACCACCCTAACTATTCCTCTTTCACTACCCATCCCTCCACTCTCCCCTGTACATCCACTCTCTCCCCGACCATCCACATCTTTCGACAGAGCAGTAGCAGAAGCCTTCCTTACCTCCATTCCTCCCACACTTCCCGCACCCACTCAACCTAGCCTTCCACCTAGGACATCCACCCTACTACTGAGTCCATTTTTTCATCCCTCCTTTCCCCGCCCAACTGTCTCTCCTCTTCCTTCTCTCCATCAAGCAGTACAAGAGAACCCCTCTGTAAATTACTCTTCAACCTTTGTAAATCCAGTATTTACACCCACGCACGCACCACTCTCACGCCATTATTCACAGTCACCGCACTTGATACCACATCCAATGACATGGATATATCATCGCCCACCACACCACCACTCACTTCATTCATGGCACCACCATATTTAGGCACCTCAAGTTTTTCCACTGTCACCACTGCATCCACATTCCCATCCCCATTTCCCTTACCCTTTGCATCGACACCCACACACACCGCAACTGCATTCACTCCGTCACTAATATTATCACCCACCATAGACACAGCATTTCGACAGATGTTCACATGTATGACACAAGTAAGAGATGAGTTTGCATCTCTTGGAAATAATTATGAGATGCTGCAGAAGACAACCAATGATTTACAATCGCAGCTCAATTCACTGACCATCGAGAATGCCTCACTGAACACCCGCTACCAAGAGCTAGGAGAGGCATATCATAAACTGGAACTAGAAAGTGAAGAAAAAACCAAAGAGGCCGTCACAGACATAGATAACTTGTTAAGGGCACAGACTATTCGCAATGCAACGCTCACCGGGAACATGGGCTTACTCAGGCGTTACTTGGCAGCCACAAAAGAAGAGAACCAGCGTTTACAAGAACAAAACAGAGAAAATTTAGAAACTGCCCTAGATCAACTAGACCAACCGTTGAGCCCCAGTCGCTTGAAGGCCGTGTCCTCAGAATCGATGAAAATGTTGCTAGATGATCATTTCAGATTGTTAGATGAGTATGACAGCATGAACGAGGAATATCAGAAGCTGAAAGAAGAGCATAAACTACTCCAACTAAGAGCACCAATACAACAAGGACTACCAGCTCCTACGGACCAAACTCCTGAAATAATCGAGGAACTCAACGCATTACGGGCCCAGGTATCAACTCTTCAATCATAGATAGCCGTATATAAAGCACCCCCCATGCCAGACTCCCCACCGGAACTACCAGCAGAGGAAGAAACAGTCACTATTCCGGTGGAGGAAACTTTTGAAGAAGCATATGAACCCCAACCCATCCCAGGCGGACGAGTCACGGCCAAAGGCCAAACCACTTTCGAATTTCCAACTCCTGCATGGATGAAGACGATAGAAGAACTTGGAACAACCCACTCAGCAAGGGTAGAGGCGCAGTTACACGCCATGGCAATGATCGAAGAAAGAATTTTACAGTCTCCTTATTTTGCTCATTTGGCCCCTCGTAGATACATATCATGGCATGAGCTACAATACAAGCCTTACTTTATGTTAATGGTGGAATATCAGTTGGCCATAGAGAAAGAAACAGGCAAGAAACCCTCTCACGCTACTCATTTGAGCCTGATGATTTGCCAACAGACGTGTAGTAAGGAGAAATCTATCAACCAGATTGGCGCAAGGATCTCTTACAGAATTATCCAGAGATGATGAGCACTTTGGTTAAGGCACCTCTACACTTCAAGTACAACCCATGTTGGGGACTAGTGCCACGTCGCCGTTCCTGGAAGGCATTTGCCATTAAAGTACAGAACAACAAGCAATGCCAGGATTGGCTCAATTACCCATACTTCAGGCCACCCACCGGACCACCTACAATTGGATACATGATGGCAATGATTCGTCACTGGCTCCCTCGCTTAAAACACATGGACGATGTAGCAGCGCACATGACTATCAAGATATTTGACATGATGCAGATGGTTTTCAAAGTCTTCTGTCGCGTCAAGGCACCCCATGTGAACACCCTGGGTTTCGAGCATGGCAATCTAGATCTTGCATATGATATGAGTACAACGCCATCGCTCCGGGTGTGTTATGCCTGGCATTGTAGAATCAAGTACTTACCGGCGTTCTATAAGCATACTTTCGAAGAAATGTTCACAACCGGTTTCTCGGAATACCATTCGGAAGTGTTCATCGGCAGGCCTACGCATTTACTTCAATTATTTACCTGTGAACAGATGGTATATTCCACGCATTATCGACTCCCGCCATCAGATGAACCGCAACCCATTGATTGGGAGAAACTCGAGGCACATCTGGCCTGAGGCATTCGAATATCAGAGCACACCCTCGCTCAAGACCTCCTACAGAATTACATATGACAGACGGCGCAACAAGGTTCTGTCGAGGCCGACAGAAGCAAGAGGGAGGGGGTGTTGGCAGTAGTCAGAGGCATAGAAGACGCAGAAGCATGTGAAGACAAAGCACAATGAAGTAGGAGGGAGTCAGTTGAATCATTTTTTTCAAAGACTTACATTTTATAAATACTTTTCAAAACCTCCAACAGTGGTTTTCATCACTTTTGTACTATATGTAACATAGAAAAATCCTTTTTGTAATTTATAGCTCCATTTTGTGCAAGCCGAGGAGTCCTCGAGCGTGAGGAGCTTAGGTAGAATGAGCGTACCAATTTTGATTATTTTTAGACACCGTTTACCCCTTCAAATAGCATCTAGAACCTATTTTTTAACTATGCCAGTCATTGGATGTGAAACCGGTCAAAACTAGTCTAGAACCTATAAAAAGAGCTAGAGAGCTCATTTTTTAGGTTACTTAGTGGTGGTTAGTGTGAGCTTAGAGCTATTTTGAGCTTGTAAGAGTGTTCTTGAGTAATAGAGTTGATTTCCTACCTTCCATTGTGTCTTGCTTGTCTCTTCGTTGTGTGTGTGTGTGTATGTGTGAGTGCATTTCTATGCTTCTCACCATCATTCTCACTTCATCTCATATTCACGGTCTTCATATCACTCCTATCTCTTCCGCGGATTGACATTAAGGAGGTGGAGCTTCTTAACGTGGTTCTCACCATTGTGCTAGAGCAATAGCGTCCCTCTAAGTCTTGCAACAGTGCAGCCAATCCATGACGATATCCGTAAGATTCTTCGGTTCGCGTCGGAGGACGGCCCACTGCCAACTCCTATAATAAATATACAAAATGTTAGATGAACACACATGTTGTGCTGAACACAAACAAATTCAATAATTAACATGATACTTACAAATTGCTAGCGCATACTGTCGTATCTGCCGCTACCTAAATGCGACGTTCCAACCATATCCAAACGTGCGGCCGCCACAGCTCTCTGTTGACGATATCGATCAGGAGTATGTTGCTGCTCCTCCTGAATCGATCCCCACTCTTCATAATCTAACCACACAAGCTTCGGTAAGCCTGCTCTAAAAGCATCGCGAGCTTCCGACCGTCGATGAGACATCACTTCGTGTGCCGTATGTTGAATCCATTCCGAACTCACAAAAGGATTCCCAGGTGCTGGCTGATACTCTTCATATATCGATTGTGTGATATTGTTTTTAGAATCCCTATCCTGTTCACTCCATTTTAGCATTAGAGAATGTCCAAACTCTATGGAGCAAAGTTGTCGAATGCGCTGACGCATTGACTTCCCGCTTGCATCCATGACTGGAGCTCCATTATGTATATGATATATTTTGGAGTCGTCATGGTCATGCGCTCCCCAAGGTGTATGTGGAGATCCCATCTGATCCACTGTGAAGATCCCATCTGATCCAATGTGTGTATGCATATGCACCTGTGTATGCATATGCATGTTTGTATGCATATGCATGTGTGTATGCATATGCATGTGCATGTGTATGCATATGCATGTGTATGCATATGCATGTGTATGCATATGCATGTGTATGCATATGCATGTGTATGCATATGCATGTGTATGCATATGCATGTGTATGCATATGCATGTGTATGCATATGCATGTGTATGCATATGCATATGCATATGCATGTGTATGCATATGCATATGCATGTGTATGCATATGCATATGCATGTGTATGCATATGCATGTGTATGCATATGCATGTGTATGCATATGCATGTGTATGCATATGCATGTGTATGCATATGCATGTGTATGCATATGCATGTGTATGCATATGCATGTGTATGCATATGCATGTGTATGCATATGCTTGTGTATATGCATATGCATATGCATGTGTATGTGTATGTGTCTATGCATATGCATGTGTGCATGTGTGTATGTGTGTATGCATATGCATGTGTGTATGTGTGTATGCATACGCATGTGTGTATGCATATGCATTGTGTGTATGCATATGCATGTGTGTATGTGTGTATGCATATGCATGTGTGTATGCATATGCATGTGTGTATGCATATGCATGTTTGTATGCATATGCATTTGTGTATGCATATGCATTTGTGTATGTGTGCATGTGTGCATGTGCATGTATATGCATATGCATGTGTATGCATATGCATGTGTATGCATATGCATGTGTATGCATATGCATGTGTATGCATATGCATGTGTATGCATATGCATGTGTATGCATATGCATGTGTATGCATATGCATGTGTATGCATATGCATGTGTATGCATATGCATGTGTATGCATATGCATGTGTATGCATATGCATGTGTATGCATATGCATATGCATGTGCATATGCATATGCATTTGTGTATGCATATGCATTTGTGTATGCATATGCATTTGTGTGTATGCATATGCATGTGTGTATGCATATGCATTTGTGTGTATGCATATGCATGTGTGTATGTGTGTATGCATATGCATGTGTGCATGTGTGTATGTGTGTATGCATATGCATGTTTGTATGCATATGCATGTTTGTATGCATATGCATTGTGTGTATGCATATGCATTGTGTGTATGTATATGCATTTGTGTGTATGCATATGCATGTGTATGCATATGCATGTGTATATGCATATGCATATGCATGTGTATATGCATATGCATATGCATGTGTATGTGTGTATGTGTGTATGTGTGCATGTGCATGTGTATGCATATGCATATTTGTATGCATATGCATTGTGTGTATGCATATGCATTTGTGTGTATGCATATGCATATGCATTGTGTATGCATATGCATGTTTATATGCATATGCATTGTGTTTATGCATATGCATGTGCATTTGTGTGTATGTGTGCATGTGCATGTGTATGCATATGCATGTGTATGCATATGCATGTGTATGCATATGTGTTTGTTATTGATCTTTGGAGTTGTCCTCTCCAATCATTTAGCATAAAGAATTAACAATACATCTTTATTTTGTCAATCCTGAAAGTATACAAGAGACCACAGCCCCTTATAGATGATAGAATCCAAGAAATAAGAGGAAAATGGCTGGATTTCTGAGAATAGTGAAGATGAAGAGGAATTTCTAGGGTTTGGATTATCTTGAGCAATACTCCATCATTTTCAATAATCTTGGTGTCTAAAACATGTCATTTTCTCAGCAGAATACAACCATGAAGTCAAAACTCAAAAAAGTTACCTGTACCATCCAGACGAGACAATCGCGACTCTGTGAAAACAAACGATTTTCATCTCCAGCACCATTCTTCATCAAATTCTCACTCAACACATCAGTATTCAGCTCTCTTCATACACATTCAACAGAAATACACAATAGAAACTCACAAATCTCCATGAATACACAAAGAATAGACTCAACAAATCAATGAAACCACACAAATGGGAGAAACACGATTTTTAGCAGGAAACTCTCTCTTCACTTGGATAGCATGTAAACAAATAACCAAACCTCTCATAATAGAGGAAATTGTCTTTTATACATTTTCAAGTGTCCCTTTTCACACTTAAATTTTGGTCCTTTCCTCTATTATTCTAAAAATATGCTATCTAGGAGTTTCCAAAAATTCTAGAAAAATTACATAAGGAAGACTCTTCCTTATTTTTACATCAGTTACATAAATATTTTTACAAATTTTTGGCATTTTACAATTGTTTCTCATAAAAAATACTCCAAAAAATACTTCTTCCAACATTCTTCCCCTCCTAGACCTTTTGGCTCCTGACAAAAGACATTCCTGCTCATATATTCCAAGTGCTCTCTTCACTTCTTCTTTCTTTGATAGACCTGTGACAGTAGGTCATGGCTTCTCCTTTCAGTAACATTCAAGTTGTTCACCATCTCAAACAATGCTTTCCTCCACTGTACTACAGCTTCCGGTTTATCAATTACATCCTTTCTCAAATATTCTGTGTAGGCAGCTTCATATGCAGTAAGTCGAGATTTTGTAACTACAGACAAGTTTCCGAATATCTCTGATTCTCTTTCAAAAAACCCGTAATCAAATGCATCTTCAAAAATTTGTAGGTAATGACTGCCCAAAAATATTATTCTGCTGTAATATGCCATCAAACATATTCTATCAGGTGTTTCACTGAGATCAAACAATAATGCATCAGTAGGAGAATTGAAGCCAATGTAATTTAAGATTCTGACATCTATAACTGTATATGTCTCTATGCATGCCAAAATGAGTCTCATTACTGTGATCAGTAAAATGCATGCTGGGTCATTCACATCTTTGTATGTAGCTATAACAGATTCAGCTGTCTCCACCATATATTTTTTTGTAGGCCATGTTCCTGCCTTTGGTCCTTCTAACTTTGGGAAATTCAACCATTTAGGTGGGATTTGTCCTTCTTTCCTTCTTTCCCAAAAAATTGTCCACTCTCTTCTCCTTGCTACTGGTAGTAAGCTGGATTAATTTTCAACTGAATAGGTGCTTCCTTCCATATTTTCCTGCACTCTTTATTTGCATCCAACCATCTATTCCTCCATTTTGGATTGGCTTTCTCAAATAATCCTTTGGTCACATTGATATCTTCTTCATATTCAAGATATTTATTTGGAGATAATCCAACCCTTGCCATCTGATAATTTTTTATACTTTCCATGATCATACATAAAGGTATGCCCAGTCCATCTGCAGCCCAATGATGTTGATCAGGATTTATCCCTTTGTTTAAAGCAAATGTGGCAATCTGATCTTCATATTCATCATGCATTTTTCTAATGAAGTCCATTCGGGACTCTCTGTTTGTCAACAATTTCTGGACAAATTCCTCTGAATATTCTTCTTCTGGTCTTTTATTTTCTGGTTCACTGCCATGTTGATTTCTGTCATCATTTCCCTCTTCATAATCTCCTGTATATGTAGTCTCTATCTATGCTTCTTCCTGAGCTTGTGGCTTTTCCAACTTTTTCTGTAACTCTTCTATTGTCACCATCAAACTTCTATTTTGAGTTGCCCATATCTCTCTTTCTTTTATCCATTCACTTCTTTCCTTTTCCATTCTTGACTGCCAATCACTCCTTTCTTTTTCCATATCCATATGCAACTTGTTATAACCCCTCATTGAGGTAGCAGCATGTACACTAGCCTGTTTCTCCAGCTCCTTGGCTTCCTTCAACTCTATTTGCAATCTCTTGATCTCCTTGTGCAATTCTTCCTTTTCCTTCTCTGTCATCTGAGCAGTCTGGGTTTCTTCCTTCAACTGACCTTCTTCCATCAGTAGTTTGTTAATTTCTTCATTTGCTTTAACCATGATTTGATATGAACTTTGTAAAGTTCTATATCTACCTTCAACCTTCTTCAACTCCATTTCCAGTTTACTACTCTGTTCTGTCAGTTTTGCACTCTTCTCTTCAAGATATTGAATTTTATTTTGCTGTTGTACTTCTAATTCTTCCAAAGAAATTATTCTATGTGTTGGTTCTTCATTCTTTTCCTGCACAATCCTCAATTGTTCTGTCATTTGTTCCTTTTCCCTTTTGTGCTCCTTAATGATATTACTGTCTTTTTCAAACTCAGACTCTGCTACCATTCTTGAAATAATCATATTCCTGCTTGAAGGTCTAAACTGCTCTATGTTGCTCATAATGATCTGGCAGGCAGATCTTATATTTTTAGGTATTCTCTCTAATCCAACTTCCATTTCCATTTGTTTGACTTCTATCTGTTTGTTTTCCTTGCACTCATTTTCCTCTTCTTGTTCTTCCTCATATTCTATAACCTGAGTCTTTTGTTTTTCATGGCTTTGATATGTTTCTAATTTATCTTGATCTACAACATCTTCCTCTTCCTCATCTTCCAATTTCTGATCATCCTGATTCTCTTGTTCTGAGATATCTGTAGACAGCTTTGTGTCTTCTGCCTTCTGGTTCTCCATCACCTGTAGTTTCTCTTCAAAGAGATGTCCTTCCTTTACTTGTACTTCCTTTTCCTGGACTAGAGTTGATTCAGTTTCCTCAATAGGTTTTATCTGATCATCCCTTGTCTGCTCTTTCTGTCTCTCTTCCTGCTCATCTATGTCCATCAGATCCAGCTCCTCCTCTTGTCCTTGATCTTTTGTGATTGTAATCTCCTCATTATTATTCAAATCATAAAGTATATCCTTTATGCTTTGGTTGATCTCCTTTTCTGAAACTCCTTCTTCTAATTCTTGAACATTCTTCTTTTCCATTATTTCCTCTTTTTCCTGAATTTGATCTACCCCTTCTTGTTTATTGGATGGACTGCATATCTGTACTCCTTTTTCTGCTTCTACTTTCCCTTCATCAAATTTAACATAAGTTTGTTGTGAAGGTTTTGTCCATATTGACCTTAATCCTGAATGCACCAACCCACAGCTAAATTCCTTTCTTGTTTCACTCGCCTCTTCTACCATTACTGCTTTACCTTTCATCATCCTTCTTTCCTCTTTAGGACTGATTTGCTTAACTGCCTCTTCCTGGACTTGCTTCTCTTGAGGCTTCTCTCTCAAATCTTCAGGTGTTTTATGTTTCTCAGTGGTCTGTGTAACCACATTAGGAGTACTAGGTACTCAAAAATTCAAACTTTTTAACAAGAAATTTTCAATGTCACTTTCAGAGTCTGAGGAGAATTGTGAGGATCCTGCTATGCTTGATTTTTCCAATCTTGATTCCTCTACAACAGTAGATTGCTTCTGCTTTTCTCCCACTGACACTTCCTCTATCTCTTTTATGTTTACAGATTCAACTACTGATTTCCCTTTACTTTTCTTAGTCAGCCTCTTCTTCTGCACAGGTTTTTTCTGAACTTTCCTTTTTGCTACCACTGTAGTTCTTGTTTTTGGAGGTCCTTGTAGTTCTTTGAAGTATGCTAATAGCTCCACTTCCTTTTTAACAAATACTTCCTCTATCTCGGCTGCCATCATTTGATCATGAAGCTCTTCATAATGCTCTACTTCCTCTTGAACCCAATCTGTTGACTTGCAAGAATAATCTTCCAACATCTTTTGATATTGTGCCTCATATATTGCTCTTTTGTTATTTGCTTGAGTCAGATAAGTATATAACTGCTCTTTACTGGTCTGAGGTGGATGAGGGTCATTAGAAGATTGGACCTGCTTCTGAGCAGCTTCATGTTCCTCTTTGGTTGCTTCATCCTGCTCCAATTCAACCTTCCTTGGATCCAACCTCCTTTTCTTTACAGGAATCACTTCCTCAGATATTACCTTTCTTTTCATCCCTGCTCCCCTCATGCTAGTTTGTCCTTCTGCTTCTCTCACAGACATCTTCCTGGGAGGACTCTTGATTCCTATCATAAGACTTCTGAAATATTGTGCCTCTGGAGCCAACTTCAATTGATCTTCCATTCCCAATACATGATATATGATCCTGGTTAGAAACTGAGCTCCATTCATATATTTTTTCTGCTCCCAGTGTTTTGCTGCTTCTTTCAGCTGTTCATGTATGTACGGGGTTACATCCATTACTCCAAAGGGTTTAGTTACGTCCTTATTATTAAACATAATCAGTGTTATTGATTTATGTGGCATAGTATACCTTGGTAGTTTTGGGAAGCAAAAATACTGCAAAAACATCCTAATGGCATATTCCTCATTCTCCTTTCCCTTGAAATCAGGAAATTTTGAATATCCTGTATAGGTTTCTTTATTCTTTTTCACAAAGCTATGGTCAAGCTTGGTTCCCATTGGGTAGAACTATAAAGCTGCTATGATATGCTCTGCTTTGATAGTGATATTCACCTCCTCATATCTTTGTTCTTGACTTTACACCGGAAATAAGCATCATTACCTTTTCCAACTTCCAACAGGTTGTTCATTACCTGTGCCACTCTTTCAAAATCTATGAAAAAGATAGGTTCTTCCAGTAATTTATGTAACCCAACTGCCTTCCATCTTTTCTGATTGACTGCTACTCTTTGAAATCTGTAGAACTCTTGACACAGCATTGTATATTTGTAACCCCCTACTCCCACTGTGAATATATGCTGGCCAATTATGCTTAGGGTTTCCTTGAGCTCCTTCACCACCTTTTTTGCCTCTGGAATCTCTTGCTCCTCATCAGACTCCAGGTGCACTTTCTCTACCACAGCTTCACTATCCAGGAACCAATGTCCTCTTGACAAAGTGACTAATTCTGCTTTGAAGTCATGAATTGGAAACTCTTTTGCATTCACCATTCCGGAGCAAATATAACATCAAACAAAAGAAAAAACTCCACCGACATGAGTCACAAGAAAATCAAAAAATGCTTCTTATTTTGAGATGAAATGAAAGAAGAATAAAATAATTTTTTAATTAAATTCTGACTTCTTTAGAAGAACTCAATTAAAGTGATCATTACATGTGTAGCAAGATGTCTAGTGCACTTCCCACTTCTGACAGCTTTTATTCAGGAAAAAGATGTTTAGAAGAAAAAGAATGAAAGTACAATTTAAAGAATAAAAATAAAGAATCATAAAAAATAGAATAAAAAATACAAAATAATAAATAGAAACCTGCTATCCTTCTACCTATATCTTGCTTTGTGCTTATATAAAAAAGGAAAAATTGTAGATAATCTTTCTCTCTCTTTTTTTTTTCTTTTTTTTTCTCTTTTGTTTTCTTCTTTTTTTTTTAATAATGTTTTTTTTTCTATTTCTTTTCTCTCTCTCTCTTTTTCTTTTTTTTCCTTTTTTTTTCCTCTTTCTCTTTTTTTTTATAATAATTTCTTCTATTTCTTTTCTTCCCCTCCTAATTCTTTTCTTAGGAAAAAGGATAAGGTAGAAGATTTTGTCCTAATTCTCAATATGTTGTGATTTTCTTTTGTCTAACCTTCTGATCTGATTCCAATAATATTTAACCTTAGTTGCTCTTGTTTCAGGAAGAAATCCATCTTCTTCTGATAAGTAATTTTTAGAATATTTTGGCCTCCATATCCATGTTGTCCTAGGATTTTGTTTTGATGAACAGGCCTTGGGTATGCTTTGGTCCCATATCCTTCTTGTTCTAATGCTTTGATGCTTCAGATTATACCATGGTTTCCACCTTGCTCCTGTGTGTCCATCCTCCTTTGTTCTTTCAATTTTTTACAGGTTTTGATTAAGTGAAGCTTGATCATTTAGTATTTGTATTGGTAATGTCTATATGTCTTCTATTGAAAAAGTAAATCCTTCCATGTCTGGGTCATGAACCTCCTGATGAATTTCCTGTTCTTCATTACTCAATAAAAATATTAAAAACCTTTTTTCATTTAAGGTCAAATTAAGCTTCATTTTTTCAAAATCCAAAATTACTTTACCTTGTTTGAGCCATGGTTGTCCCAAAATCAATTTTTCAGTCATCAAATGATCTGGCCATTCTTCACAATCTATATCCATATATTCATTATTGAACCTAACTTTAATAGACAGTGAAGACATGCTTTGAATCATTTGTCCCTCCAAAGTTTTGATAAAAGTTCTGCTTCTAGTTCTTTTCAGATTGAATTTATTCAACAAAGCTGAACTAATCAGATTCACTTGTGCACCTGAATCTATCAAAACCCTAATTTTTTCATTTTGATAATCCATTGTTATCACAGGCAAATGTTCTTTTTGTCTTAGAGGTGTTTCACACAAACAGAATTCCCTATGATCTTTGGTTTTTCTTATCCTTTCCTTTGCTTCCTGTTGAGCCTCTTTTCTAATGTTTTCTTCTTCTTTTTTCCTGTTTTGAGCTTGTTGCAATCTTCTCCATTCAGAAGCAGTTAATGGGAGATCATATCTTTTAACTCTACATCCACTTATGAAATTTGGCATGATCTCTCCATCTATGTTAGCTAATTGGATAGCTCCACTGTTACTTATCTGATGTATAATATATGGCCCATGTCCTTTTTTTTGAAACTTTTTTTGATGTTCTTTGACTGTGTAAGCCAAAACTAAATCTCCCTCTTGTAGATCTTTTTCTTTTATGTGAACATCATGATAAGCCTTTTGCCTTTTCTTGTCCACATATATACTCATAATGGCTTGGAGTCTAGAAGCTCCCAATTTTTCCAATTCTATTACTCTCTCTGATAGTTCATGTCCAGTCCAATTATAGTGACTACCTACTTTTAATGTTGGAATGAGGAATTCCATAGGTAGAACTGCATTTTGTCCATATACTAGATTGAATGGTGTGTTTCCTATTGCAGTTTTATAAGCCACTCTATAAGCCCATAGGATATGATTAAGTTGTAAATCCCAATCATTCCTGTTTGTGTTTACTAATTTTGACAGTACAATACAAAGTACTTTATTAGTACTTTCTACTAACCCATTGGCTTGTGGGTGATATGGGGCTGACTTTCTATGACTAATCAGGAAATATTCAGTTATGTTTTCTATGATTTGGTTTACAAAATGGGTCCCCCTATCACTTACCAATTCAATTGGAAGTCCGAATCTGGTGATGATATTTTCATAAAGGAATCTGGCAGTAGTATGAGCATCATTCCTTCTTGTGGCTTTGGCCTCAGCCCACTTTCTCAGGTAATCTGTAGCCACTATTATGTATTCAGCATGGGATTGTTTTGCTGGAGGATGTATAGGTCCAATAAAATCTAATCCCCATTTACTAAAGGCTCTGGCTGAAATTAATGGAACTAATGGCATATTATCTCTTTTATTTGGTTGACTCACCCTCTGACAAATGTCACACCTTTTTACATATGTTCTTGCATCAGGAAATAGAGTTGGCCACCAAAAGCCAGAGTATAATATGAGTTTAGCTGTTCTGTCACTTGAGAAATGCCCTCCTGCCACTCCAGAATGTGCCATTTCCAACATGTCCAGATATTTATCCTCAGGAACACAAATTCTTAAATATCCATCCATCCCTCTCTTATACAATTGTTCTCATATCAATTGATATTCTTCAGAGATTACTTGTAGATTTTTTGAATCTGCACCAGCTATTACTTGTTCTCCTCTCTTCTTCCTTTTCAACTCTTCAATAATCTTTTCACTCCACTCTGGATTTTTCTGAAACCAATATAGAGTTATGAATTCTGAATCTTGCAATGATTGACACTTCCAACAATTAGCAATGTATTTTGTTACATCTTGAAACTTATTAGGCCAATGTACCCCCATCCTATTGAGATTACTTAGGGTGACTACCTTGGAAGCATGAGTGCAAGGGCTCCAACAATGAGCTCTTTTTAGATATTCCTGTTGCTCTTCTTGAGGAGTACAATATTCCAATACACCTGTATGGTTGAGGTGATACAGTTGCCCAGCTAGCAGCATAAAATTTCTGCTTTGTAATACTAAGTGTGTATTGTTTCCAAATGTTATGCAAGGTCCCATGGTTAACAATGGTACTAAAGTCATGGCCCACTTAGGAACACTTTCTACTTTGAACAAATAAGTATCTGGCAGGTCATCATCTAAAGGTGAACTGGGTTCTTTAGAATGGATTCTAGACAAATGATCTGCTCTCAAATGTGTTTTTCCTTGTCTGACCACCACTTCAAACTCAAACTCCATTAGTAAAATAAACCATCTGACTATTCTACCTGTGTGACAAGGTTTATTTACTAAGTATAGCAAAGCTTGATGGTCAACAAAGAACTTAAACTTGTTGGCCAAAAGGTAATGTCTATATTTTTTTTACAGTAAATATCATTCCCAACCCTTCTCTCTCAGTGGTTGTGTAATTTTTCTCTGCTAAATTCAGTTGCCTACTAGCATAAGCCACTGGGAAATCTAACTTGCTTCCTTCTATTGGTTGTGCTAACACACATCCCAAAGCATAATTTGAAGCATCCACATGGACATGAAAAATTTTATCCCACTGAGGTGTTTTCAGAATTGGGGCTGTTACCAAACAAGTTTTTAGAGTTTTAAAAGCTTGGTCACACTCCTTGGTCCACTCAAACTTTGTAATTAGGGCATATAAGGGTTTGGCTATGTCAGCAAACTTGTGTACAAATTTTCTATAGTACCCACAATGTCCCATGAAATTTTGAAGTTCCTTTACATTTGTTGGTCTTGGAAGTTCCATTATGGCCTTTATTTTCTTCTCATCAGTTGAAATTCCATTTTTAGAGACTATATGACCTAACATTCTTCCTTGTCTTACAAAAAATACACACTTTTCTGGATTTAAACACACTCTGTATGTTCTGCATTTCCTGAATATATTTTCTAAATCCTGCAAGTGATCTTGTCTTTTTAATGAAAAAGTGCACAGATCATCCACATATATTTCCATTACATCTCTCAGGAACTCTTTGAAGATATGACACATCAATCTTTGAAAAGTTGCTAGGGCATTAGTCAACCCAAAGGGCATGATCCTAAAAGCATAAATTCCCCATTCTGTGGAAAAGGCAGTTTTATATTGGTCTTCCAATGCTATAGGTACCTGATTGTATCCTCAAAAACCATCTAAAAAACTATAAACCTCCTTCCCTGCAACTCTTTCTAGAAGGTGATCTGTTATTGGAAATGGATAACTATCTCTTATAGTTGCTTCATTCACCTTCTTCAAGTTAATGCATACCCTAAGTTTCCCATTCTTTTTTGGTACCAAAACTATAGGAGATATCCATTCTGTATACTCAATCTCATAAATGAAATTGGCAGCTAGCAATTCGTCAATTTCTTCCTTTATTTTAGCAGAGTATTTATCATTGAATGTGTAATGTCTCTGTTTGCTAGGTTTTGCATCAGGTGTAATAGGAATCTTATGCTCACAAATTTTAGGATCAATACCTTTCAAATCCTTGTAGCTATAAGCAAACACATCTCTATAGTTTCTGGCCAAATTTCTCAATGCCTCTTCTTCTTGGTTTGTCATGTCATCAGCTATTACAATATGTCTTTCTTCCCAATCTTCCTGAGTGATCATGACCTTTTTAGTTTGTTCCTCATTATCATAAGCCTCCCCTTTCTTCTTTTCTCTCTTTGGTTTCATTTTTAGAAGTAATCTGTCTTCTACTTCATATGTCTTGAAATTTGCTGGTACATCAAACTGTTGATCTTTGTTTGTTTCTTTCTCCCTTTTCTCATGTTCTTGGTTTTCTTCTATTTTCTTGTGTTTGTTTTTCTTATATTTGCCTGAGATTTTATCTTTTATTGCATCTTCAGCTTTTACTTCTTCCAAATATTGTGTTTTCCCTTTTTTTAATATCATTTCCTTCTCCTGGTCCTCCTCTATTTTTGACACCTTTATCATTTGTATTCCAATGTGAAAAACATCATACCCTTCTTCATTTTGAAATTCCACTCCTACATACTCATCACTGGCCAGATCCATGGTAGCCAAAATTTGGTTCCACCCATAGGGCTCAAATTCTTCATCTTTGAATTCTTGTGGTACATAGCTCTCATCTTGTATCTTTCTTCCTTCTACAGAATCTTCTCTTCTCAATCTTCTTTTTCTATTAGTGAGGTTTCTTATCATATTGCACTTCCATAGTGATGATTCAGTTTCATTATGGTCTTCCATCTCTGATTCTTCACTTAATTCTTGATTTTGATGTATTTTATACCATTCTTGAGGGGATATGTCACAATAATGCCCATTTCTTAGGTTCACTCTGGTTATTCTTCCTTTACTCTGAAGGTACAGGCAATCATTACCCCAATCTTGCACAATTTGCATTTGTCTCATAAATGTTCTTCCTAGGATAATTTCATATGAAGTGGATTGTGGAAATTCAACTATGGCAAAGGTATGTTCTATTTCTATTCCACATATGTCCACAATGACTTTTTCCCATATTCCTAGGGGTTTTTTTATGTGTCCATCTGCAAGTTGCAATCTCATTTTGGTGGGTATTAATTCATTTTTTCCCCATTTTTCCCAAGTTTGTTTAGTCATAATGGCCACTCCTGATCCACTATCCAGAATAACTTTGAATGATTTTTACCAAATTGTATTTTTAGGGTTGAGTTTCCTTCTTCTCCTTCACAATATCCTCCTATCTTATCAATGGGAATATACCACAATTCCTCCAATTCCTGTAGTTCTGGATGAAGATTTTCTGGTATTGTTTCCCATTTTTTCATTTTGTTATGTAAGTGAGGATTCTGTTTTATCAATTCTTCCAATGTGGTGTGATATAGAATTGTACATTGTTTATCTATATTCACCTGAAATGTTATTTGTGGGTTTTCTTCCTGATTAATATTTCCTCTTGTTCTTGTTGCCTCAGATTCCTCAACTATTTTTTGAGAATTGTCTACTTCCCCCAGTTTGAGTTGTGCTTCCTGTATGATTTGTTTACACTTCTGCATCCTTTCATGTTCTAAGTCTGGCATAGGATAAGCCATTACATGATCTGTAGGACTTGGTCCCTCTTGAATTCTTCCCTTGCATGCTTTTATCAAGGTGTCCAGACTCTGTGAATTTCTTATCTCTAACTGGGTTTGTGTCTTTGGAGAGGGAGTACTGTTTGACTGTTCCTTATTCTCCTCTTCCAAGTTTTTACCCATTCTTTTTTTTCTTTCCCACTTCCCTTTTTGTCTATTTTTCTTCACTTTTGAAACTGATCCTTCATTTTGTTCCTTAGTTGTTTCTTGTTGTTTAGCTTGTGCCCTTGTTATAGCATTTATAGTCACTTGGTCAATGTCACTCAATTCTTCTTGCTCCATGATGTTGACTGTTTTCAGTGGTATGTTATTAGATGTGTTTTGCTATTTTTGAGGATTTCTTGGACAATCCTTTATTAAATGTTCCCTGCTACAATCCTTACAATAGGCTCCCTCTATTCTTAATGTAGGAGGTTGTGGACAGTCTCTAATGAAATGTTCTCCCCCACATCTATAACAAGTTATCTTTGATCCCCCTTTGAACTGAGGTTTTTGATTGGACATATAATTATTGGTTATGTACATGAATGTGGCTGTATCCATCTCAATTCTCCCATTTCCCAAATCTAGGGCTTGTAGTTCTGGTTCTCTCAATTCATATCCTTCCCATTCTTCCTGATATCCTTCATTCCATTGATAATCTTCCTTGTATGGTGATCTTATTCTTGAATTTCCCTCCTCTATTGGTGTGTATTTAACTAGTACCACATTTGTTGGTAATGGAGGTTGCTGCCCAAGTACAGGTCTTAGTTGCTCACTATATCCAGATTCTCTTTGACTTGCATAATCTCTCTCTTTAATGGGTTGTTTGTTGTAGAAACATTCTTCTCTAGTATGGTTTGTCCATTTCCTCTCTAGTGTACAATATTTGAGTGTTTTTCTGTCTTGCAAGTGTTGTGGTTTTTGATATGGACATTGTTGTACCAAATGGTTTTCTCCATAATTATAGCATTTTTTATTTGTTGTTATCTTGGTATTTATCAAGTTGGTTTTAGGGCTGACTTCTAGGGCTTTAGCAATGGCTTGAGCCAATTCTTCTGCTGGTGGGATTTTATCTTCATATGTTCTAGGTTGGTCAAATGCTAATAGGTCTTGGCCTCTGTTATCTTCCAAGTCTATTGCCTCTTTTACACATGCTCCTAGGTCAGGGCATCTCCTATAATATACTAGGGTTCTTAATTGGGCACTTCTTAATCCTTCTATGAATAGGGATACATGTCTTGCCATGGAAGGTACTTCTTCTCTGGGACATCTGTCAATGTACTGCTTGAATCTCTTGGTTGCCTCTCTGACATTTTCATCTTTTTGCTGTTTAAAGCTATGTATCAATGTGGTTGTGCTATGTTTTATTCCAGTCTTTGAGAATTCCCCAATGAAAGCTTCTAGGAAGGATTCAATATCTAGATACATTTCCTTTCTCAAGGGAATGAACCAAGATAATGCTGGTCCTGTTAGGGTTAGACCAAATGCTTCAAATTGGACTTTGTAATCCTCTACTTCTTCAGCTCTAATTAATTGCCTAAATTATGCTGCATGAGCATGAGGATCAAAATATCCTTCATATTGATTTTTCATGCATTTGGCTACTTGATATGGTCTAAGCATTCTACTCTGATATTGCCAATGATGTCCTCTTCTTAGTGGAAATTCATTAAATGCTTCTGGTTCCTTTTCAAAAGGATTTGGGGAAGTATGTGTTCTTCTACCTTGTTGTTGCTCACCATTACTGTGAGTTTCATGTGGCCTTGGCAAGTCTGATTGCCCTAGGTTCTGTTCCCAAGGTCTCTTGTCAGCACATTGCCCTAAGTCATTTGAATTTTCTGGGTCTTGTGAGAAGATGTATACACATCCTTGCCTATCCTCATATCTACCATCTTTGAATTGAGCTACTGGTGTTATGTTCAGGGGAACTTCTAAGTTTCTCAATCTAATGAGAAACTTATGCATTCCATCCTGATATACATAGGTTCCAAACCTATTTGTGTACATATATTTGAGGATGTTTCTATAATCCCCAGTTTCTGTGGACTCATTTGTTTCATTTAAATTTTCCATGTTGTTTTCTTGCCCTAAATCTTTTTCTTGCAAATCCCCTACCACTAGCTCTATTTCCTTCCTTCCCAAGTCTTGCTTGGAATGTGTGTATAATTTGTTACCAGACCTAAGGATCATTCAATTAATTTCCACGATTCTGTGACTAGAATCGTGTTTTCCACGATTTTGTGGTGAAAATCGTGTTTTATCACAATTCTGTATTCAAAATCGTGTTTTTCACGATTTTGTGAATACAAACGTGTTTATCACGATTCTGTGATTAAAATCGTGTTTTCCACGACTTTGTGTTCAAAATCGTGTTTTCCACGATTTTGTAGATCAAATCGTGTTTTTCACGATTCTATGATTAAAATCGTGTTTTCCACTATTTTGTGCTTAAAAATGTGTTTTCCACGACTTTGTGTTCAAAATCGTGTTTTCCACGATTTTGTGATTAAAATCGTGTTTATCACGATTCTGTGATTAAAATCGTGTTTTCCACAATTTTGTGAATACAAACGTGTTTATCACGATTCTGTGATTAAAATCGTGTTTTTCACGATTTTGTGCTCAAAATCGTGTTTTCCACGATTTTGTGTTCAAAATCGTGTTTTCCACGATTTTGTAGATAAAATCGTGTTTATCACGATTCTGTGATTAAAATCATGTTTTCCACGATTTTATGCTCAAAATCGTGTTTTCCACGATTTTGTGTTCAAAATCATGTTTTCCACGATTTTGTAGATAAAATCGTGTTTTCCACGATTTTGTGTTCAAAATCGTGTTTTCCACGATTTTGTAGATAAAATCATGTTTATCACGATTCTGTGATTAAAATCGCGTTTTCCACGATTTTGTGCTCAAAATCGTGTTTTCCACGTCTTTGTGTTCAAAATTGTGTTTTCCACGATTTTGTAAATAAAATCGTGTTTTATCAAGATTCTGTGTTTAAAATCGTGTTTTCCACGATTTTTTGTTCAAAATCGTGTTTTTCACGATTTTGTAGATAAAATCGTGTTTATCATGATTCTGTGATTAAAATCGTGTTTTCCACGATTTTGTGCTCAAAATCGTGTTTTCCACGACTTTGTGTTCAAAATCGTGTTTTCCACGATTTTGTAAATAAAATCGTGTTTTATCAAGATTCTGTGTTTAAAATCGTGTTTTCCAGGATTTTGTGCTCAAAATCGTGTTTTCCACGACTTTGTTCCCAGACAATCATGATTGCTCACAATCGTAAATAACACGATTTTCTTATGAAAATCGTGTTCTGGGAATCGCGATTTTGTTCTTTGTCCAGAGAATTGTGAATTTTGTGTCTGACTACAGAATCGCGATTCTGTTCAATTTTTTTGAAAATTTTTCCAGGTATTGATTTTCAAATTTTTATTTTTTTTATAGAATCGCCTTAACCATTTTCTAACATGCAATGAAAGATTTTTCTAAAATCTTTTTATTTTCTTACAGAAACTTCAAAAATCAAAAATCGCGATTCCGTGCTTCTTAGCTATTTCCTACTTCTCTGTGTTTAATGATCATGAAAATTTAGAGAAATGCAAAAAGAATGGTATTGAGGCCCTTACCTTGCTTGCTTGATTCAATGACTCTCCAAAACTTTTGGCTGCAGAAAGTCGCGATCCTGTTCCTGCTCTCTCTCTCTCTCTCTCTCTCTTACTCAAAAAATGACTTTTTTCTGAAATTCCTGACTTTTATGGTGTCCACACAATCGCGATTTTGTGCAATTTCCACTGATTTTCACTTTTTCACTTGTCCAATTTCAATCTCCAACAACTTTATTGCTTTAATTCTCAATTCTTAATTTTTCATGATTAATCACTCCCATTAGCTTTTGGTGAAAATCGTGATTTTGTGCCTCTATTCCACTTCTTCCACTTGATACTCAATTCTCTCTGAGTTTTTTGAGCTTGACTTCCTTCACTTATTCAACTCAATGAAATCTCTTACAATTACCTTTCTCCAAAAACCCAATTGTACTCAAACTTCCCAAAAAAATTTCCCTTACAGAAGATCACGATTTTGTCCAGAAAATCATATTTTTTCTATAATTCCTGATTTTTGCAATTTTGAGTCTTCTTTTCTCTTGTTTCCCTTTAGTACCCTTTACCAATTCTAGTTCAACTGTCACTTTTAATTTTACGTCATAATCACAAAATTATCCAGAATATCGCGATTCTGTGCAGAGAATCGTGTTTTTTTCTAATTTTCCGGTTTTTTGCAATTTTCTTTTTTCTTACCACCTGGTCTCTTCCACTCTTGTCAACAAAACTTCAGTCCAACTTCCTAAGGAGAAAAGAAATTTGTTTGATTGTTTTAATGTATTTTATGAATTTTTTAGTATTTTGCCCTAAATTAAGGTAAACACTTCACTTAGGGTTTCTTGTTTGGTGATCTATTGATCCTGTGTTCCTTGATTGGTTATAAGGTTCTACTCTACATAAGGAAGACTTTTCCTTATTTTTACATCAGTTACATAAATATTTTTACAAATTTTTGGCATTTTACAATTGTTTCTCATCAAAAATACTCCAAAAAATACTTCTTCCAACAATATGCATTGTGTGTATGCATATGCATTTGTGTGTATGCATGTGTATGCATATGCATATGCATGTGTATGCATATGCATATGCATGTGTATGCATATGCATATGCATGTGTATGCATATGCATATGCATTGTGTGTATGCATATGCATTTGTGTATGCATATGCATATGTGTATGCATATGCATATGTGTATGCATATGAATTTGTGTGTATGCATATGCATGTGTGTATGCATATGCATGTGTGTATGCATATGCATGTGTGTATGCATATGCATGTGTGTATGCATATGCATGTGTGTATGCATATGCATGTGTGTATGCATATGCATGTGTGTATGCATATGCATGTGTGTATGCATATGCATGTTTGTCTGCATATGCATGTGCATGTGTATGCATATGCATGTGTGTATGCATATGCATATGCATGTGTATGCATTATATGCATGTGTATGCATTATATGCATGTGTGTATGCATATGCATGTTTGTATGCATATGCACATGTGTATGCATATGCATTGTGTTTATGCATATGCATTGTGTGTATGCATATGCATGTTTGTATGCATATGCATGTTTGTATGCATATGCATGTGTGTATGTGTGTATGTGTGTATGCATATGCATATGCATATGCATGTGTGTATGTGTGTATGTGTGTATGCATATGCATATGCATATGCATGTGTGTATGCATATGCATTGTGTGTATGCATATGCATTTGTGTATGCATATGCATATGTGTATGCATATGCATATGTGTATGCATATGCATTTGTGTGTATGCATATGCATTTGTGTGTATGCATATGCATTTGTGTATGCATATGCAAGTGTATGTGTGTATGTGTGTATGTGTGTATGTGTGTATGTGTGTATGTGTGTATGTGTGTATGTGTGTATGTGCATGTGTATGCATATGTATGTGTGCATGTGTATGCATATGCATTTGTGTGTATTGTTAAAAATGACTTCCGTCAAGTCACTTTTAATCTCTTTTCGGGTTCTTGGGGATGGTTAAGGGTCTGACAGTGCAGAGGCCCTTGATTTAATTTTCCCAATCTAACTATTCCACTAAATAGTAACTATACGTCAAGGCAATAACTTCTGCTACACAGTTACTGTTAAAAGTCAAGCTTCAAGCTACAAATTCATGGGGAATCTTTTATGGACATGTGGAGCAATCAAAGGAAGCCAAAAGCCACGAGATTCCATCAAGAAAAGTCACTCAACCACTCCCCAAGTCATCTCAACTAATTCCTCCAAGTTAGGAGGCTGATTTGGAAAGGTAGTTCCTAGATTTAAGGGGCACACTTCTCACTATAAAAGGAGCATGTATCCCGACTTCTTTTGGGCCATCTTCTTGGAGTTTTAGCTCATGTAAAGTGAGCACTAAGTATTGGAGTTGTGATAAGCAAGCCCCTTGCTTAAGCTAGCCCCTTGCTTGCTTGTTTGTTTTCTTTTAGTAGGCATATCTATGTGTGTGTGCAGGCAGTGTTGCAACTCTCTACCCCTGAGTTGTTAGCATTGGTTCTCCCTCATACTGTATCCATTGGATGTAATTCTTGTCTCATTGGATAGCTATTAGAGTCTATTTTATGCTTACAAATTCTCTGGATCATTCACTGAGTAATCTGGGAGCAACATTCATTTTAGTGAAGTTGTGTGATTGATATCTCTCTTAGTGTGTAGGCTCTGTTTGAAATATTTTGCTCTCTGTTGTAAGGGCTGGTTCTCCTTCTCTATGTATCCATTTGCTATGATTTTGGTGTCATTGGGTAGCTATTAGAGTCCTCTAAAGTTGACCAAAGTTTGATATTCATTCTCTATATACTCTCTGAGAAAAGCTTGCTGGAGTGAAGTGAGGTATCTGCTTGATTGGCAGTTGTGAGCATTCAACTAGCTCATGTTGTAGACATTGTTTCTCCTTGTGTAGGCATCCATTTGAAGTGAAATTTGGTTTTTTGGAAAGCTCTTGGTGTCTACTACAGGTCTACAAAAGCTCACTGGAGTTATTTGCATATGGTCTGAGTAAGAGCATTTTTGGTGTGCAGAGGTCAAAGAAGGATACCTGTGGAGGTCATTCACGCTTCGTCGTTGCTTAGGGGTTGAGATACTTCCCCCATCAGTGGTATCAGAGCATTTGGGCATCTTGGAGGCATCACATACAAGCACGAAGACCTCTTGGAGTTGGTGGTTGAAGATTTGCATCAACAAAAGCTTCTTGGAGGTAGCTCACATCAAGGGGGAGCTATTCTACTCAAAGTTTCAAAGAGCACAAGGTGTCCATCTAAGGAAAGCTTTGGATTGAGGTAACCTCAGAGCCTCATTTTCATTTTACACACATTGGAGCATTATCCAAGGGCTAGGTCAAGTATCAAAGACTAGATATGGGAGACTTCAACACTCAAATTGAAAAGCTAGACAAAGGGAACTATCAACCATGGAGATTTAGGGTCTCCAACTATCTTATGGGCAAGGGCCTTTGGGGGTTGATTAGTGGAAGTGAACCAAGACCTAGGTTGGATGAGAATCCAACCAATGATCAGAGAAGGGCCTTTAGGGAATGGAGTGAAAGAGACAAGAGGGTTATCTTTATCCTTTCCCAACACATTAGCAATAGCATGATCGGCCATATCCAAGACTTGGATTCAAGCATGAAGGTATGGGAGACACTTGAAAGGCTTTATTCAACAAGCACCAAAGCAAGGAAGATCCAACTCAAGAATGAGCTCAACAACCTTAGGAAGAGCTCAGGGAGTAGCATAAATGACTACATACTTAAGGTCAAGGAGTTATCAGATGCATTGGGATCCATTGGAAGCCACGTAGACGATGACGATCTTGTGGCTTATACTCTCAATGGTTTGAGAGATGATGAGAAGTGGAAACCCTTTACCACTTCAGTATATGTAAGGGATAATCTTCCCGATTTTGAGCAATTGGTTGCTCTCATGGTCACCGAAGAAATGAACATAGGTGGAAGTTCAACTAAAAGCAAGGATGCACAAGTTTTCTATGCAGGTAATCAAAGGGGCAAAGGAAGACGAGGACAAGGAAGGGGCAAAGGAAGGTTTGGAGGAAGGCAAGGCCACTCAAGCAATCAAGGACATGACCAAGGCACCTCATCACAAAGAGGGAGAGGAAGAACAAGAGGAAGAGGAGGACGACATCAACAAAACAGGAATCAAGATGGTGAAGGATGTTACATATGTGGCAAGTTTGGCCACTATGCTAAAGATTGCTACCAAGGAGGAAACCAAAGGAGCTATAATCAAATCTCTTGATGATGCACATGAATGGGAATTCAAGCAAAGTAGATAACACTTGGTATATTGATAGTGGATGTAGCAACCATATGAGTTGCAATGCTTCTTGGTTTACTAATCTACATGTTCCCAAAGGTAAAGGACATGTAGAAACAGGTGATGATACAGCCCATGAGATCTCCCATGTAGGAGATGTAGCTTTGGATGACAAGGAGGAAGGAAGATGTCTCAAGGATGTCTTGCATGTACCTACTATCACAAAGAACTTGGTGTCCGTTGGGCAAATGGTTGAAAGAGGCTATCAAGTAAAGTTCAACAAAGGTGGATGCTTTGTGGAGAACCCTAAGCAAGGTTACAAGGTCATAGCAAGAGGAAAGAAGCAAGGGAGACTCTTCACTTTGGAGGTAAATTCTCATTCCACTCAACATGTCTACTTCACATATGGAAACAAGAGGATTTCGGAGTTGGACTTGTGGCACAAGAGGATAGGTCACATCAACATACAAAGAATGAAGGAAATGCAATTCAAGAGGCTGGTTGAAGGTCTTCCCAACTTCCAAGGACAAGGTATGAAGCATTTATGTGAATCTTGTCAACTAGGGAAGCAAGCGAGACTTCCATTCAAGAAGAGTGGCTACATAAGCCAACATCCATTGGAGTTGATACATACAGATGTGTGGGGGCCAACCAAAGAGCAATCCATTGGAGGTAACAAGTACTTTGTCACTTTTATAGATGATTGCACAAGGATGGTTTGGGTTTATTTCATCAAAAACAAATCAAATGTGTTTACATGTTTCAAAGCATTCAAGGCAATGGTAGAGAAGGAAACAGGTACATATATCAAGAAGCTAAGGTCCGATGGAGGGGGAGAATATTTCTCCAATGAGTTTTCTGATTTTTTAATGGATCAAGGCATCAAGAGGCAAGTAACATGCAGGTACACCCCCCAACAAAATGGAGTAGCAGAGAGAAAAAATAGATACATTGCCGAGATCGCTAGAGCAATGCTTAATGAGATGAATGTACCTAACATGTTTTGGAGTGATGCAGCAAATACCGCCGTGTATCTTATGAATAGGGCTCCTACCTCAGGGATCCATGGCTTGACACCATATCAAGCCTATTATGGTAAGAAACCTGATCTTTCCCACTTGAAGATATTTGGATGTACTTGTTATGTACATGTGCCAAGTGAATTGAGGCACAAGCTACAACCAAAGGCAAAAAAGTGTGTGTTTCTAGGATATTCAAATGATCATAAAGGTTACAGGTGCTTCAACCCAAACACAAAGGACTTGAGGATATCAAGGGATGTAGCATTTGATGAGCTACTCCCTTGGTATAAGAAGTATGATTGTATGCAGGACTATGAAGAAGAAAATCATGGACATGATGAAGAACAAATCGACCTAGAGCTAAGCGGCCCAAGGTGTTCCATCAATGAAGATAGTTCAAGCATGAAATCACCATGGAGGGGGAGATCTTCATCAAGCTATGAAGCACAATCAATCAACAAAGGCAAAGCAACATTGGTGGAGTTGGATGAAGAAGGTAATGAAGTTGAAGATGATGAAGGACACATGATGGAGAAAGAAGCCATGTCAAAGAAAGAGATCAAGTTCCCAAGGCAAAGGAGGTTTATTCCTCCAAAAGGTGAAGAAAGGAAGTCTTCTAGAGTTAAGTATCCAACTCAAAGGTTTACTTATGATTCATACATGGCAACTCATTATGCATATATGAACAAAGTAGTAGAAGATCATGAGCCCGATTGCTATGAAGATGCAAGCAGGTACACCGAATGGAAAGAGGCAATGCAAGAAGAGATCGACGCACTTGAGGAGAATCAAACATGGACTCTAGTGCCCAAGAAGGATAACATGAAGGTAATAGGTAATAAGTGGGTGTATAAAGTAAAGATGAATTCAGATGGATCTATTTCTAGGTTCAAAGCAAGATTGGTGGCCAAGGGTTTTGCACAAACATATGGAGTGGACTTTGAAGAGACATTCAGCCCCGTGGCAAAGATGAGCACCATTAGGACACTCATTGCAATGGTTGCTAGCAAAGGATGGAAGCTTTTCCAATTGGATATCAAGAATGCCTTTCTCAATGGAGACTTGGAAGAAGAGGTATACATGGAGCAACCACTAGGTTTTGTTCATAAAGAGTTTCCACATCATGTTTGTAGGTTGAAGAAGGCACTTTATGGCCTAAAGCAAGCTCCAAGGGCTTGGAACCAAAGATTGGTGGACTATTTGATCAAATGTGGTTACAATCAATGCAAGGCGGATCCATCTCTCTTCATCAAACAAAGAGGAGAACTTGTAGTCTACATGTGCGTGTATGTAGATGATCTTATCATTACAGGTAATGATACAAAGGGCATTGAGGAGATCAAGGCAAAGCTTGGAAACGAGTTTAGGATCTCTGATCTTGGAGATCTTAGGTATTTTCTTGGCATTGAAGTTGTATACAAAGAAGAAGGTATTATGCTCATACAAAGGAAGTATATTCTAGACCTACTTGAGAGGTTTGGGATGCTACATTGCAAGCCTATTTCAAATCCCATGGAAGTTAATGTAAAGCTAAGCTCCATTGATGGAGAGCCATTAGAGGATGTAACCTTGTATCGATCTATTGTAGGATCTTTCAATTATGCCACAATAACTAGGCCCGACATAGCATATGGAGTTGGAGTGTTATCACAATTTATGCATAGTCCAAGGACTACACACTTGCAAGCTGCAAGAAGAATGTTACGATATCTCAAGGCCACTATAAATGAAGGATTGTTCTATTCATTTGATGATGATATGCAGGTCAAAGCTTATTCTGATGCCGATTGGGCCGGTTCGAAGGAGGATAGAAGAAGTACAAGTGGTTACCTAGTCATGCTAGGTAGCAAGATCATCTCATGGATTTCAAAGAAGCAACCCACGGTGGCATTATCTTCCACCGAGGCTGAGTATAGAGCTTTGGCTCAAGTCACATGTGAGCTAATGTGGATTAAGAAGTTATTTATGGAGGTTAATTTTCAGGTTGACACATATCCAATTTTTTGTGACAATATGAGTAGCATTCATCTAGCATCGAATCCTGTCTATCATGCTAGAACCAAGCATATTGAAGTGCACTATCACTTCATAAGGGAAAAGGTGATATCGAAGGAAGTTTCAGTACATCATATTGGTACCAAGGACCAAGTTGCCGACATGTTTACAAAGGCTTTGGATGGGATGAAGATTTCAAAATTCAATCAATGCATCAACATGAAGGAGCTTGGATGATGACGAAGAATTGAAGCTTGAGGGGGTGTTAAAAGTCAAGCTTCAAGCTACAAATTCGTGGGGAATCTTTTATGGACATGTGGAGCAATCAAAGGAAGCCAAAAGCCACGAGATTCCATCAAGAAAAGTCACTCAACCACTCCCCGAGTCATCTCAACTAATTCCTCCAAGTTAGGAGGCTGATTTGGAAAGGTAGTTCCTAGATTTAAGGGGCACACTTCTCACTATAAAAGGAGCATGTATCCCGACTTCTTTTGGGCCATCTTCTTGGAGTTTTAGCTCATGTAAAGTCGAGCACTAAGTGCTGGAGTTGTGATAAGCAAGCCCCTTGCTTAAGCTAGCCCCTTGCTTGCTTGTTTGTTTTCTTTTAGTAGGCATATCTATGTGTGTGCGCAGGCAGTGTTGCAACTCTCTACCCCTGAGTTGTTAGCATTGGTTCTCCCTCATACTGTATCCATTGGATGTAATTCTTGTCTCATTGGATAGCTATTAGAGTCTATTTTATGCTTACAAATTCTCTGGATCATTCTCTTAGTAATCTGGGAGCAACATTCATTTTAGTGAAGTTGTGTGATTGATATCTCTCTTAGTGTGTAGGCTCTGTTTGAAATATTTTGCTCTCTGTTGTAAGGGCTGGTTCTCCTTCTCTATGTATCCATTTGCTATGATTTTGGTGTCATTGGGTAGCTATTAGAGTCCTCTAAAGTTGACCAAAGTTTGATATTCATTCTCTGTATACTCTCTGAGAAAAGCTTGCTGGAGTGAAGTGAGGTATCTGCTTGATTGGCAGTTGTGAGCATTCAACTAGCTCATGTTGTAGACATTGTTTCTCCTTGTGTAGGCATCCATTTGAAGTGAAATTTGGTTTTTTGGAAAGCTCTTGGTGTCTACTACAGGTCTACAAAAGCTCACTGGAGTTATTTGCATATGGTCTGAGTAAGAGCATTTTTGGTGTGCAGAGGTCAAAGAAGGATACCTGTGGAGGTCATTCACGCTTCGTCGTTGCTTAGGGGTTGAGATACTTCCCCCATCAGTTACAATGTTTTGCTTACAGTTATCCTTACACATTAGCTTATTACGTGAATTAACAATCACACAGTCGCACTGACTTTTAATATTAAGACAACCTTACTTTGTTAATAGGGAATTACTGCAATTCAATAAGAACATAATAACAGTACTCCAGATATCTGCAAATCTGCAACATGGCATCTCCGCAGGATAGCCCAGACAGACAGTCTGCGGAACCCGCCTCTCTACTCCGAGAGTCACCGTAATGCCCTTTCATTAATGGATAAAAGGTTACAACTAATCGCTATGCCTTTTCGGTGCATGGGATATATGAAAAATAAGATTACATTATTCCCATCCGGCGGCCTAACAGTATGCATATGCATGTTTGTATGCATATGCATGTTTGTATGCATATGCATGTTTGTATGCATATGCATGTTTGTATGCATATGCATGTTTGTATGCATATGCATGTGTGCATGTATGCATGTGTATGCATATGCATATGCATGTGTATGCATATGCATATGCATGTGTATGCATATGCATGTGTATGCATATGCATGTGTATATGCATATGCATATGCATGTGTATATGCATATGCATATGCATGTGTATGTGTGTATTTGTGTATGTGTGTATGTGTGCATGTGCATGTGTATGCATATGCATGTGTATGCATATGCATGTGTATGCATATGCATGTGTATGCATATGCATGTGTATGCATATGCATGTGTATGCATATGCATGTGTATGCATATGCATGTGTATGCATATGCATGTGTATGCATATGCATGTGTATGCATATGCATGTGTATGCATATGCATGTGTATGCATATGCATATGCATATGCATTTGTGTATGCATATGCATTTGTGTATGCATATGCATTTGTGTGTATGCATATGCATTTGTGTGTATGCATATGCATGTGTGCATGTGTGTATGTGTGTATGCATATGCATATGCATGTGTATGTGTATGCATACGCATGTGTATGCATACGCATGTGTATGCATACGCATGTGTATGCATACGCATGTGTATGCATACGCATGTGTATGCATACGCATGTGTATGCATACGCATGTGTATATGCATATGCATGTGTATATGCATATGCATGTGTATGTGTGTATGTGTGCATGTGCATGTGTATGCATATGCATATGCATATGCATATGCATTTGTGTATGCATTTGTGTATGCATATGCATTTGTGTGTATGCATATGCATGTTTGTATGCATATGCATTGTGTATATGCATATGCATTTGTGTATGCATATGCATTTGTGTGTATGCATATGCATTTGTGTATGCATATGCATGTGTGTATGCATATGCATGTGTGCATGCATATGCATGTGCATGTGTATGCATATGCATGTGTGTATGCATGTGTGTATGCATATGCATATGGATGTGTATGCATTGTATGCATATGCATGTGTGTATGCATATGAATGTGTATGTGTGTATGTGTGTGTGTATATGCATATGCATATGCATGTGTATGTGTGTATGTGTGTATGTGTGCATGTGCATGTGTATGCATATGCATGTGTATGCATATGTATGTGTGCATGTGTATGCATATGCATATGCATTTGTGTATGCATATGCATTTGTGTCTATGCATATGCATGTTTATATGCATATGCATGTGTGCATGTGTGTATGTGTGTATGCATATGCATATGCATGTGTATGCATATGCATATGCATATGCATATGCATATGCATATGCATATGCATGTGTATGCATATGCATGTGTATGCATATGCATGTGTATGCATATGCATGTGTATGCATATGCATGTGTATGCATATGCATGTGTATGCATATGCATGTGTATGCATATGCATGTGTATGCATATGCATGTGTATGCATATGCATGTGTATGCATATGCATGTGTATGCATATGCATGTGTATGTGTGTATGTGTGCATGTGCATGTGTATGCATATGCATGTTTGTATGCATATGCATTGCGTGTATGCATATGCATTGTGTGTATGCATATGCATTTGTGTATGCATATGCATTTGTGTATGCATATGCATATGTGTATGCATATGCATATGTGTATGCATATGCATATGTGTATGCATATGCATTTGTGTGTATGCATATGCATGTGTGTATGCATATGCATGTGTGTATGCATATGCATGTTTGTATGCATATGCATGTGCATGTGTATGCATATGCATGTGTGTATGCACATGCATGTGTGTATGCATATGCATATGCATGTGTATGCATTATATGCATGTGTGTATGCATATGCATGTTTGTATGCATATGAATGTGTGTATGCATATGCATTGTGTATGTGTGTATGCATATGCATTGTGTATGTGTGTATGCATATGCATTGTGTATGTGTGTATGCATATGCATTTGTGTATGTGTGTATGCATATGCATTGTGTATGTGTATGCATATACATTGTGTATGTGTATGCATATGCATTTGTGTATGTGTGTATGTGTGTATGGATATGCATGTGTGTGTATATACATATGTGAGTGTGTATGTATATGTATCTCTCTCTCTCTCTCTCTCTCTCTCTCTCTCTCTCTCTCTCTCTCTCTCTCTCTCTCTCTCTCTCTCTCTCTCTCTCTCTCTCTCTCTCTCTCTCTCTCTCTCTCTCTCTCTCTCTCTCTCTCTATGTCAATCGAAAACAAAATAATTACTTACATCGATGTAATTGTTTGAATCGTGGTCGTCAAAGTCCACTTGAATTTATCTTTCGTCGAATTTCCAAAGACTTTATTCAAAATCTCTTGCAAAATTAAAGAGAGAAGATATTAGAAAAGCAAAAACATAAAGAAAGAAAAAAGAGTGCTACAGTATGTGCGATATACTTACCAAAATTTTAGATCTGGAAAGATAGAGGTGTGCTTAGATCTAAAGAGAGAGAGAGGGAGGGAGAGAGATAGAGAGGGAGGGGGAGAGAGAGAGAGGGGGAGGGGGAGAGAGAGAGAGAGAGAGGGGGAAGGAGAGAGAGAGAGAGAGGGAAGGAGAGAGAGAGAGAGAAAGAGAGAAACAGTGACAAACAGAGGTACGTTGCTCGCACACGCAAAGTCGATAGTCGAAGATCTAAGTTCAAAACGCTTGAAATGTCGAATGTTTGCTCTCGGGCCTGGATAAAAACCGAGCGTCGATATGAGCATCGGTGCTTTCCAGTAACTTACCGAAGCTTATACCGACGCAGTTGTTCCGAGGTTAAGCAGATTTCCCAAATCTTTCGAGGGTCTTACCGACACCAACGCGGACCGTCGGTATGACGAACGTCAGTATACCCTCGATATGTTGTAGCATATCTCTTGCATTTGCTCTTGCAAGACAACAAAGGGTGCTTAAAATATACTTACAGCTTTATACCAAGAAAGAAATGAGGCTCCTCTTGCTTGCCTCCGAAAACAATTGGAGAGTGATCATATGAATGAAGGAGATTCTATGGATAGTTTTTTGAAAAAGATCAACTATTTCAAGGAGTAGTTGATTTTTGTTGATGAAATCTTGCCAAATAGTTTACTTCTACAGACTATTCTTAACGGTCTTCCAAATTCAAATCAGATTTTGTGTCTACTCTTCGATTGATGATGAAAGGAAATCCAAATGCCTTAAAATTTGAATATTTGTTCCCTATTTTGTAAAGAAGATCAATCTACGCAGAAGAGGTCAATTATGTGTCTTCGATCAATCTAGGCAGAAGAGGTCAATTATATGTCTTGTAGATCAAGTTTTATTAGCTAGAAAGAAGGGAAAATGGAAATGGATATCATCTATTAGCAAACAGAAATATGATAATGTTGCACAATTGAAAAGGGAAGATAAAAATGACAAGAAAACAAAAAACAAAAATAGTTATGCAAGTGTTATACGGCAAATAATCATGTCATAAGAGTTGGTCTAAACTAGATACAAAAGAGGCAAAGGAGAAAGAGGTTGGAATGGTTGTTGCAAAGGCCTCTACAACTAAAATAGAGTCTCCTAATCTTGTTCACAATGAAGAATGGGCATTTACTACTGTTTGCAATTATGATCCATCTTCTCACAAGGAGTGTATGTCTATAGTAGACTCATATGTTTGGTAACGTTGATGGTAGGGAGACCAAACATATTAGCTCGTGATGCAGTTTGAATTTGGCTAGTTTGCTTCACCTATAGAAATCTAAAATGGTGTCCTCTTTGCGTGAACTTGATTCATTTTATAAATGTGCCTCTAAATGCTATATGCAACATTCCTCCTTCCCAAAAGATGGTTCAATTCGTGTTTTGCATCTTGTTCATATTCATGTATGTGGTCCTATGCAAGCGCCTTCATTTGGGAACTACTTGTACCTCATGAATTTTATTGATGACAAGACCCAAGCTTTACCACATAGCTTCTTGCTTGAGGCCATTATGTGTATAGCATATGTACTTAACATTTGTCCTACTGAAGCACTGCAATCGATCACTCCATATGAGTCTTGCCATGGTTGCAAACCACCTATTGCTCATTTGTGTGTCTTTGATTGACTGGCATATGTATTAATGCATGAACAACATAGAAAGGTGGATGATAGAGCAATGAAACATATTTCTGTCGGATACATACACATTGAGGTGCACTATCATTATGTCAAGGAGAGGTTCTCTACTGAAGAGATCAGTTTGGCTTTTGCCCACACATGATAATGTTGCGGACCTTTTCACAAAGGTTCTACCTAAGGAGAAGTTTGAAGCTTTTTGCAAATGTTTGGGCTTACCTGCTTTTGGGGATTGATTTATTTCTGCATAGCTTGGCAATTCCTTATACATGAGTGCCTAGCTCCTTGTTCATCACATGACTCCCAAGGGGTATTTGTTGATATATTTCAGTAGCGGTGTGTGTGAACACACTTAGGATCGTCGGGGTACTTTTTCCCTCTTTAGGAGTGTTTTTTCCTCTTGTATATATGCCAATAACCCTAAAGGGTCACTTATCTTTGTACATTCACTTGGTAACACATTCCGTATTGTGTTGTGTTCCAAGCTTCTTCTTCTTCCTTATGTTGTTCATGTGCTTTCGCATACCTCATACTCCAACAATACACATATCATCAGAACTAACAATAGTGTACTTTTTGCCCTTTGATGTACATAGGACTCAAAATGGTTGTTGCCTTTTTCCATAATAGAAATCCCTATTTGGATATGTTCTTGTACGTCGGTGTTGTATTGTGGATTCCTATTCACATTTGAATGAAATTGTGCTTGATGAATTGGATACTATAGTGCACTTTGATGGCTATGATGCCTCAGATTAGGTTGTGGCTTACTGGTAGCTTGTGTGTTATAGTAAGAGCTTGCAATGGAGTGATTAGTCATCTTCTATTCAATATCATGTACGATAGTAGTTTTAAAAAGAATCACTTTATTGGTACATTAACATCTTTTCAAAAGTCTACTCGAAGATACACGAGAATTTGGTACGACTCTATATAATCATGGTTCTTACCAGAATGGCTATGTACATAGAGACACACACGTATGTAAACACATACACTCGCACATTCACACACATGCACATACACATACAAACATACATACATACACTCACACACATACACATACACATACACACACATACATATACATACACACACATACACATACATAGACACACATACACATCCATACACACACATATGCACATAAGTACATACACATGCACACATACATACACACACACACAACACCCATACACACATATACATACATAAACACACATACACACATAAACACACACACACATACACAAACATATCAGCATACATACATACATTCACACACATACACTCACACACATACATACACACACATATACACACACACACATAACATAAAAGCATACACATATACACACGTACATACACAAGTACAAGATATGACAAGATTGTTAGATCAAGGTGATCAATCAATTTCAAACAACACCTTAGATTTGAAGGTATTATTTCATGGATCTACATACCAAGAAGACTAGATTTGAAGGTATTAATTCATGGATCTACATATCAAGAATACTTAGTAGTAGTTCTCAAAGTGACTTGAAAGCTAAACTGAAGCATCTCTTGCTATCAATGCATCAAACTTGTTGGAGGATCTTATTAATTAAGCAGTTCAATGTGAGGACCAATTTCCCAAAGAAATTCAATCCAACAGCTAGAAATTTGAATAATCAAGACATTTGAATCAATAATCTTTGATTCCCAACAAGCATTACAAATGATATGGAGCATACACATTATGAAGATACCAAGAAGGTAAAGGACAGGGAGATTTTCATGTTCAATGAAGGATGTGTCCTTAATCAAGTCTCTCCATCAAAGATCCTAGAAACACCACCATGTATGACTAAAGTTTCAAAAGATTTATCTTGTGAAGAGCCCAATAGAGTCCAAACTAAAAAAGAAAACTACTCCTTGTGGAACTCTTCACTTGAGGGGGATGTGATGTCACAGATATGAAGAAAACAATCTCTAGCTCATACTAGATTCCACACAATTTTCTCATATATAAAAATTGGTGAAGAATTTAAAGAACCTAATATATCCAACATATCACAAACATACAAAAAACCTAAGAAGGACTATCCACATGCCCGATTCTGACATCTAGAAACCCTATTTTGCCTTGTTGACATCATCAACAAATCATCAATTGAAAAGACCCTTCAGAACCACCTTAGGCATATCCTCAAACACCTATATAGAGAGGGACTAGCCAAAATTTTCCTATCTTGCAAATGAAAGTCTTCAGAGCTCAAGGAGCCCCATTCTTCAAGTAAGTACTTTCCACGTTCTAGTTCCTATTCTTGTCTAGCTCATTGTTCTGATCCCATTTTGTATAGTTTCTAGCCATCCAATCTTGTCATCTTGTAATCTCATAATATGAGATAATCTCCATTTATAACCTGTATCTAGTCCATCTCCATCAAGGGAGTTCTTGTAATTATGATATCCTATTTCATAAATAGGATATCCAGTTATGGGATCCCTTCTATCCTATCTGGTCCATTTATTCATATCCGACACTATTTTCCTTGCATGTTTACAATCAGAAATATACTTCACTAATCTAGAGGCACAATCTAGTGCGCTTGTGACAATATATGGCTACATATCATGTGTGAAATTGAGAATGTTGCACATATCATGCTAAATAATTAGAGTAAGTATTTTTCTCTGGCACAATTGCTAGAAGAAAAGCTCTCGCCTATTTTCTAGTCTCAATGTCGTAAAGATAGCATTGAGTTTTTGAAAGACGGCTTGTGGAAGATTCCCTATATATAAACCATATTTACCACTTGCTCCAAAGAGGTCACTTTGTCCACCAAGAGATCAAAGCTGATTTCCATGTTTAGATCATCTTGCGAGATTGACCTTGCTATCCTTCCTCTTTTGATGAAGACTCAATTCAAGTGCTAAACCCAAACACTAACAATGTTTTAGGAATCGGTTATCAGGATGAATCAATGTATGAAATCTCTTCGTTGTTAAAAGAGGAGATGCTATTTGCCTTGTGAGATGAGCACTTTTTCTACATTTCCTACTTTTCAAGGATTTCATCTTTCAACTTACTTTTAGCATTCCAAAGATAGCAAAAAGCAATTTCATTATCTTAGCATGCCACCCATGCTTTCGATGCAAAGATATGCTAAAAATAAAAGAAATTGGTGCATAAAATTTGAGAACGATCTTCGTTCAATCAAGACATATTGTCTAAAGAAGCTGGTAGAAAGCTTCGTCAAGAAGAGCTTGATTCAAGACAACCACATTTGGAGTGTTGTAGGATTTGATAGAAGTCTTGTATTTCTATTGATACATTTAGGTAGTGATGTGTGTGAACACTTTAGGATTGTCGGGGCACTTTTTTCCCTCTTTAGGATCTTTTTTCCCCCGGCTTGTATATATGCCTATTGCCCTAACGCGCTACTTATCTTTGTACATTCTAGTGGTAATACATTAGTATTGTGTGTTGTGCTCCAAGATTCTTCTTCTTCCTTGTGTTGTTCGCGTGCTTCCACAAACATCTAACTCCAACAATTGGTATCAAAGCAGGTCACTGCTTCATCTAGAGCGTCGTCGACATCTCTCTGATTGTAGTCTCAGAATCGCATGAAATTTGGTGGGCATACTCAGGTTGTTTTAGAGATCAAAACTGCTTCGCTTTGTGGTGTCGAAATCGCGATCTCAGCTCATTTCGGCCTCCAAATGCACTATCATAGTGCTTGTGTAGGCCATTTCATCTTTTTTTGCCAAAGGTATATATTAGTTTTGGTTCGCCATTATAAGCATCTCGAAGTCTACTACAGGTTTAACAGAATTTGTCTGGGCAGTTCTATTCAATTTTTTGAGATACAGTCAATTTTTTGCATCAAGGTATTTTAGTCACTGGCCATGACTAAAAGCAGTGATGTATTCTGTATGTTGGTTGTTGAGGATAAGTTGGATGATACCAACTACCCATTATGGGCTTATATGATGCGACATCTATTGGTTGCAAAAGGACTGTGGAACATTGTGCATGATGTTGAAAAACGTCCTATCACACTTGTAATTGTTACAACTGCAGGTACTGAAGGTGATGCACAAGGTGTCGAAGATGATGATATTCTGCATATTCCTGTTCGTGTTGCGGTTTCTACTGCACCTTTTGTAAAGAAAATTCTTTTGGATGGCAGAGATGCCCAGGCACATGCATTGATAGCTTTGTCTGTCAAATGTGCCATTATTCCTCACATTCGCTCTTGCAGAACAGCCATGGATGCGTTGGAGAGTGAGCACATGAATGAAGGTGATTCTATGGACAGTTTTCTAACAAAGATCAAAGACTTGAAGGAACAATTGATTTCTACTGATGAAGTTATACTAGATAGCTCACTTGTGCAGACTGTTTTGAATGGTCTTCCGTTTGTGCTACACCTACTATAGAGCAAATTCGTTGGGATGGCAGAGATGCTTATGCACATGCATTGATAGCCTTGTGTGTCAAATGTGCCATTATTCCTCACATTTGCTCTTGCAGAACATCTAAGGATGCTTGGGACACACTTACCGCTTTATACCACACAAGGAATGAGGCTCATGTTGCTTACCTCCGAAAAAAAATGGACAGTGAGCACATGAACGAAGGAGATTCCATGGAAAATTTTCTGACAAAGATCAAAGATTTGAAGGAATAGTTGATTTCTGTGGATGAAGCCTTGCCTGACAGTTCCCTTTTGCAGACTGTTCTGAATGGTCTTCTTGATTCATATCAGAGTTTCACTTCTACTCTTAGTTTGATGATGAAAGGCAATCCAAATGCCTTAACATTTGAGGAGTTATTCTCTATTTTCTTGCAGGAAGATCACTCTAGGCAACATAGGTCCATGATGTGTGTTGCAGATCAAGCTTTCATGGCTAGTCAGAAGGGCAAAGGTAAATGGAGCTCTTTTACTAGTAAGAAAAAATCTACTAATTCTGCACAATCAAAGAAGGATGATAGAGACGACTAGAAAACAAAAAACAAAAATTCATTTGCAAGTACTGTAAAGCAAATGGTCATGTCATAAAGAATTGTCCAAAACTGGCTACAAAAGAGGCGAAGAAAAAGGAGGCTATAGTAGACTCAGATGTTTAGTACTTTGATAGTGGGACAACCAAATATATTACCTTGCAGCATAGTTTCTTCACTTCACTCGAGCCTGCCCCTACAGGGAATACTATCACATGCGCCATCAACTCCTCTTATCCTGTCATGGGAGTTAGTAAGATCATTTTGTCTACTGCTGATGGTAGTTCTTTTACATTTTTGGATGCTTTATTTGTGCTAGGGATCAAGAAGAATATGTTATCAGTTTCAGCTTTAGCCAAGATTGGCTTGGTTGTGAAATTTGTTGATGATAGATGTACAACTCATGATCTGTCAAATGGCGATGTGATTATTGCTTCTGGCATTTTATGGCATGGGTTGTATAAGTTCATAGACTATGAAAAATCTGTGAATGATTTGGCATGTGCAATACATGATTCTCAGGCTATGTCAGATGCAAAGCCTTGGCATGCATGTTTTGGTCATTTGAATTTTTCTAGTTTTCTATGCCTATAGAAATAAAAAATGGTGTCCTCTTTCCCCAAACTTGAGGCACCAGGTAAACATGTTTGTGAAGGATGTATTTTGGGCAAAATGCATCGTTCGTCCTCCAAAAGATGGTTCAGTTCAAGCTACTCAGAAATTGCAACTTGTTCACAGTGATGTCTGTGGTCCTATGCAGACACCCTCTTTTGGAAAGTACCTTTACTTCATGACTTTCATCGATGATTTTTCCAAGCATGCATGGGTATATCCACTGAAAGCAAAGTCCCAAAGTGTTTATGTGCTTCAAACTGTTTCTAGTTTTGGCCAAAAATTTGTGAGCATGTAAAATGGGCACCCTCCACTTTGATCGAGGGGGGAATACATGTCCTCTGACTTTAATGCATTTTTTGTTGAATATGGGATAAAACATCAGTGTACAATGCCATATACACCTCAACAAAATGGAGTTGCTTAACGGAAGAACATTTCACTCATGTAGATGGCAAGGTGTATGGTCAAGAGTCAAGCTTTACCACATAGTTTCTGGTTTGAGGCTATTATGTGTGTAGCATATGTACTTAACAAGTGTCATAATAAAGTGCTACATTGTATCACTCCATATGAGGCTTGGCATGGTCAAAAGCCATATGTTGCTCATTTGTGTGTTTTTGGTTGTTTGGCATATGCATTAGTGCCTGAACAACAACGCAAAAAATTGGATGATAAAGCACTGAAATGTATTTTTGTTGGGTATAGTTCTAAAAGCAAAGGCTATCATTTGTATCATCCATAGATTAAACGTATTTCGGTTAGCCGTGATGTTTTTTTTTGTGGAAGATGATATTGAACCATTACTTTCATGTACTAAGGAGGCATCAGTCACCTCCAAAGACATGTATGACACTTTGCTACCTCTTTTTACAGGTGGACAGTCTAGTGTTAGTCCTAATGAGGTAACTTCTCAATCTTTACAGGTTTCATGTGATGATGTAGATCATTCCATTTCTGACGTAGATTTACATGATGCACTTGTTGATGAGAGAGTTGATATTGAGGAGGCAAAAACTATGCCCAAATGGTTGGTGCAGACTTTGTGTGATAACAAATTAGATGCACCTCTATCATATCATACTCGTTCAGGCTCTCATAGTGCTTCTTTTGCATCAGATTGCTATCCTATGACTTCCTCTAATCTCTATGATGAGAGTGATCCTGTTTTGTCTGATGACGCACAAAATTCAGAAAATTGCATGGCTGCAATGCAATCAAAATATGATGCTACCATGAAAAATTGTAACTAGTCTTTATGTGACTTTCCTCCTGGCAAGAAGGCCATTGGCACTAAGTGGGTATACAAGCTGAAGAGTAAGTGTGATGGAACAATTGACAGTTATAAGTTTAGGCTTGTTGCAAAGGGTTATGCATAGGAAAGAGGCGTTGATTATGATGAGATCTTTGCTCATACATGCTGAATAACTACTATTCTTAACATCTTTGCACTTGCAGCTCATCATGGTTGGAATGTACATCAGTTGGACATTAAAACTACATTTCATGAAGAAGTTTATGTTTTTCAGACCCGTGGCTTTGTGCAAAAAGGGCATGAAAACAAAGTGTGTAGGTTGAAGAAGGCATTATATGGTTTAAAGCAAGCACCCCGTGCTTGGTATGAAAAGATACATCCCTATCTATTTGCACATGGTTTTAAGAATAGTCAAACAGAAAGCACCTTATATGTTAAGTGTGCTAATGATGTGCTTCTGATCATTGTTGTGTAGCTTGATGACATGCTGCTCACTGGTCCTCATGAGAAGCATATTGCTGATTTTAAGGCTGATTTTCATGCCTCATTTGAGATGTTTGATATGGGGCATTTGCATCATTATTTGGGCATTCAATTTATGCAAGTTGATGGTGGAATATCTTTGTGCCAAACAAAATATATTGACACATTATTGTAGCGTTTTGGCCTTGAACACTACAAACCTATTGCCACTCCTATGGAGAAAGGTTAACAATTGAGTCTTCATGATGCTAGAGATGCATTTGATGTTGTTCTCTATCAGCAGGCTGTTGGATGCTTGATTTACTTATGCATTACTCGGCCAGATATTCAGTTTGCTATCTCACAGATGAGTAGGTCTATGCATTGCCCAGGTATCAAGCATTGGTAGGTGTTTAAGCACATCTTTTGCTACTTGAGTGGTACCCGGCTACTTGGATTGTTTTATCCCAAGGGGGGATCACTATCGCCAGATTTACATGCCTTTTTTTACTCTCAATAGGCTAGTTGCCATGACACTCGTGTGTCCATTAGTGGCTTTTGCTTCATGCTTGGTAGCTCATGTATATCTTGGTTGAGCAAGAAGCAGCCTATTGTGGCAACTTACACTTGTGAGGCTAAGTATAGGGCAACTTTCACAGCGACTGTTGAGTGTGTGTGGCTCAGATGGCCTATGGCTGATTTTGGTGTTGGTCAGTCTTTTGCCACCACCATCTTCACTGACAGTCAGAGTGCATTCGCAGTTGCGAGGAACCCTCTATTCCATGCTCGCACTAATCACATTGAGCTGTATTATCATTATGTCAGGGAGAGGTTCTCTATTGGAGAGATCCGCTTGGCATATCTGCCCATGCAGGAGAACATTGCAAACCTTTTCACGATGGGTCTGCGTAGGGAGAAATTTGAAGCTTTCCACAAAGCTTTGGGCTTACTTCCTTTTGTGGATTGATTCCACATAGCTTGGCACTTCCTTATACATGAGTGGAAGCTCTTTGTTCACCACATCACTCCTAGGGGGGATTTGTTGATATATTTAGGTAGTGATGTGTGTGAACACACTAGGACCATCGGGGCACTTTTTTCCCTCTTTAGGAGGTTTTTTTCCCTTGGTTTTTATATATACCTATTGCCCTAACGGGTCACTTATCTTTGTATAAACTTCTTCTTCTTCCTTGTGCTCTTCGTGTGCTTTTGCATACCTCGAACTCCAACAATTGGTATCAGAGAAGGTCATCGCTTCATCTAGGGCATCATGGACACCCCTCCGGTCGTAGTCTCAAAATCGCATGAAATTTGGTGTGCATACTCAGGGTGATTAGAAGATCAAAACAGCTTTGCTATGTGGTGCCGAAATCGCGATCTGAGCTCGTTTCCGCCTCCAAATGCACTATCACAATGCTTATGCAGGCTATTTCATCTTTTTGTGCCAAAGATATATACAGTTTTTGGTTTGCAAGTATAAGCATCTCAAAGTCTGCTACAGGTTAACAAAACTCGATAGGGTACTTCTATTCAACTTTTTCAGATACAATCATTTTTTTGCATCAGGGTATTTTAATCAGTGGCCATGGCTGAAAGAAGTGATGTATTTCGTATGTTGGCTGTTGAGGATAAGTTGGATGGTATGAACTACCCATTGTGGGCTTATATGATGCATCATGTATTGGTCACAAAAGGACAATGGAATATTGTGCAAGGTGTTGAAAAACGTCCTATTACACCTGCAAATACATGTATTGAAGTTGATGCAGATGACGTTAAAGATGACCATATTCTTCCTGTTCCTATTAGTGCAGCAGTTTCTATTGCACCTATTGTAAAGCAAATTCATTGGGATGGCAGAGATGCTCAAGAACATGCATTGATAGCCTTGTTTGTCAAACGTGCCATTATTCTTCACATTCGCTCTTGCAAAATAGCTAAGGATGCTTGCAATACACTTACCACATTGTATCCGGCGAGAAATGAGGCTCGTGTTGCTTACCTCCAAAAATAGTTGAAAAGTGAGCATATAAATGAAGGTGATTCTATGGACAGTTTTCTAACAAAGATCAAAGGTTTCAAGGAATAGTTAATTTATGTTGATGAAGTCTTGCTTGACAGCTCACTTGTGCAGACAGTTTTGAATGCTCTTGCCAAATCATACCACATTTTTGCTTTTACTCTTCGTTTGATGGTGAAAGGCAATCCAAATGCTTTAACATTTGAGGAGGTAGTCTTTGTTCTATTGCAAGAACATCAGTCTAGGTAGAATAGGTCCATGTTGCAGAGCGAAGAAGAGCACAAGGCAGAGAAAAAGATGGGCCCCAAAATTTTTCTGATTTGGACACCTTATTTTTGTATCATAATCATTTTGTAATATAATTTTTGATGTAAAAACACTAGAGGAGTCCTCTAGATGCATCCCCACAGAAGATTAGTAGCTTACCATGTAAATTAGTAGGAAATTAGCTTTTTAGTGAATAAAGTGCCAATCTCTTGTGTGAAAGGACCATTTTTAGGGCACATGTATATAAGTCAATTTGTGACTCTTTGTAAAGACTTTTTTGCCATTGTGAGAATCAAGAGCACAGAATTTCGAATTTGTGTCTTCTCCTCTCTGTATCTTCTTCTTTGTGAGCTTGTATGCATGTGTGTTGCTTGAAAAGAGTGTTAGGAAGTGTTGTCTATCCATGAAAGTGTTTGTTTGTTGTGGTTAAGGTGTGTGTGAAGTGTAGGAAGTGCTGAAGTGTAGGAAGGTCATTCCCACGACTCAGTATTTTGCTCATAACTTGAAGCAGAAGTGTCAGAATTGAGTGGACATAGACCATTGGATGCGTCTTCTCGAGAGCTTCAAAACGCATATGCTATTCGCTATATTCGGAGTTCGGAGCTGAGAGAAAAGCTCAATTTACTGTTGGTTGCTACTTCGAGTATCGTGACACTATGACTGACAGTTGAAGCTTGTTTGGATTAGTCTTTGCCTTGTTTTCACTCTTTGGGAAGCCCATTCACATTGATCATTACTTGAATGCATGTCTTCATACACTGGGCTAGGTTTTGATACTCCTTGGATTGATAAATAAAGCGTGAATCCCCACTATATGCACTTGAGGGCGATTGAGGTATAGTCTCTTTCTCCACAAGTCCCTAAGTTGGAACTTAGGTACACACGTTTTTGGCGCCATTGTCGGGGAATGTCGAATCAAACCGAGGCATTCGTGTGATGGTAAGTAGCTTTTTGCATTGAAGTGAGTGGAGGAGTGGTGATTTTCTATTCTTTGGTAAGTCACATTCATCCGCACTTACTACTTCTCACTCTTGAAGTGTGTGTAGTGAGTTATTAGTATAGGGAAGTGAGTGGAGTGAGTAGAGTAGTGAGGAAGTTAGAGTAGCCAGTAATTCTATTCTTGTGAGTTTTTGTAGTTAGAAAGAATCTTTCAAAAGAAAAGAGTATAAAAACCAAAAACATTGCCTTTTCAAATCACTTGTTCCCAAACCAAGTATTGTGTGCGCACTCTGTCGAGTATCGTGAGCTGAGACCAAGGATTTTTGGAGCTTTGTAGAGCGAGCCAGAGGGATAAGGAAGTTGGGAAGAGCTTCCAAGGTGAGCACACTACTGAATCTTTGTGCAAAACCACTTTTGAAATCAAGTCTTTAGAAAAACGACATGCGATAAGTATCATGAAAGGTAGACAGGGGTGGGGACAAGTTTATTTAGGTGATACAGTTGGTGAGGAGAGGGTAAATGAGCTGGAGAAACACATATGTGCATTTAAAATTCAAAATATACTTGCAAAAATTTGAAAAAGTGCCAAGTATCGTGTTCTCCCGCGGTTGAGTATCACGATACCTAGGTATCGTGAACTCTTGTGGTTGAGTATCGTGATACTTGAACTGGTCGAATATCGTATATCGTTGAGGAATCACGATATTTGTCATATATCGCATATCGTGAAATTCAGATCACGACACTCGTCGAGTATCGACTATCGTGAATCTCAGATCGCGATACCTGTGCAATATCGTGTATCGTGAGGGTAACTCTTCGCGATACTTGTTGGGTATCGAGTATCATTGGAAATTTTCCACGATACTTGGGAAGTATCGTGTATCATGGACGTAACTTTCCTGATACCTGACAAATATCGAGTATCGTCTTGAATTTCCTCGCGATATTTGTTGTGTGTCGGTTATCGTGGACATTTTCTCGTTGAATATCGTGTATCGTGTATCGCTAGATCTCTGATCGCGATACCTGTCAAGTATCGTGTATCGAGTTTCTCAAGTATCGAGTATCGTGTTTGGCACGCGATATTGGGCAAATATCGTGTATCGTGTTTCTGGAGTATCATGTATCGTGTTTACCAAGTATCGTATATCGTGTTCTTGGAATATCGTGTATCGTCTGGTTCACATGTCGAGTATCGTGGCACCCTTCTAGTGTGTTAAGTATCGAGTATCATGACATACTCTGTTGGGGTGAAATATCGAGTATCGTGGATTAGTTTGGGTCAAGTATCGTGAGTTGTGGATTCCCTGTCAGTCCTTTTCCAACCAAATTTTCTCTAGAATCCTGACCCTTAGTGAAGAACTCTAGAAGCTGGAGGTTGGCTAAGGCTAAACAGAACTTTAAAGTGAATGAACCTGAGATCTGGAAGAACCCTAGGAAGCCGAAGAAGTGTAATCTCTTCAGTGGGAAGTGTAGCCGAACCCAATAGTCACTCACATTATTCTGAAACCTCTAGTGAGTCAGAGGAAGAAATTCCCATGGCTTCCAAGGACATGCAGAATACAATGCTGATGATTGGCATGATGTCAATTATTGAGGGAGAATATCGGACATCTTTATAATATGTGACCACCAATCAACATGAGATACCCATATACCTAGATGGTCTAAACCGATCCGTGGCCAAACTGAAGAAAGCTTTAGATGCTTACATAGTGCCGAGGCCAGCTGTTAAGTATGCAGGAGGATTTTATATGGACAAAAGGGATATCCAGTATGTTGTTACAGAACACCCTGAAAACATCAATGAACTTGGGGAAGAAAACAATGGTCATAACTTTAATGAAGAAGGAACTGAAGAGCAAGTAACCACGCCCAGAGGGAGATCTACTGTGACTAGGGTATGGAGAGGAGACCTAGTTCCTCAAGATGACTCATTAATGGATGTGTATTTGATCAATGGAATGGAGCATCTCCTTAGAGCCCACTCTTCATTATGGGAAGTAGCCCCTAACCCAGTTACTGTCTATGAGTTACAAGACCCTGAATTCCCCACCATTATCACATATTTGGACAAAAATCATAGGAGATACTGGCCTCTAATAGAGTCAGAAAGAATAGGGTTGAAATATCAGAACATTCCAGTATTCCCCCCTAGGGATCAAGCCACTACTTCACAAAACCCACATGGAACCTCTGAGAATAATTCATTCCAACAGTCAAGACAAACACAACAAACACATATTCCAGTCAGACCACATGTACAGTTCGCTATGCCATCAAATAACCCTAACTATCGACCTCAAGCACCTGTTGACCCAAGGAACAGAATTCCTACCCCAGTCAGACCACTTGTGGTAAGAGGACCTGGTATACCCATTGGAAGACCAGTTTTCTCAATGATGCCTAGACCACCTGAAGCAGGAAGAAGATTGAGACCTATTCAAGTTGCCAAATGTATGAGAAACCATTATGATGGCTCTAGCAAACCTTACAATCATATAGTTGAATTTAAGCAAGTAATCAGAGCTGAACAAGTGGAAGACTTTTTTATCCAATATGAATCTTTTGGTCTAACTTTGACAGACACAACTTTAGCTTGGTTTCAGCCATTAGACCCAAATAATTTTCAAAACATGGAACAAGTCTATCAAGAAATGATTGAGGAATTCACTAAGTCTGGGATTAAAAACAACTCATCATCATTGATCCATAGTTTTAAGCAAGCTCCTACAGAATCAGTGAGATTGGCAGCAAGAAGATTTAAGCAGTATGTGGATAGATGCCCAGTGGAAGAGAGACCTACCCAAAACAAGATGGTGTCATTATTTTTGGAAGGATTAGTGAATGGATCATTAAGATCATTAGTATATGTGAAAAGAGTTCAAACTTTGCAAGAGTGTATGAAAGAATGTATCGACCTAGAAGACAATCTAGCAGAAGATATGAAAATACCTCAAGGTAGTATCAAAAGTGAAGATTCAGCCAGCAGCACATCAAACCCTAAGAACAATGTAGAGGAAATAGCCGACTTAGTAGCAAAGAAGTTGAACGTTCAAGGACAGAGGAACTACCCCAACAACCCAATGAGAGTGCCCATGCTTCGAAGATGTATGCATTGTGGAGGTGATCATCCTTCTCATTTGTGCACTAGGGGAGTGGTCCCACCACCTGCTTATGCTTACAATACACCACCTATTCCGGGCCCTCTTCAATATTGCAGCATAGAACAAAAATACACAAATCACAGCGTAGAAAATTGTCCTTACAATAGACAATCAAGACCAATACAATCGCTCATGAGATGTCATGGATACCCTCAGAGAGATCTAGGAGGAGAAGCCTTCAGATATCCCACATATCAGCAGCAGACACCAGCACCACGACCTTCTGCCTATCAAAGTTACACTCAACCACAACCGGTGTTAGGACAACAACCACCCCATCCTCAGAATGTTGTCCCAGTGAAGGTGGCCCAACCTGAAGAAAACTTAGAAAGAGCAATCGTTCCAGCCACACCATTGTCTAGTAATGAACCATATGACTCATCTTATGACCATAGTCAAGGCAACTATCCCAATTATGAGAGCTCTATAACAAAATATGGGCAAATGTACGAACCATATGCATATGGCATGGAAGCACCAGATAGTTCCTACGGATATGAGCAGGATTATGTGTCATTGATGTACACAGCCCCCAGAGCACCCATATCCCCCCCGACCTATGAATAGATCGCATGTACCTAGAGGACCATGTTATAGATGCGGAGGTGACCATTATATCAGAGAATGTACACTACCAAACCCACCACCACCACAGAGAGCTTGGGAAGGATACTATAGTGATTGTGGTAAGGAACACCTTTTCAGAGATTGCCCCAAGAACCCCAACAAAGTTAACTCTAACGTGCAGATTAACGTGATAGAAGTGATAGAGTCATCAGGGAGTGATAAGGAGTACATTGTGCCATTGAAAGCAATAACTAGAGCCAAAGCTAGAGAGACCCCAGACAAAACTAAAGAAAATGATCAAGGTGACAGAGAAATAAACATACCTACACCTCAAATAGTTGAAGACTCGGGAGAGCTTGAGAAAAGTGTTACAAGTAAACGAACACAGAGATGGAAGAATCGTAGGGACAGGATAAAGGAAAAGAAATTACGACAACAGATGGAAAAGAAAAAAAATGAACAAAGTCAAAAAGAGAAACAAGAAGCGGAAGGAGAAAATCGGAAAGGAACGTCTAAAAAAGAAGAGGTAGGATCAGTTTTAGCAGATCCCATGCTAGAAGAGTTAGCCATGTGGATTCAGGCATACAAGGCACGAATAAGAGCGGCACCAACCATTGAACAACATGAAAAAGAATATCCTAGAGGTGACTTAGAGAAAGAAAGGTTGGAGATATGCCAAAAGTTAATTGAAGTAGCTCAACAGACCTTAGAAAAACCTGCTCTTCAACTACCCAATTCACGAATTCCCGAAAAAGAATTCCAAAAATGTGTCACCCCTAATGACCCCGAGAAACCCGAAGCAGGTGAGACACATAATAGAAATTACTACGAAAATAAAAGGGAAGGATCCATTGTTCCCGAAGTAGAAGGGGAATGGCCTAAAGATTTATGGGCAAGAGTCCAAGAAGACAGATGGAAGAAAGTGGAAAGAATTGAACCACCATTTGAAGAGCTAGAAGCAGAAGGTGAAATTGAAGATTCCATACCTGAACTGAATTCAGAAGAATTAATACCCATTGACCAAAGTGAAAAGGAAAATGACAGTGAAAAGGTCTTGCCCAATTACACAGGAGAATATGAACATAATTCAGAATTATACTGCATCCCCTGAATAAGGAAAAAAGGATCGAACCCATCAGTCCAAACCTCGGACATCATACAAAACCTTAAAAAGGTAAAAATTCCTTGTACTCTAACCTTGGAAGAATTGTTGAAGATTAAACCACACTTGAAGGAGAAACTGACCAGACAGTTGGAGATCAAGGCAAAAGAGACGGAGATGCCTGATGAAGTGGCCACAGTCAAAATTCCAATCGATAAGGTTGGAGATTTCAGTGAGGGAGATGAAGGAAACACTTGCCTTCCAATTACCTATAGGGGTTACACCACTAAAGCCATCTTAGATTCTGGAGCTGGAGTAGGAATAGCAACTAAAGAAATCTGGGAGAAATGGGGAAAACCTACTTTAAGACCAACGCGCATGAAGATACAAATGGCAGACGGACGCACTGAACGACCCTTGGGATTATTGGAACGAGTAATTTTTACCACATGTGGAGTTGAATTCGAACACACCTTAGCGATATGTCAATTTCAAAGGGGTAGCAATTATGAAATGATACTTGGAAGACCCTTCATGAGACAGCTAAAGGTAGTGCAAGATTGGGGAAAAGATGCGGTATACCTACAGCATGAAGGAACCACCACAAGAATAAATCTCCACATATATACATATCAAGATGTTCCCCCCTTATAGTGGAATCAGATTCATAAGGAGAAAGATAATCAGTCGATTCATAGTATAGGTTCAAGTGATCAATCATGGATGAACGCAGACACTCATCTATGGATATGCCAAACTGCAAGAAAGGAAGAGGATAGGAGGAAAGGATGGCAGCACAGGCAGGGAATCGCTAGATCGGTACAAGATCCAGCTTATATGCCTCAAATATTCCTAGATGAAGAATTCAAACCTCATGGTTGGATGGAGATTTTAGCCACTCTCGATGTGTGTGTAAACAAAGAAGTGATAACCATGAATGAATGTATTGACGAGGAAGGCTATGACGTTAGTCTATATGTGGTAGTCTATATGTGGTAGTTCTTCAAGAGGCCGAAGAAGGGGAAGTAATTGAAAAAGAATGGAAAGAGGATTACGAGAGCATTGAAATGGAACTTGAACATATGGAAACGGAAAATGAAACTCAAGAAGTAAGTGTCATAGCTAATGAAATAAATCAAGAACCAACACAGGAAAAAGAGCTTGGATTAGATAGAGTAAAAAATGATGAAGACAACAAGCTTCAAGATCAATTTGAAGTGCCTGCCCACTTCAAAAAGTATGAAGTAGAAGAGAGGAAAATTGCTATTCAAATGCCAAAACGAGAAGCCCAACCAGGAATAGCATATGACAATAAAGAGAAGACCAAGAAAATGGTAGTAACTTTGGAGGAAGGAGAAGAAAGATGTACTTTTATAGGCCAAGATGTCTCAATGGAGGAAGAACAAGAGCTGATACGACTCATTCGAGAATATAGGGATGTCTTTGCTTGGACCTATAAGGATTTGAAAGGAGTAGATCCTTCTATATGTGCACATAGAATCCCTATGACATCTGAAGCTAAACCTTCCAAACAAAGACCTTACACATATAATGATGTTTACTCAGCAAAGATCAAAGAAGAAATAGATAAGTTGTTAGATGTTGGTTCATTTATGAGATCGAACACACGGAATGGGTGTCACCTTTGGTGGTTGTACCAAAAAAGAATGGAAAGTTAAGGGTATGTATTAATCTGAAAAAAGTAAATGCTACCACCATAAGAGACAGTTACCCATTATCCATCACGGATCATCTTTTGGAAAGAGTGGCAGGGAAGGAAGTTTATAGTTTTTGGACGGCTAGGGTATAATCAGGTAGCCATTGCTCCTGAGGACCAACATAAAACAGCCTTTGCAATTGAATGGGGAGTATACGCCTTTAGGGTTATGCCTTTCGGCCTAACCAATGCCCCAGCCACTTTCCAAAGATTGATGTGCCATGTATTCAAGGAGTTCCTGAGAAAGAGTATGGAGGTATACGTGGATGATTTATGCACTTATTCAGCTATACGATCAGAGCATATCCCTGAACTAGGAAAAATCTTTGCCAAATGTCGACAATATAGAGTATGCCTCAACCCAGAAAAATGTGTCTTCATGGTTCGACAAGGAAAAATATTAGGACATATTGTCTCTAAGAATGGAATCTCAACTGAAGAAGACAAAATCAAAGTAATTCTGGATTTACCGAGACCAAAGACTTCTAAAGAAGTACAAGCATTTATGGGACATTGCGAATACTACCGAATATTTATACATATGTATGCCATAATTGCTAGACCTCTTTATGCATTATTGACTCAGTTTAACTGGACTGAAGAATGTGAAAAGGCCTTTAACGAATATAAGAGTCGATTGAGTTCAGCCCCAATCCTTTGAGTACCTAATTGGAACAAACCCTTTCACATTCACGTAGATGCTTCCAAGTTTGCCATTGGTTGCATCCTAGCTCAACCCGCAGATACAGTATAGCCTATGCCAGTAGACAATTGAATCAAGTAGAACGCAATTATACCACGACTGAAAGAGAAGGTCTAGGAATGGTATACGCAGTGAAAAAGTTTCGACACTACTTATTGGCAAACAAATTCAAATTCTTCATTGATCATCAAGCTCTACTGTACTTAGTTAATAAGCCTTGTAATACGGGACGACTAGTATGATGGTTCCTATTGTTGATGGAATTTGATTTTGAAGTAGTAGTCAAGAAAGGAAATACCCACATTAGAGCAGATCACTTATCAAGAATGACACATGGAGAACCACCCATAGGAGTACCAGATGATCTGCCGGATACGTACCTGTTCAACCTCGAAGTATGTCCCCAATGGGCAGAAAAGTTGATCCCTATACTCACGAATGGACCTAAAGATGGGATCACACCAAACCCAACCCAAGACCTATGGAAGACTAAAAACCTTCATATCATTGCTGGAAGTTTGTATCACCAAGACTCAAGTGGATTACTCATGAGATGCGTAGAAGAAGAGGAACAAGAAATGTGGCTTCAAAAAGCACATGTAAATCAATGGGAAACTCATTTAAATGCAAACGGAACATGGCAAACATTGAAGAGATTAGGCATATATTGGCCAACCATGCAAAGGGATACATATAACTATGTATCAGCCTGCCCAACTTGTCAAGAACGGAATCCAGAAGTGAACTCTAATTTATGCTACTCCACTGTAACACCAAGATGGAGCATGCCTCTGGTGAAGTTCTTAAAGACCCAAGAGTACCCAGAAGGAGCCACTCTAGCAAGGAAATGTGCACTTGTAGAACAAAGCAAGGACTATGCTCTTATAGGAAAACAACTCTTTAAACGAGGAAGAGATAATCATTTGTGAATGTGCATTCATGAAGACGAGTATCTTGCTGTTTTAGAGATGGCACATACAGGAGCTGTAGGAGGACATTTTTCTGTAGATAAAACAGCAAAAATGATTCTTTTTGCAGGAATGTGGTGGCCAACTCTACATCAAGATGCAGTCACATATGTTCAACGGTGTGATACCTGTCAACAAACGAAATATCCAATTAGAAGAGATGAAATGCCGTTGAAACCCATGATGAGTGCCAGAGCCTTCACTAAATGGGGAATAGACTTCATAGGACCTATTAGCCCACCAGTTAAAGGATCCCATGCTGAGTACATAATCATAGCCACAGACTATTTGACCAAATAGGTTGAAGCCAAAGCAACCAAGAAAAATGATGCAAGGACTATAGCAAAGTTTCTCTTTGAGAACGTTTTCACTCGATTTGGACTACCAATAGAAATTGTGAGTGATAGAGGCACACACTTTGTGAATGAAGTTATAGAAGCCTTACTGAATGACTTCTTGGTAATTCATAAGAAATCAGCCCCTTATCACCCACAAGCCAATGGACAAGCCAAGAGTTCAAATAAAATCTTGTGCACAGTTCTCACAAAATTGTGAACAATGGTAGATCGGATTGGGATAAACAATTACACCATGCTTTATGGGCATTCCGAGTAGCTTACAAGACCGCCATAGGAACTACTCCTTTTGACTTAGTGTATGGACAAAATGCTATTTTGCCAATTGATTTCTTAATACCCACTCTCAGAGTAGCGACAACTTATGAGTGGACGGGACATGAACTATCAGCTCAATTGGATCAAATAGAAAAGTTACATGAAACTAGGTTACAAGCAGTAGCAGGGATATATGCTGCTAAAAGGCGACAGAAAGCCTATTTTGATGCTCATATCAAAGATAAAAACTTGAAAGAAGGAGACTTAGTTTTGGTATAATATGCTGCTAAAAGGCGACAAAAAGCCTATTTTGATGCTCATATCAAAGATAAAAACTTGAAAGAAGGAGACTTAGTTTTGGTATATACCCTAAAACAACATGCTAAGAAATTACAAAAAAGGGGATATGGCCCATCAATCATCAATCGCATATCCACAAGCGGAGCAATCAGTTTAGCAACTCTAGATGGAGATGTATTGCCAAACTATATCAATGGTTGCCAAGTAAAAAAATATTTAGAGCCACTGACTGAAGAAATAATGTCACGACTAATAAGGGGTAACAATAATCATATAGAGGAAGAAAGAATACGCGAAGAAGCTAGACAAGAAGCGCTAGAGCGGATCAGGAAACGAAAAGAGTGGATGAGAGAGAGAGATGAGAGATATTGCCTAGGAGAGGAACTCATCCCACTGGCCAACTTTAGGGCCATTGAAAACCTAGGGCAACAAAGGAAGAAACCATATTTGAATTTGGGAGCTGGGAAAAAAGAGTACCACTTAGTGGATGCACTCATTGACACAGGAGCTGCTATAAGCTATATCACATTTTCATTAACCCAGAAACTTAAGGAAGAATTACGTCCATCTAAGGCACAGCTGATTGGAATAAGAGGAAAGATCACACAGTGTATCGGAGAGATCACTTTACTTCTACATCTTGGAAACAACACTATGGAGCAAAAACTCTTAGTATGTCATGATCAGGACTTATTAGAAGAGCTCGTGTTAGGTCAGGACTGGATATACGAATATGAAGTGACTATTCAATTGGCCTTAGGATACATCTCGACAAAGATAGGACATCATGAAGTATTCAGCATGCTAGAAGAACGACCAATCAAAGCCAAAAGTATAGAATTGAGGATGCACTTAAATGAGCACAATGATGAATGTATGATCACTCACACTATGGAAACTACTTCATCGAGTACTTCATGTGAGGATGCCCCGAGTTTCGAGTGCACACAATCTTCTAATCCAGTCAATCACATGATTAGTGTCCTATCCAAAAACAGTCTCAGTGAGGAACCGAGCACCAAAAAGACAAGTCAGCAAGACTCTTACGAATCAGCACACATTAGGATATACCCCATCCCTTACACTAGACAGGCTTGGATCCGAAAAGATCAAGTGAAAGCGTATCTTCAACAACAGAACTACTCACGACATCAGAAGGAACGACAGAATAAAAATACATATCATGTTGGACACCTAGTTCCACAAAACATTGCTAGAGTATGGATTCCGGAGAAGGTGAGAGATGCTCAGCCGGCCCGAACACAAATATGGATTCCCAAGTCATGTACTCAAAGGACAATCCTCAAAAAGGACGAGTCAATGCACAAGGAGAATCAGTATGATCTAAAGGCAAAAAGACAGAAGATAAATTGCTACAGGATAGAGCAGGAGTCTACATACGATTCATCCATCATTCCAAGCTTCAAAAAGCAGACAATGCAGAAGCATCACATGAGAAGCACTGCATTCACCAGGAATGTTGGGAACACGATTTCTCCCAACAGAATAAAGCAGATTTGGATGCCGAAAGACAAGACAAGCTGTATACATCTACCAAATAATTCGAGTTGCACACATTTGGAGTTACCAGAACCCAAAGTATGCATAATAGGGCCACATTACAAGGCCAAGCATTCGGCACAATTTTCTTCTATTTCAGGATAGTGAAGCACATTTCCCTCTTGGGAAATAGGAGAGCACATGTACACAATCTAAGAAATCACTCAAAAATTAATAAGTGCTTCGGCTATCAACTAAATTTTCTGCTTTTCTTTCAGGCAAAAACAAAAAAAATGTAAATAAGAATGAAAAAAATCCACGGTATTACCCTTCTCACACCCACGGGGAAGGGACGACACTATTCACGTGGAGCATTGCCAATCTAATGAAAGACAAATGAAGGATGATTTTTCATACCATCTTGCCACTAATTACTGCTCTATATTGAGTGCAGATGGCATCTTCTAATTCCAAAGCTACGCAAGAGGAAGAGGTCTAGCTTCTTCCCTTGGAATCAATAACTAAGGCAAGAGGTCATTGGTTTCTTGATGATAACCAGTGTCCGAGTTTCTTTTCATGGCAACCATCAAGATCATGGAGAGAGATCACTACTTCCCTATACAGGATTTCAAGACGATCATACAAGGATTACCGCGTATGACAGATGTCTGGACACAAGCTAGAATTGATGCATTCTTAAGACTTCCAATATATTTGCCAGATTTTCAGAGATGTACACAAGTGATGAATACACTCCAGTCGGCATCGAATAAGATCTCAGTCCCAGAGGCAAGAGTACTGGATAAAGTGGGTGCATGGAAAACCATTCAATTCACTCATGAGCTAATTAACAGAGCTTTCGGATGGAATCAAGAGGGACTCACGAATGTCAAAGATGAATGTCATGATCCGAAAAAGAGAACATTTTTGGAAATCAACAGAACGGATATTGAAGACTCTGTTTGCTTAGTTCACTAGCATTTTTGCTTTCCAAGTATGCATAGATACAAAGCACCTCAAAATATTGTTGTGCAACTACTCTCACATGCTATGAGGCAAGTAGGAAATCAAGTCAACATGACTCCATATGTTTAAGAACGCCTATTTGAAGCGAAGAAGAAGTGGAGTCAGAAAAAGTTCTTGAATGGAAGTTCGGCATTGACCTTACTCATTTATGAGGCACTTGAAATGAAGGATTGCTTACGCTTGATGCCAACCTCAACTGACATGGCCAAATACGTAAAGTCAGCAACTGTTCCAAAGAAAAAGAAAACAGTCATCGTTGTTGAAGAAGTAGGAACCAGTTCAAAGACACCTATGAGAAGAACTAAATGCCTAAGAGAGGAAGAAGCTCAAGGAACACCACAATCAAAGAGAACACATGTGTTACCGAAGATTCCTATGACACAGAAGCCAATAACCAAGAGAGACCTCTCTGCAGCCCTAGAAGAAACGCATCAGTATATGCGGGGGCAAGTAAATTTGAATATTCAAGGTCACCATTACAGATAGGCAAGCCATGAAAAGAATCCGAAGGATAAAAAACATACTCATAAAGTACCTTCCAGATACAAAGAAATAGGGTTGGAGGAATCAAGCTCTAATGAGGAATCAAGCCCTGAGAAGGACACCCTGGATACTGACATACAAGCAGAAACACACAATGAGGGTTGGACAGAGATCAATCAAGCCGAAGTCACACCTGACAACCAATAGGCACACGCAAAGAGCATGGAAGAATCCACTGAACCAGTGCACATAATTCAATTGAATGATCAGTCAAAGATAAGCATCAAGGAAGTTCCAATGACTAATAAAGATGTAGTGCCACCTATCAAAGAGGAAATACAAACTCCAGTGGACCAGGACTCAGGCCTACAACCAAATAAGGAGCCAATTATGATTGAAGTGCCTGATGATACACCTCAAGGCAAGATTGACCACATGGAGGCTGAGCCAAGGATCCAACTTCATATTAGGCAGCCCCATGATACTACGTTACACGTGGCACAAGGGAAAGATGTGACAACAGGAGCAGAACCTAGTATCTCTACTACATGGTTAAATGTGGATGTTACTCAATTGAAACCTGTTGTCAAGCAAATGATACAAACGGCCATGGACACGCAACAGCAAATAATGGACATCGATGCAGATTATGACAAGGCTATGTGGGAGAAGAATCAGTTTCAAATCATGAGTGAACAACTCTCTGCAAAGCTCATCCAGGCCCAGAAAGAGATTGCAGCCAAAGGAACAGAGTTACTCGAAGTAAAGACACAATGTAATACATTGATGCACCAACATCATCAACTCCAGGCACGACTGATAGACTTACAAAGATTACATGAAGCCAGTGAAGCCGACAAAGAGAGAATGAAAGCTCGAAGCAACTTGCTCGAAACACAACTTAAGGCGTATATGGAGGAAAACGATAGCTTACGCAGCCGCAATAAAGAACTGATGAAGGCATTACTATGTGACCAGCCTATCAAAAAACAAGAGACTACAGCTATTGACCAGAAAGAATTAAGAGATCATATTGAGAAATATGCAGATCTGCTGAAACAAGAGCAAACCCTAAGAGAAGAATGGGAACACAAATACATGACTGAAACGAAGGAGCTCACAAAACAGTTAAACATCGCCAATGGAAAACTTTCAGTGAGTTACAATGAAAATATTGATCATGTAGCAGAAATTGGTAATGAACTGCTTGCAGCAAAAGAAGCACTCAGAGCAGCTATGCAAGAAATTAAAGAGAAGACCGAACGCATAGCACAATTAGAGACCAAAGCAGAAGAGAAAGCATCAATCGGGACAGCAGTAGAGCCGACAAAAGAAAATCCTACTGACGAGGTAGAGGTACGTCCTCTATCTCCCCCGGTTTATAATTCTCCAATGAAAGAGAAGATGGTGGAAACACATGATGATCATCCAATGCCATACACTGCAGAAATAGGTCAGAAGGAACGGGCACTATTGGTGTCCCGGTTGACAGAAAATTTTGAAAATGAAGTCATCAAAGTCATGAAAGAAGCAAGGATTAAAGGTAAAGACTTGGAGACGATCATGAAGCCTTTCAACATTCCGTATGGTCTATTGAAAGAGAAAACAAGGCAATACATAAAGAAGATCACACAGAAAAATCCAGACGAACAACTACAGTTCAACAATGACACGTTCAACTATACTCAAGAGGAATTTGAAGCAGCACAGCCTGTTTGGAGGAGAAAATTTTTGGAGAAACATCCTACATTACGGGTGCACTGGCAAGCAGCCCCATACTCATTACAGGTAAATCCTTCTTTTTGTCCAACACCACGTCGCCGAGAAGCCAAAGAATTTTTGGACATGCAACAGAGTGGTGCTATCAATAAACAGTGGCTGAATTATCCACTACTCCCAAATCCACCTCATAATTATCTACCAACGGAAGACTACATGGTAAAAACCATTGAATTTTGGCTGTAGAGTTATGCAACAGTACCCGATTTAACTATCAAGATGACCAATAAAATACTCAGTATGATACTTATAGTATTAAAGGTCTTCAAACACGCGGCATATACATTTTGGAACTTCATTGGCATTAATCAGGGAACAGATATTCTCATTTTTTATTTGTCTGTTATGCCTAGCCGACCCACAATAATGGCATATTATTCTAGGCTTATGTTTTTATCGAGTACATATATGCAAACCTTCGAAGAAGCGTTTTTTACAGGGTTTTTTGAAATTGATTCAAAAATCTTTTTAAAGATGTCATCCAACTTGAATGCCCGATTAGTGGCATATGAGCTAAGCTTCTTCGCTGATCACAGACAACCGCCACATGATGGTGTGAAAGCAGAACTGTGGAAGCAACTTATGATTCGTGAAGCTAATCTGCTTAATGAAACTGAGCAAAAAGTATCCAGAACATACTCCCGTCGACTTCCAAAGCCTGTCAGGGACGACAGAGTTCAGGAGGGGGGCACTGTTGAGGGAGAGTCAATTAAAAAGAAGAAAAGAAGAAGACAAAGAAAGAAGCTTCATTAAAAAGATCATATCTGAAGATACATCTCTACAAGAAGCCCCGTAGGGGCGCAACACCCATCTCTGCACAGAGCCCCGTAGGGGCACATATCAAGGAAAAAGCACGTAGGTGGAAGGAGGAACTAGGGCCACGAAAGCGGTTCCGAAACCACAAGAAGGTCCTTCAACATCTGGGTCTTTGGAAGGTCCAGATCGAAGGCTGAAGGATCACATCCTCATACCTTCCACTGGTGGCGTGCGTGGAATCCCGACTTAATAGGCAACATAAATGCATCAGGCCCAGAGGATGTAAAAGAAGAATCAAGAAGAGGCCATCAAAACTGAACACTTGTTAACAAACAGGTAGAACTGACCAAAAGATGCATGCAGATAACAAACTGAAGACAAGAAGTAAAGCCTGTCAAGGGACGATAGAGACAAATAGGGGGAGAGTGTTGTAGAGTGAAGAAGAGCACAAGGCAGAGAAAAAGATGGGCCCCAAAATTTTTCCGATTTGGACACCTTATTTTTGTATCATAATCATTTTGTAATATAATTTTCGATGTAAAAGCACTAGAGGAGTCCTCTAGATGCATCCCCACAGAAGATTAGTAGCTTACCCATGTAAATTAGTAGGAAATTAGCCTTTTAGTGAATAAAGTGCCGGTCTCTTGTGTGAAAGGACCATTTTTAGGGCACATGTATATAAGTCAATTTGTGACTCTTTGAAAGACTCTTTTGCCATTGTGAGAATCAAGAGCACAGAATTTTGAATTTGTGTTTTCTCCTCTCTGTATCTTCTTCTTTGTGAGCTTGTATGCATGTGTGTTGCTTGAAAAGCGTGTGTTAAACGGGTTATCGTTTAATCGTTACTCTACTTCCGATTCAAACACTTCAAGTTCAACCGGTTCCAAATCTTCCTAACCGCAATCGTTCTCTTAGCCACGTGGGTCCTTGGGAGTGGTAGGGGTCTGTTAGACAGAGGCCCTGTACTATTTTCCCAATTTAACACACAATCTTAATGTCATTCCGTCCTTAGCTCAGTGTCCATCCCTGAACAACGGAGGATTGTTCAGTGTATGGGAATTAGAACTTCAGGACTGAGGGTAGTAATCCGGTTACTTAATTTATGCGCAAAATATACTTCAATAACAATGTCACCTCATCCGTACTTCTTCAGGGCAGATAGGTATACCAACCAGACATTATATCGTAACGTTACGCGGACTCGAACAATCAATCTCCTCGTAATAAACAGCTAACCATAAACCAATGATATCCTACTCACATTCAGACCATTACAACTACTAGTCTTCCCGTAGTTGGAATAAACAGCAAATATAGACTACCGTGTCGAATTTGGTCGCTTACAGGACCGCTACAGACAGTTAGTTCGGGACTACTCTTCGCGATACCTACTTCGCCGAAGAACTGCCAATACATTCCGCACTTGATCACGCTCAGAGACACACTCAATCATCACCGAACAAACTCGCAACACAATACAACTGATTCATCATTCTGTACTAAGGAGAGAATAAGCGACCAGCCAGAGTACAGACGGAACAGAACAAAGCAGAACTTATCCTTTCAACAACATATACGCGCACACACTGCGTTACAACACTCTCAAACGAGACTTAATCAAACAACACACTGCAATTCCCCCAAATATGGGCTGCTGCCGCTCTTTTTCTCATTGCCTTAAATAGAGGATTTTTTTTACAATGGTGCGCACTTCTGCAGTTACCTTCGCGTTTCCTGAAAGATTCTTTTTGCATTTAAGCTCTCTGTCCTTGTTCGGCGGCCGTCCAGCACTTTTACATTTAAGGCACCTGTCCGGGTTCATTTGTCTTGGTTCGGCGGCCCTCTAACACTGGCACGCACGGTGGACTCGAACCCACAGGTGCATTACTGTCTTCAACATCCTTTTGCGTTGCCTGTAGGTCTATTCCAGAGTTTGGCTCCCGAATCATTTATGACCGTACTTGTTCAAGTGGAGGAACAAGTATAGCCAGCCATCTCCTGCGAAAAAGTGTCCAACTATTTTGAACACGACTATCCAATTGCTGTTTTAATAAGTCTATGTCCACATTTGTCATTAATGTGGCATTCAGTTCTACGCCCTCATCTTTTAATATCAGCCTTTCGAACTCCTGCAAAACCTGTATTCTTGACTGCAAAATTTCATTTTCGGCTTGCAGGTTAGCATTCAGGGTAGAAAAACTTGACATTTCGGCTTGAATCTGTGTTTGGATAGTTTGCTGCCACTGATTAAATTCTTGAAAACACTTTTTTGCGTTGATCAATTCTGCCGTTAGTTGCCGGTTGTTACTCTGTAACGTCTGTAGTAAAGCTTCTTTGTCGTCCAATTCCTTTTGCATCTGATTTAGAATGAAGCCGTTTGTTTGTCGCATGCTATATAATTGATTCTCTGCATCGTCATTAGCGATCCACTGCTCCCATGGTAATTGGGCAAACTGCAGGAGTCCTATCTTCCGTAGCCAGTCCTCATTCCTTCTCGAATGGATGTCAAGCTCGATTTTAAATTCGGTGGAAAATTTATGATGAGTCTTTACTGATGCAGAAGTTACTGCGTCATCTGCATCATCTTGTAGGGTAGTATCTGTTGTCGTCGCAATATGGTTCTGTGTATTGGCGCGCTTCCTGAGTTGCCATCTGAGTATGTCAGATTCCGACATGCTTGTAAGGGTTGCTGAGAAGAATATGCTGGAAGTTGCTAACTAGCGCTGAAGCTCGAAGAATACTATAGTGAAGAATGCTATGCTATGCATACGCATTTTATAAACACCAGTGCTTGAACTACCATTTCCTATAATGATTGTATTTCAGTAGGACATGACTCTTCCTTCCCCTTGTCAAAATTGTATCATGAGTAAGAATCATTATGCCGCGTGTTATGCCGTAGATCGGTGCTAGACTGAACAAGACTTTACATGTGCGAAAAATGTCAGAAAACAAAACTTGGTTATCATACTCATTTCGGATCCATCGTTACATTATGAATTCGTATGGGCGAATATACTTATTCTTCTATGAGACCTTCGAGATACATATTCCTGGCTGATCTAAATGTGCGAGCTATTTTTTTCTTAAGGGTTTCTAATAATTGTTTTAGCGTGTCGGGTTCTAAAACCTGCGCATCTATTCTAACGGAGCTAAGCGCGATTGCTTCGGTAAACACGTTTTCGGCCTGGGTCTGCAAAAAAGCCTCCTGTAGATAGAAATCATTGGATAGTGCGGCGTCCCTGGAAGTCTTCATTTCGGTGACTTTCCGCTGCATCTCTGTGACTCGATCCCTTTGATTTCGCAGTTGGTTATCGAGGCGCTCGAATTGTTGGTTCTGAAATTCAATCGTTCGGGAATAAGCATCTCATTCCCTTCGAGCTTCTGCCAGATCTTTTTGGTGTTTCGCTTCCCTGGTTAATTGTCGTCTCAGCATTCTGTTTACGTCCTCTAAACATTCCTGAGCTCTGCGTAGCTCGTCTTGGACTTGCGCTGCTTCTCGTTGTTGGTCTTGGCTCTTTTGAATTGTTTCCTGCAGTTGGGCCTTCGTTTCTTCGACCATTTCTTCGAGGGATGAATTGATATCTTCTTTTCCTTGGAGGGCGGTCTTGAGTTCCCGGATTTCTTCGTGTGCTTCGTGTAATAGCTGGTCTTTGGCGGAAAGCTGCTCCAATGCCGCATCTCTCTGCTGTATCAAGGCCTGTTGTTCCGAAAATTGGGCTTGGAGGTCAGCTAGTTGTGTCTGCAATTGATGATTCTCCGCTCTTACGGCGTCGACTTCTTCTTGGAGTGGGGTGATGTCGGCTTCCAGGAGGTCTACCTTGTGCTGCAGGTCGTGCCGAATGGTATTTGCAACCTCAGTCATTTGTACCGGAAGTTGTTGTGAGAGGGCGATGAGTAGTTGGCCCATGTTGGCCAGTTCGGAAAAGATCGGAGTAGAGGAAAGGAGGAGTGGGTGTGGTGGTGGTGTAGAGGTTTGGGTATGGATTTGGGGGGATGTCGGGGGTGAATAGTTGGGGGAGGATGAAGAAGATTCGGAAATTGGCGGCGGAAGAGGGTTGACTGGTGGGGATTGAGGACGAGGGGATGTAGGGTGGGTTACCTGATGCGTGGGTTGGCTTTCACCTGTAATGTGGGCGATGGTGGATTCTACGGCCTTGAGTAGGGTGTTGAGCGCACTGTTGATCACGTGCTGTTCATCTTCTCGTTGTGCTGATGCTTCTTCGGTTGAGACGGGTTCTATTTCCGTGTGCTTCTGTTGGTCGTGGTGGTCGGCCGATGATTCGTTGTGTATGGAAGTGGCGGTGTCGTGGGAGGTCTCTTCTTGGTCTGCTTTTCTGGTATCTTGATTCTGTCCGGCGGATCCTTGTGCTTCGCTTTCTGAGGAGCTGATCCGAATTCTCTTATTGCGGAAAAGTTGGTTGATCTCCTCATCTTCTTCTTCGTCTTCGTCGAGAGGTTGCACTGATTCTTCGTGCCTAAGAATGGGACCTTGGGGTGGTGGTTGTGCGGCAAGGATGGTGGGGAAAAGGAATGAGATGATGTGGGGAAGGCGAGAGCGCGGGGTGGTACCCTTTTGGAGTTGCTTCACGATGGCTACGCATTCTTTATGGATTCTTAGAAAGAAGTATGATGCAAAGTTGACGGGTTCCTGGACAGCTAATTCTAAAGCGGAATAAAACGGTCGTGAGATGCCGTAAGTGCGTTTTTGCAGGTTAAGTATGGCGACTAAGAATTGCAGAGCGGATCGTTCGGGTTCTGGGCGGCAGAGAATGGCGTATTCGTTGGACGAGGAGCGGGGGAATAGTTCATTCATGCGGGCAATGGGAATACTCGGGCCATTTTCACGGCCTTGCGGGTTGAGGCGATAGGCTTCAGCGAAGGCTTGGAAGGTGATGACTGTTCGCGAAGGGAGTGAGAGGAAAACCCATTGGCGTTTGGTGGCGGGGGACTGAGCAATGGCGGTGATGATCTGTGTGAAGAACGGATGAGCTTCCACCGAGTGCCAGGGAAACTCAACGAAGTTAGCCAACCCTCTGCAACGCAGGTATTCGCCTACCTCGGTAGGGATACCATCGCGGAAGGCTGCATAGTTGGCTATTGCTTCCATGGCGGTTACTGAGGTAGATGATGAGCACGGATGCAGAATGCACGAGGGCTCAGAATACTAGCATGCAACACAATAGCTTATTTCGGCGTCGTCGACAGAATTTAAATAGAAACACTACGGTGGGGGAAAGGGGTGGGATATCATTGTGCGGTGCGGGAATAGTACTGGTTTTCATGCAGGTGTGCATACTCGAGTGACTGTTAAGAGGGCGGCTGGTTATATCAAGATCGTACAAAACGCGGCTATTTATAAAAAGCAAAAAGAAGAACAAGAAAAGTTTAAACAAAACGCGGTCCATCGTCGAAAACTTAATGCGGGCTAGTGGTGTGATGATATGGCCGTAACTTCGACCCATTAATTACCTTGGGGAGTGGATTTCCAGTCAACGTAGTCAACCGAAAAGTTGCCGGACCGACTTGTTCTGAAATCTTAAAGGGACCGAACCAGCATAGTTTGAACTTTCCTGCTGCTCTATCGGATTTTGCGTTATAGAAAAGTACAAGCTGGCCTATCGAAAAGATTGGGGTCTTCAAATATCGATCGTGTGTCTTGGCTTGCCTTAGTTGTACTTCGCGCATGGTTAAAAAACTGAGCCATCGGTGCTCATCAAGTTCCCTGAGTGCGTCCATTCGTGCTGTCAGCGACTCTTCTGGTAGCATTTTCTGGGTGATTGCTACACGCAGGCTTGGGATAACTATTTCCATGGGTGCTATTGCTTCTAAACCATAAGCTAGTTTGAAAGGTGTCAAACCTGTTGTTACCTTATATGTAGTTCGGTATGCCCATAATACGGCAGGTAGTAGTTGATCCCATCTTTCCGGTGTTTCCATGATCAGTTTCCGGAGGATATTCAATAGTGATTTGTTTGTGCTTTCGGCCAGACCATTGGCGCGAGGGTAATATGGAGAGCTGAGTTTATGTGTCACCTGGAATGATTGGGTTAGTACCTTCATTACTTGATTTACGAAGTGAGTACCTTGATCTGTCACCAATTCGAGTGGTAAGCCAAATCGTGGGAAGACATCAGTTAACAGACATTTCGCTACTACAACTGCTGTAGCAGACCGTAAAGCCCAGGCTTCTGCCCATCTCGTTGCATAGTCTGTACAGGTTAGTATGTATCTGTTGTTACTGAAGACTGCTGGAGGTGTGATTGGACCGATAAAATCTAATCCCCATTTCTGAAATAGTTCGAGTGGCATAATAGGCTGCAAGGGAAAGAAGTGTCGTTGCAGTGGTTGTCCAGACCTTTGACAGTTATCACAGTTTTTGACGAATTGGGCCACATCTCGGTACATAGTAGGCCACCAGAGACCTCCTTACAGAATTTTCCGGTGAGTTAGATCTGTGGCAAAATGACCACCAGTAGGGGTTGAATGAGCCATCGTGATGACTGAGTTAATTTCGTGCGGAGGAACACATCGAAGTAAGATTCCGGTGTGATCTACATGATACAGTTCTCCTGCAACTAACCGGAATCGGCGGCTAAAGACTGCCAATTTCCTTCGAACTGCCTTGGCAGTGTCAGATGGAAAGCATCCTTCGGTGAGAAAAGTTAAAATCTGATCATAATATGTAGGTGTTGCTTGAAATTCGGCAGTTTCATCAGTCAGTGGCTCAGAACTATAAATTGCTGGGGTCGTGTCATCTATGCCTATCGGAGCTTCACCAGAATCTAGGCGAGATAAGAAATCTGCTAGGGCATGTGCATTTCCGGGTCGGTGAATGACTTCATAATCAAATTCCTGCAAGAGTAGCACCCATCGGGCTAATCGTCCGCCTAGATGTTGTTGTCTCACTAGATAGACAAGGGCAGCATGATCCACATGAAAGGTAAATTTCCGGCCTAATAAATAATGTCTGAACTTTTTGATGGAGTAAATTAATCCTAGACATTCTCTTTCAGTGGTAGAGTAGTTCTTTTCTGCCGGTGCAAGCCTTCTGCTGGCGTAATAGACAGGTCGAAACCACTTATGTGTTTGCTGCATCAGAATACTGCCGATCGCAATATCTGAGGCATCGACAAAAACATGGAACAGATTGTCCCAGTCCGGTGGTTGTAGGATTGGTGCCTGCGTCAATAGATACTTGAGTCGATCAAATGTAGTTTGGCATTCTTGAGTCCATTCGAACTGTCGTGGAGTTTTGGTGATTAGTCTATTCAGAGGTACCGCCAGATGAGCAAGCCACCGTAAGTGCCTGCCGTGCCACCGTACTTGACCCATAAAACGCATTACTTCTTTCGGAGTGGCGGGTATTGGGGCTTCTAAAATTGCCGAAATCTTATCTGGGTCTACTCGGATACCCTGGGCAGATACAATATGACCAAGTAGTTTGCCACATGAAACGGCAAACACAGATTTGCTTGGGTTAAGGCAGAGTCGGTAATCTCGACACTTTTGGAAACAGCATCGTAGATGAAGCAAATGTGCCATCATTTTTCCAAAAATTGAGAAATCATCGAGATATACTTGCATAAACGAATTGAGATAAGGAGAGAAAATCTCGTGCATACATCGCTGAAAGGTGCTTGGTGCATTTCTCAATCCAAACCACATTACCATACAAGCAAAGACACCCCAATTGGTAATGAAGGCGGTTTTTAGGATATCTGCTTCAGCCATTCTAACCTAATTGTAACCACTGTATCCGTCTAAGAATGAATACATTTCGTGGCCTGCTACCCTATCAAGCATGGTATCCAAAAAGGGGATCGGGAAGGGATCTGGTACTGTTGCTGCGTTCAATTTCCGGTAGTCTACACAGATTCGTAGTTGCTTATTTTTCTTTGGCACGATCACAATTGGTGAAATCCATTCAGCATGTTCTACTGGTACGATGAATCCAACCTTTAATAATCTGTCAAGTTCGGCTTTTACCTGAGATGCATAATTAGGATTCATCCGATAGCTGGGCTGCCTATTCGGTTTAGCTTCCGGCTTCAGCATGACTCGGTGCTGATATATGCGCGGATCTAATCCTTTCATATCTTTGTAATCCCAGGCAAAGACGTCTGAGAATTCACGAAGTAGTCGAATCAGATCAGCCTTAAATGATTCCGGTAAGTTTTGCCTTATCTTTACAGGTCGTGGATGATCTTCGTCTCCTAGATTGTACGAGGTCAACTGGTCTTCGGAGACATAAAGCTCTTGCGGTTTCTCTGTGTCGTCTGTCGACCGAAATAGTGAATGTAATTCATTGTCATGTGTTGGCACCCTATCTTCCTGCTTGGTCTCTTGGGTGATTGGTGTAACTGTACATACTGAAGTACTCCAGTTATCGATTACGGACTGTAGATCAACAGTCCCTAAGGTCATTAAGTCAGCGTTACTCTTCAGAAATTTCTCTTCTTCATCATCTGATAGTCCATCTAACATGTGGATAGGTTCAGCAAAATATGGTCTGGCGTGCAGTTCGCAAGGTTGTATAGCATCTAATTTTACTACATACCTACGGCTGGCATCTTTGAACATAAGCTCTTGTGCAGACCAGTCTTGTATTACCTTCGCATGCTTCAACCAAGGTCGACCAAAAAGAAGGTTGTAATCCAAAGTGGATTCCGGCAGATCTAGTATGACAAAATTCATTTTGAAGGTCGTACCTTGTAAAGTAATGGGTACATTTCGCACAAGTCCTACAGGATGGACTCTAGATTGATCTGCCATTCTGACAAAAAATTGAACTGGTTCAATGTCGGTCCATCCTAACCTATGGCATAAGGCTGTAGTTGCAATGTTGACACCAGAGCCTCCATCAATCAATACCTGTGTAATTTTATGATTCTTATACCATACTGTAATCAAGGGGACTGAATGATCAACCGTAGAATCAGGTTCTGGTTGAACTGCTGCTGTTGCCGGAATACAAGAAGGTACCGGACTGAACTGTTGCTGGAACTGTTGTCGAACTGTTGTCGAATTGCTGAGATTGGTTATCCTGCTCCTTTGAACTTGAGGTCTCTGCTATTGCCGAAGTATCTGCAGTTATGTCTACTGCTGATGGTTGTTCTGCTGCTGTTTCCTTTTGTTGCGTTCCTTCCTTTGTCGACGAGGTCTGAGTTACCGGAATGGGTTCTGGGAACACTGGTGCTTCTGTGGCGGTCCAGTGGCTAGCTTTGTTATACATCCTATGTTGTTCTCGTATCCCTGGTTCGAATACTTCTGCTGCTGACTGCAGCTGTTTACCTGATCGGGTCTGGACTGTAGCAGTTTGCGTTTCTACCGGTGTAATTTGTACCATGTTGGCCATTGGGTTTTGTTGCTCCTTCTTCCTTTGATCATACTCAGCTGCGTCCTTGCAATATCTTCTAATGTGTCCGAATTCACCACAAAAATGACAGCGTGGCGGTGGTAAATTGGGATTTTCCGGTGGTGGTTCGTTCTTCCAGCGGTTTGCATTATAGTTATTGTTTCTCTGTCCCCTGTAGTTTCGATATCCTTGCGGTTGATTGTTTCTCAGTTGCGGAGGTCCATAATGATTTGCTGCCTGTCCATGTTCTTGAATAACAGCATTGACTGTTGTTGTTCCCTGTAATCTGGCATTGTAGACACAATTTCCGGTGGTGTGTCCGGCAATGTTGCAGATAGCGCAGAATGTTTGATTTAGCGCACAATTGGCACTAGTATGACCTGAATTTTTGCATGTGATACAGTACACTTGTTTGGTTATATCTTCAGTCATAGTTTTGTTCATTTTTAACCACTCTAGATCTTCTGTAAATCCACCGACTTTGGATTCCAGTTGCAGAGCCATGGTGATGACTGCATCCAATGTCATTGCTCCGACACATCTGATAATCATGATCTGCTTCAATTGCGGGTGTAAACCATTGATAAACCACTGAGTGATGACGTCATCCGGTAAGTTGGCGTGGGCCTGTGGTATCTGTCGCAAATGTGTTCTAAAAAGTGTAGCATATTCTTGGACAGTCTGATTCGCCTTCTGTCGGTTGTTCTGTAAATAATCAAAGATTTCGGCGGGATTCTTCTTTAGCCTAAATCGTTGCAGAAAAGCATCTCGTACTGCATCATAGGTGCCGAAATGCTTAATGTCGTATTCCGTAAGCCATCTAGCCGCTTCATTGACCAGTGTAGATTGAAAAACAATGGCTTTGTATGCCTAATCCGGTGGATGGTTGAGGACTGCATAACTGATCTCGAAAGTGCGTACGTGAGCATCCGGGTCATCTCCTGGGAATCCACCAAATTTCGTGTATGTTACTCCTGTTGGAGGCGGCCTTGGTTGGCCTAACTGTTGTTGCTGTTGTTGTCCGTTCATCGTGAGTGTCTCCGGTCCTTCTTCTGTATCTTGAGGTTGATTAGTTGAACTCTCAGAATCTGGATCGCCGAATGGCGTGCCTTCCGGTGTGCTGTTTTTGCGTAGGATACTTCGGATCTCTGCTTCGAATAGCTCTCCTTCCTTCTGGATATCCAGTATCCGAAATCTTTCTTCCAAGCACGCGGGTCGGGCTGAGGACTCCGCAAAAAATGCTAATCCTTGGCCGCCAGTTGGTGTTTCTATTATCGGAATATCACCGGAATGAACTAACAGTGTACCAGACTGTAGTGTTTTTCCGCTTTTACCGATTTCTTTTCCTAAAATTTGTCTAATCGTGGATAACTCTGAATCTTTATCCAAGATTGTTAAACTGGTTTCCAACGGCGTCTTGGTAGATTCTGGAATTACTGTATTTTGGTTAGGCTGGGTCGAAATGACACCAGAATGTACCAAAGGCGTTGATCGTTCCACCGGAATATGACCGGAATTAATTCTAACGTCCTTAACTTGCTTGACCACTGGGTCAGGCCGCGTTATACCTTCTTCTCCTAGGGTTGTCTTTAGTACTTTTTGTGTTCCAGTCGTATGGTTCCTAGGATACGTTTCGCCAGACCGAGTAACCGGCATGTATCATTGCTTTAGTAGTACTATCTGAGCAGTTGGCAACAATCTGGCTCTGTTGCTACCGTCAGTCAATCGAACGATAAACGTAGTGTTTGATTCTGCAAAACAGTCGGCACGCTACTACCGCTTTTCACAGATAACTGGCAACCTGATGCCACTTTCCCACAGATGGCGCCAAATGTTAAACGGGTTATCGTTTAATCGTTACTCTACTTCCGATTCAAACACTTCAAGTTCAACCGGTTCCAAATCTTCCTAACCGCAATCGTTCTCTTAGCCACGTGGGTCCTTGGGAGTGGTAGGGGTCTGTTAGACAGAGGCCCTGTACTATTTTCCCAATTTAACACACAATCTTAATGTCATTCCGTCCTTAGCTCAGTGTCCATCCCTGAACAACGGAGGACTGTTCAGTGTATGGGAATTAGAACTTCAAGACTGAGGGTAGTAATCCGGTTACTTAATTTATGCGCAAAATATACTTCAATAACAATGTCATCTCATCCGTACTTCTTCAGGGCAGATAGGTATACCAACCAGACATTATATCGTAACGTTACGCGGACTCGAACAATCAATATCCTCGTAATAAACAGCTAACCATAAACCAACGATATCCTACTCACATTCAGACCATTACAACTACTAGTCTTCCCGTAGTTGGAATAAACAGCAAATATAGACTACCGTGTCGAATTTGGTCGCTTACAGGACCGCTACAGACAGTTAGTTCGGGACTACTCTTCGCGATACCTACTTCACCGAAGAACTGCCAATACATTCCGCACTTGATCACGCTCAGAGACACACTCAATCAGCACCGAACAGACTCGCAACACAATACAACTGATTCATCATTCTGTATGGAATAAACAGCAAATATAGACTACCGTGTCGAATTTGGTCGCTTACAGGACCGCTACAGACAGTTAGTTCGGGACTACTCTTCGCGATACCTACTTCACCGAAGAACTGCCAATACATTCCGCACTTGATCACGCTCAGAGACACACTCAATCAGCACCGAACAGACTCGCAACACAATACAACTGATTCATCATTCTGTACTAAGGAGAGAATAAGCGACCAGCCAGAGTACAGACGGAACAGAACAAAGCAGAACTTATCCTTTCAACAACATATACGCGCACACACTGCGTTACAACACTCTGAAACGAGACTTAATCAAACAACACACTGCAATTCCCCCAAATATGGGCTGTTGCCGCTCTTTTTCTCATTGCCTTAAATAGAGGATTTTTTTTACAATGGTGCGCACTTCTGCACTTACCTTCGCGTTTCCTGAAAGATTCTTTTTGCATTTAAGCTCCCTGTCCTCGTACTTTTGTCCTTGTTCGGCGGCCGTCCAGCACTTTTACATTTAAGGCACCTGTCCGGGTTCATTTGTCCTGGTTCGGCGGCCCTCTAACAAGTGTTAGGAAGTGTTGTCTATCCATGAAAGTGTTTGTTTGTTGTGGTTAAGGTGTGTGTGAAGTGTAGGAAGTGTTGAAGTGTAGGAAGGTCATTCCTGCAACTCAGTATTTTGCTCATAACTTGAAGCAAAAGTGTCAGAATTGAGTGGACATACCACCATTGGATGCTTCTTCTCGAGAGCTTCGAAACGCATATGCTATTTGCTATATTCGGAGTTTGGAGCTGAGAGAAAAGCTCAATTTACTGTTGGCTACTGCTCCGAGTATCGTGACACCATGACTGATAGTTGAAGCTTGTTTGGATTAGTCTTTGCCTTGTTTGCACTCTTTGGGAAGCCCATTCACATTGATCATTACTTGAATGCATGTCTTCATACACTCGGCTAGGTTTTGATACTCCTTGGATTGATAAATAAAGCGTGAATCCCCACTATATGCACTTGAGGGGGATTGAGGTATAGTCTCTTTCTCCACAAGTCCCTAAGTTGGAACTTAGGTACACAGTCCATTATGCATGTTGTAGATCAAGCTTTCTTGGCTAGTTAGAAAGGCAAAGGTAAATGGAGCTCTTCTACTAGTAAGCAAAAATCTGCTAATTCTGCACAATCGAAGAAGGAAGACACAGAAGAGAAGAAAACAGAAAAGCAGAAAATGTTTTGCTAGTACTCTAAAGCAAATGATCATGTCATAAATAATTGTCCAAAACTGGCTGTAAAAGAGGCAAAGAAAAAAGAGACTGGAATGGTTGTTGCATAGGCCTCTACACCGAAAACAGAGTCTGCTAATCTATTGTAGAATGGGTGTTTACTATTGTTTGTAGTTTTGACCCATCCTAACCTGAACAGTATATGTTTGTAGTAGACTCAGATGTTTGGTACTTTGATAGTGGGGAAACCAAACATATTACCTCGCAACATAGTTTCTTCACTTCACTTGAGCCTACTCCTACAGGGAATACTATCACATGCGCCAACAACTCCTCTTATCCTATCATGGGAGTTAGTAAAATCATTCTAAATACTGTTGATGGTAGTTCTTTCACATTGTTGGATGCTCTATTTGTGCCAGGGATCAAGAAGAATCTGTTATCAGTTTCAGCTTTAACCAAGATTGGCTTGGTTGTGAAATTTGTTGATGACACATGTATAGTTCATGATCTATCAAATGGCAGCGTGATTATTGTTTCTGGCATTTTATGTCATGGGCTATATAAGCTCATAAACTATGAAAAATCTGTGAATGATTCAACATGTCCAATACATGATTCTCATGCTATGTCAGATGCAAAGCTTTGACTTGCATGCTTTGGTCATCTGAATTTTGCTAGTTTGCTACGCGTGCAAAAATCTGAAATGGTATCCTCTTTGCCCAAACTTGAGGCACCAGGTAAACATGTTTGTGAAGGTAGTATTTTGGGCAAAATGCAGCATTCACCCTTCCCAAAAGATGGTTTAGTTTGAGCTAATCAAAAATTGCAGCTTGTATATAGTGATGTATGTTGGAGTTTATTGATCTCCAAAGTACAGCTAGAAGTAGGTGAAACCCAACAGGACCTAGTTGACTTTTTCACAAACTTGTATGCACAGACCAATTTTCTTGCAGAGCAAATTTCTCTTTACTCACTTGGAATTTTACAAAACTGTTTCACACACATAAACTAGACTCTAAGATCTTTCCAACAAGATATAGAACACCTCAAATGGATAAATACACAATGAGCTATGACCTCTGCAATATGCAGCTTTAATGGAGACCTTGAAACAGAGATGAACCTGAGGACACACATCACTTGCAGAGACTACTGCTCTTAACTCACAACTCCAAAGACTTTGAAACTTTCCAGAATACAAGTAGACTTAAAGAGCTTTCTAACAAGCCAAAGAACACATGATTTGGATACATACACAAGGAGATATGACCTCTGCAAGTTTGAGGTTTAATGGAGACCTTTAGCAGGGATAAAAAAACAGAGAACACACACTACTTGCAGAGAGTATTGCTCTCAGCTCACAAATCCAATGATTATGAAAATTCACAGGAATAAAGTAGACAGTAAGAGCTTTCCAATGAGCTATGAAACATGTAATTTGGATATATAATGAGGGAGATACAAGCTCTGCAATCTCTGCATACAAAACTACAGCAGTGTAGAGATACACATATGACTCTCTTGGACATCCCACAAGATCACGACTTTTCTCCTCTTTTTATAGCATGGGAAACTAATCTAAAACCTTCCTAATACATCTAAATTCGTGGTAGACACTTGGATGGAGGTATTACATGACTCAAGTGCTCAAATAAGCAAAGTATTGATGGACTTTGAGAACTAGCCACATCGACCTTCCACTAGGACACCACTGAAGCTCCCTTGTGACTCACTAATTTGACTCACCATGTTCTAGAACTCACGTGGTATTTTTGCTACATTTTATGAATAATATGAGCCTTCTTGAAGTATTTGAAGACTTCCCAAAGGTATTTACATAATTTGAAACTTGTACCCTACATAAAACAAATGTTCGCAACATTCTCCCCCTCAAGTTTCAAAGGGTATTTCCTTCATGCCAAGAATATAGTTGAATCTTTGAAGCTTTGGTCCATCCAAGGATTTGGTGAAGATATCTGCAACTTGATCCTTTGTTCCAACAAAAGAAATCTACACTTCATTGTTCATGGCCTTCTCTCGAACATAATGATAGTGAACCTTTATATGCTTTGTTCTAGCATGAAAAATAGGATTTGAGGTCATATGAATGCTGCTCAAGTTATCCCCATATATCAGTGGTACATCAACCTGCACATTCAAGTCATGAAACAACTTTTTAAACCACATAACCTCAGTAGTAGCCAATGCTAAACCTCTATACTCAGCCTCTGTAGAAGATAAAGCAACTGTAGGCTGTTTCTTTGAACTCCATGTTAATGTCTTGTTTCCTGCTATTACCACATATCCACTTGTGGATCTTCTGTCATCTTTGCTTCCAGCCCAATCTGCATCACTAAAGACTTTAAGAGTTAGATCAGCATCATGACTATAAAATAATCCTTTGTTCATGGTACCTTTCAAATACCTAAGCACTCTTTTCGCTGCATGCATATGAGGTACTCTAGGTTCATGCATAAACTGTGACAATACTCCCACTACATAACATATATCAGGTCTAGTTTTTGTTGCATATATCAAAGATCCTACCATGGATCTATATACATTCATATCATGCAACTCATCACCTTCCTTTGCACTCAGCTTTACATTACATTCCATTGGAGTAGAAACAAATTTACATTCCTGCATACCAAACCTTTTCAGCATATCACATATATACTTTCTTTGTATCAACCACATATCTTCATCGCTATACACAATTTCAATCCCAAGAAAGTATCTGAGCAAACCAAGATCTGAAATTTTAAATTCCTTTCCCAAATTACCTTTTATCTCATCAATTGCTTTTGCATCATTCCCTGTAATCAACAAGTCATCCACATAAATGCATACATAGACACACATGGCATCTACATGTTTTACATAAAGTGAAGGATCAGCATGACTCGCTGTGTATCCTTGCAGCATAAGATACTTTACCAACCTTGCATTCCATGTCCTTGGTGCCTGCTTAAGACCATACAATGCCTTCTTTAACCTGCATACATGATTAGGACATTTTGCATCCACATAACCATCTGGTTGTGACATATATACTTCTTCATTTAACTCACCATTAAGAAAGGCATTCTTTATATCGAGTTGATATATATTCCACCTTTTACTTGCAGCTAAAGCCAAAAAAGTTCTCATCGTTGCCATATTTGCTACTGGACTAAATGTTTCCTCATAGTCCACACCTTGAGTTTGATTATATCCTTTTGCTACAAGTCTAGCCTTATATCTAGACACACTACCATCACTATTTCTTTTAATCTTAAAAACCCACTTGCAACCAATTACCTTTTGTTTTGGTGTACTTGGAACTAAATTCCAAGTCTTGTTATCCTGTAGTGCTTCCATTTCTTCTCTCATTGCTTTCTCCCACTTTTCATCTCCTTTGGCCTCATCATAACATGTGGGTTCATTTTCCTGCTCAACTTTTGTCATAAAAGCATAATGAGTATTCATGAAAGATTCATAAGTATACCTTTGAGGTTGCTTACTTACTCTTGAAGTTCTTCTTACCTCCAATGTAGATGCTCTTCCTTTCTTATTAGGAATCTTTGATGATTCTCCATACTCACATACATCACTAATTTCCTCTCCTTCATCATTAACTTCAACAAGTTTGAGTTTACCTTTACTTTTAACACTTGGAGGTGAATCTTGCCTTAATCTTCCATTGAAAGGTGATCCTCTTTCTTCATCTAAATCACTCCTTTCATCATTTAAACTTCCTGATGGCTGAACTATGCATTCATCTCCTTCAACCACACCTTCTTCATTTTCATCCATGACCTGCAAACAATTCTTATCTGCATACCATGAAAGTGATTCATCAAAGTTTACATCTCTTGACACAACAACCTTATTGGTATGAGGATTATAGCATCTATATCCTCTTTGAGTATCTGCATAACCAATAAATATACATTTTTCTGATTTCGCATCAAGTTTAGATCTCACCTCACTAGGTACATGTACATAACATACACAGCCAAATACTTTCAAATGACTTACACTTGGTTTCCTTCTATGCCATACCTCATATGGTGTCAAATGATGAACTCCAGCAGTCGGAACTCTATTCATAATGTAAACACTTGTGCTAACAGCTTCAGCCCAAAAATAATTAGGCAAACACATATCATTAAGCATGCTTCTAGATGCTTCTGCTATGATTCTGTTTCGTCTTTCTGCGACTCCATTTTGTTGTGGAGTATACCTGCATGTAACTTCTCTTTTGATACCTTCATCATACAAAAAATCAGTAAAAGCTTGAGAGAAATACTCTCCCCCTCCATCAGATCTTAGCTTCTTAACATGCCTTCTTGTTTGCTTTTCGACATATGATTTGAACTTCTTGAAACAATCAAAAACCTCACTCTTATGTTTAATGAAATACACAAATGTCATTCTACTATGATCATCAATGAATGATACATAGTACTTATTACCAACCAAGGATGCCTCTTTAGTAGGTCCCCACACATCTGTGTGTATGAGATCTAGCAAACCATCACTTACATAGCTTGAATGCTTGAAAGGTTGTCTACTCTGCTTACCCATTTGACATGCTTCACAAAGATGCACCATATGTTGCTTAGTAAGATCAGGTAATCCTTCAACAATCCTCTTCTTTGATAGCTCCTTTAACCTGTGTACATTCATGTGTCCAATCCTTTTGTGCCATAGATCAAGCTCTGCTATTCGATGCATACCATAAGAGAAATAGTTTGTATGATTTGGGTTTACCTTGAATGTAAACAATCTACCTTGTTTTTGACCTCTAGCAATTAACCTCCTTTGCTTTGGATCCTCAATGAAGCAACCTGCATGATTAAATCTCACTTGTAGACCTTTTTCTACCATTTGACCAACCGACATCAAATTCTTAGTGATCGTTGGCACATAAAGTACATCCTTCAAGCAATTTTTCTTGCTCTTATCCTGCATAACAACATCTCCAACCTGCATAATCTTATGTGTTGTATCATCTCCTATTTCAACATGACCTTTACATGACGGATTATGCATATTAGAAAACCATGAAGCATCATGAGACATGTGATTAGAACAACCACTATCTACATACCATACATCGCTATTGCAATTCATCTTAGTTTCTACATTCATCATAAGAAGAGAATCATAATCATCACTTTTACCTTCAACTGCATAATTTCCTTGTTGTTTACCTCTTCTTGAATAGCCTCCTCTTCGATTACCACCTTGATTATTTTCATTTTGATAACAATATTTGGTATAGTGTCCATACCTTCCACATATATAGCAATTTTTCTTATTATCTTCACTCCTTTGTCTTTGGTTGTAGTTGTAGTAGCCTCTCGTACCTCTAGCGCTTGATCTTCCTCTTCCTCTTGTGTTGAAGAAGCCACTTGAAGTCCTTTGATCATCACTCCTTCTTCCTCGACCTCTATTTGAACCTCTTCCACCTCTGTTTCCACCTCTTGATGATCCTACATAAAGAGCTTGTCCTTGAGATCCTTTTTTATTTGAAGTAGAACCATTTAGATTCATCTCCTCCGTGACCATGAGGGCAATAAGTTGATCAAAATCTAGTAATTCTCCTCTAACATAAACTGAAGTAATGAAGGGTTTCCATCTCTCATCATCTTTGAGTCCGTTGAGAGTATGTGCAACCAAGTCGTCGTCCTCCACATGAGCTTGAATTGATCCTAGTTGATCTGCAATCTCTTTAACTTTCAATATGTAATCATTGACCGATGTCCTTGTATCTTTCTTTATGTTATTCAACTCATTTTTGAGTTGAATCTTCCTTGCTCTTGTACCTGTAGCATACAACCTTTCCAATGCAAGCCAAGCATCTCTACTTGTGTCTAGATCTTGTATGTGTCCTACCATTGAATCTTGAATATTTTGTGATAAAATGAATATAACCCTTTTTTCTCTCTCATTCCAAAGTCTAAACTCCCTCAATTGTTGCTGATTTGGGTCCTCTGGTAATGTGGGTTTGATATCTGTGCCGTCAATCAAACCATACAAGCCTCTACCTTGCAAGTATGCTGTGATTCTAAACTTCCATGCTTGATAATTGGTCTTATCAAGCTTCTCTATTTGTGCATGTTGGTCTCCCATAATAAAAATGCTAAGCTTCCTCCTTTAAGCCTCCTTTCCAATGTGTGTGATGAGAAGAAATATAATATTTACCTTGTAAATGAGGTATGTGAACCTTTCTTTGCTTGGATGTTGCTTATGATGCCTCCTTGCAATCTTCTTCTACCTTTGTGTAGTGTTGATGATGAATTGCTTCTTTGATAGCTTCAAATTCTTCGTCAACGTATGATAACCTTCTCCAAGCCTCCAAGTACTTGCTCTGATACCAATGTTGGAGTTTATTGATCTCCAAAGTACAGCTAGAAGTAGGTGAAACCCAACAGGACCTAGTTGACTTTTTCACAAACTTGTATGCACAGACCAATTTTCTTGCAGAGCAAATTTCTCTTTACTCACTTGGAATTTTACAAAACTCTTTCACACACATAAACTAGACTCTAAGATCTTTCCAACAAGATATAGAACACCTCAAATGGATAAATACACAATGAGCTATGACCTCTGCAATATGAAGCTTTAATGGAGACCTTGAAACAGAGATGAACCTAAGGACACACATCACTTGCAGAGACTACTGCTCTTAACTCACAACTCCAATGACTTTGAAACTTTCCCGAATACAAGTAGACTTAAAGAGCTTTCTAACAAGCCAAAGAACACATGATTTGGATACATACACAGGGAGATATGACCTCTGCAAGTTTGAGGTTTAATGGAGACCTTCAGCAGGGATAAAAAACAGAGAACACACACTACTTGCAGAGAGTATTGCTCTCAGCTCACAAATCCAATGATTATGAAAATTCACAGGAATAAAGTAGACAGTAAGAGCTTTCCAATGAGCTATCAAACATGTAATTTGGATATATAATGAGGGAGATACAAGCTCTGCAATCTCTGCATACAAAACTACAGCAGTGTAGAGATACACATATGACTCTCTTGGACATCCCACAAGATCACGACTTTTCTCCTCTTTTTATAGCATGGGTGTTGAGCCCATAAAATTCATGTTGGTCAAAGTCAACTACAGTCAAAGTCAACGGGTCAAAGTCAACTGGTCAAAGTCAACAAATGTCAAGGTCAAAGTCAGCAGGTGCAAAGTCAAAGTGAGTAAGTGCAGGTGTCAAAGTGCACAGGTAGTGCACAATGAATTGTCCACAAAGGGTAAATTGGAGAAAATGGGTTGCAGGTTGCAGAGGTACTTTCTCTAATTTCCCTAAGGTTCAAAGTGTGTTTTAAAGTGTTTTGGAAGGTTCAGGTGAACCCCCTCTTATGTGTAAAAGTGAAGAGTTAAAAGGAAACATGAAGGTATGTGAAGCGGCAAAAGTGTACGCAAAGGTGAAAGTATGGCCCCCCATTAAAATTTTTGGTTTTAGACTAAAGTCACTACAGGACAAAACAGTGAGTCGTTGGCTGCCACTTGAGAGAACAATCTTGGAACATCAAAGTGAGCACCAAGATTCACTTGCAGTTAGGAGCGTACGTGATCGACACACTCACATGAAGGAAGGACCATTCTTGGACCAATCTGGGAGTAAGCAAGAAGAGCATAGGCTAAGTGGAGCAAGAGAGAGAAGTGCAAGAGTCACCAGGGTACGTCGCACAGAAGTGGAAGTGCAAGGCGCATAGAGAGTGACCAAGGATTTGTGCAGAGAGGTGCTAAGCTCTAATCCCCACAGTATCTCAAGGTCTTTTGGCAGTGCGCGCGTGCCGACAGCGGGGATTCACTCCTCCCCCTTTGTGGAAGCTTGGTGCAAGGTGTGCACAAGGATAAGCTTGAAGCAGGTGGAGGCCTGTTGCAGAGGAGGCCGGCAGCAAGAAGACATTGGGTTATTGGGTATTTTGTAATTGGACACTTTGTGGGATGGTGCACAGAGGTATTGGTTTATCTTGTATTTCAAACATTGTACTTGGCTCACTGTAATCAATCTGCAGAAGCTTCCCGGTGTATTTTCTCTTCTTATTTCTCCGCTTTTCTCCTACAAACCCTCAAACTCCTTATTGTCTAAGAATCCCCCAACAAATTTGGCACGCCCGGTGGGACCTCCAAGGAGATTTGAGCATAGGAGACTATATATTGCCATTGGAGGACAATATTCCAGTGTCGACAACATTACTCCAGTGGGCCAAAAGGTACATACTTTTATCAAGTGTCTCATTTTAAGTGGACTATGAATAGCTCATGACCGCGACCCGGTCACAAACCTTGAGAATCAAGTGCAAGCAGACAAGAAGAAAGACGAACAGAAGATCATCGAGTCCACTTTCATCGACTTCATCGGTAGGAAGCATGGCAGGACAGGTGGACCTAGAAATCTTGCTCTCCAGATTAAACATAAAATTTCCCTCCTTCAGGGGTTTAGCCCAGGAGGACCCAGATGAGCACATTCGACGATTTCTTGCATTATGTAAGACTAGGGGGCTAATGGGTAGGGAAGATGCTTTCTTGATACTCTTCCCCGCCACATTGGAAGGATTGGCAGACAAGTGGTTTAGCCAGTTTGCTGAAAATCACTTTACCTCTTGGGATTTGATGAAAGAGGCCTTTAAGAATCAATTTCAGCATGGCAACACGGCTGAGATCATTATAGAAGAATTGGAAAACTTAAAGTTGGGTCCAGGAGAGAAGTTCCCCGAATTCGTGACCAGGGCCAAAGCATTAATGGCTAAACTACCGGATCCACCACACGACTTCTTTGTCAAGAAGTGGTTAGCCAAACCCTTACCTGTGGTCACCCAATGCAAAATAAAAGAGTTAGTGCTACCTACTGCCTCTGTTGAGGAATTCATCAATACGGCCACCCGCTTGGAACAGATAAGGCACCAGTATGGTGCAACTTCTTCCCAACCATCATATGGGTCAGAACTGGAGGACCCAGTGAGCCGGTTAAGAAGGGAACTGGAAAGCTTGAAAAGGAATAAGCCCTATACAAAGGAGGAGACCACTGTAGCTCAGCTGAGAAGAGAGATTGAAGCCCTCAAACTCCAAAAGGAAGAGGAAGCCCAAGCAGAGGAATTAGCTCAGCTGCGACAGGAGTTGCAGGAGCTCAAAGGAGGGGGCATCAAGAGTGGTCTTTGGTGTTCCATGTGCAGCAAACAAGGGCATATAGTAAGTGAGTGTCCTCTGTTAAGTGTAACTTGCCAATTATGCAGGAAGGTTGGCCATGAGGCCCATGAATGCCAATCAAGGGGAATGCCTGCAACGACATACTGGACCCAAGGAGGACCCCCAACAACCACAAATGTGATGGCTGCTGCACAAAATCAAGGTAACAACTATAACCCTAGACAGAGGAATAATTTTGGAAATGGGCCTAGGAGGCCAATAATCTGTTTTAGGTGTGGAGAATGTGGGCACTACCAAAGTAGGTGCACCCTACCAGAGAATGCACCTCCTTGCAGGAACTGCCCTGAGGCCAGAGACCATTATACAAATTGTTGTCCTAAGAATCAAGCCTCTTCATCAGGGCCCCATATCCAAATGATTTCTGTGCAGGAAGAAGAAATGGCAAATCAAGTTAAGGTGCCATCACCATCTACCAGGGTGGTGCAGTTAGAGGAAATTGACTCTTTTACTGTGCAGACAAGAAGCAAGGGGAAGGCTCTAGTGGACATGGGTCAAGAATCGTTGATTAATGGATTAAACAGAGAGTTAGAGGAAATCAAGAAGCAAGGGGAAGGCTCCAGTGGACATGGGTCAAGAATCATTGATTAATGGATTAAACAGAGACAAAGGTGTGTCCGAAGACCTAGCCACCACAAGTGCAGACACAAGGCAAAAGGAAAATTGCACAGGTACCAGTGATGCCATTGGACATGCATTCAGCAGGGCTCATGAGGAGTTGGATAAGTCAAATGGAGCCCAAGCTCTTAAGGAATCAGAAGCCTCCAGACTGCTCAAGTCCATGAAAAAGGAGGTTAGTATTTTTGATTTAATAAAGATGGATGGGAAGTTCAGGTCAGAACTCTTGCAGATAATTGATGAAGCTTCCACTACAAGTTTGGTGGCAAAGACTGCTGTTGTACATGAAGGAAAAATTGTAAGGGAAGCACCCCTTACAGATTATAAAAGTCCTCGGCTGACAGTATCTATCAAGGGTCATGAATTTAAAGGAGTTATTGTGGATGGTGGTTCTGGCATTAACTTGATGCCTGAACATACAATGAAAAAAATTGGACTCCACCCTTCAAGGCCTGCAAATTTCACTGTCACTTTGGCAGATCAGAGCAAAGTAAGGCCCTTGGGAGTAATCCCAAAAGTTCCACTTGAAGTACAAGGTAATTTATTCATCCTGGATTTTGTGGTTTTAAGATTACCCCAGGTTGAAGGAGGATTTCCCCTCTTAATTGGACGACCATGGCTGAGACATGCAAGTGTCATTCATGATTGGGGCAAGGACACTATGTGGGTACAGAAGAAAGGGCAAGGGCCGACACAGATTTATTTAGAAGAGGGCCTAGATAATCAAGGAAACACTAGCATGATGCAAACGGTTGGCATATGCATGGAGCCAGAATCGGAGGATCAACCCCAAACAGATTTCGAGGAAGAAGAGGATATTCTAAATTGGCTCCAAGCAGGCTACTCTTCCTCTTGTTTTGGAGTTTTCATTAATAATTGTTGTACAATTGAAGGTTATGATGAAGATAAGGAAAAAGTCGAGGTTGATGGATTGGGAGAGCCCATTACAAACCACAGAAGGGGCAGGAAGACAACCCTCAAATGCATTTTTGAGGAGGATATGACTACTACAGAAAATGCAGTTAATAAAGCTAAAGGCAAGGTAAAAGATTCTAGTGAAGAGTGTTCTTTTCCAATTCAAGAAATACCTGCAGGATGGATGCAGGATAAAGAAGAACATATTGAAATCCAAAACACCCCTGCTTATGAAGCAATGCAAGAAAAGATAGAAGACAAAGACAAGGAAGGAGAGGAGCAGGAAGATACTCTGGTAGAGAGGAATCCTGTCCAAGAAATACAATTAGGCACTCATGACAATAATCGGTCAGTTTTGGTGGCCACTTGGTTGTGGAGCCACCCAGGGCTCCTTGAAAAGGTACAATCATTCTTGACCCAATATATAGATGTTTTTGCTTGGCATTATAAAGACTTAGAAGGAGTGCCTACAACTTATGGAGAGCACAGAATCCCTCTGGTTGATGGAGCCAAACCTATAAGAGGGAAGAGTTATAGACTAAACCCAAAATATGCTGAAGCTGTCTATGTGGAAATCCGGAAGATGGAGGATGCAGGAATCATCATTCCTGTAGAACACTCAGAGTGGCTCTCCCCTATGGTTATAGTACCAAAGAAGAATACTAATAAAATCAGAATTTGTGTTGACTTTAGAGCTCTCAATAAGGTGACCATTCCAGATGGTTTCCCAATGCCTTTTGCAGAACAGGTCATTGAAGAAGTAGCTGGGCATGCCTTATATAGCTTTATGGATGGATTCAGTGGCTATAATCAAATATCAATACACCCAGAGGATCGCGAAAAGACTGCTTTTATCACACCTTGGGGAACATATGTGTATGTAAAAATGCCATTTGGGCTCAGAAATGCCCCAGCCACCTTTAACAGAACGGTCAATCTCATCTTTGGCCCCCTATTGCTGGAATCACTTAGAATCTTCATGGATGACTTCTCTTCGTTTTCAGGATCTCACAAAGAAACTCCTCTAGATTGTTTGGACCACCATTTGAGGCAGCTGTATAATGTTTTCAAAAGATGCAGAGAAACTAAGTTAAAGCTCAATCCAAACAAATGTCATTTTCTTGTGACAGAAGGAACTCTTTTAGGACATGTGGTGTCAGCTAAAGGTATGGCCCCAGATCCTGACAAAATCATTTCTATCTTAAAGTTGCCTAAACCTAAATCCCCTAAAGAGATCCAGAGTTTTTTGGGGCATACTGGATACCATAGAAGGTTTATTAAAATGTATGCAGAGATAGCTAGACCTCTGGCTAGACTTACAGGTAAGGAAGTACCTTTTAAATGGGAAGAAGAGGAAGAAAAAGCATATCAAACATTGCGGTCCAGGTTAGTGTCTGCTCCTATTTTGATCACACCTGAGTGGTCAAAAATCTTTCATATACATGTAGATGCCAGTGCCTATGCAGTGGGAGCAGTTTTGACACAACCTAGTGAAGAATTTACGATGGACAGACCAATTCAGTATGCCAGTAGAATTTTGACTAAGGCTGAAAGGAATTACAGCACCACAGAAAGGGAAGCCTTAGCAATGGTTTTTGCGGTCCAAAAATTTCGTCATTACTTGTTGGGAGTAAAATTCGTTATTATAACTGACCACCAACCTCTCAAGTACTTGCTCAACAAACCACAAGCCACTGGTAGAATATGGAGGTGGTTATTGTTATTCCAAGAGTTCGATTTTTCTGTGGTCCACAGACCAGGTAAAGAAAATGTTATGGCGGATCACCTTTCCAGAATCAACATAATGGAACAAGTTAGTGGAATCAATGATGATTTTCCAGATGCTCATCTGTTTGCGATCCAGGCCCAAGGTTGGTATTATGATATCAAGAATTTCATTAAAACTGGGTTGTATCCAGAAAAAGCTAATGCTGTGCAAAGGAAGAGACTGCTACTCAAGAGTAGACCATATACCTTCATTGAAGATAAATTATACAGACAGGGCAAGGATGACAGGTTTAGAAAGTGTTTGGAAGAAGAAGAAGTGAGGGAGGTACTTCATTCTGCACATGGAGGAACAGGTGGTGGGCACCTTCCAGGGCATATTATGAGTCAGAGGATACTGGATGCTGGTCTATGGTGGCCTACACTATTTAAGGATGCAGATGAGTGGGGAAAGGCATGTGATGTTTGTTAGAGGTGTGGACCTGAGCCAACAAAGCAGAGGCATAAACCCTTGGTTGTTTCCAATTCCTGGCAACCATTTGAGAAGTGGGGGCTGGATTTCGTAGGGCCCATCTACCCTCCGGCGATTCCAAAAAGAGAGAAATATCTCTTAATAGCTACAGATTATGCGACCAAATGGGCTGAAGCTATTGCTTCCCCCGACTGCACTGCTCAAACTGTTGCTGATTTTATCTACACTAGCATCATTTGCAGGTTTGGATGCCCACTTGAAATTTGTACAGATCAAGGTACCCATTTTGTCAATAAGGTCCTGCATGAAATTTTCAACAGGTATAGAATTCTACATCGGACCTCTTGTGCTTACTATCCAAGAGCAAATGGACAGGCTGAATCGACAAATAAAGTTTTAATCTCAATGTTAAGGAAGGAATGTATGTTACAACCCACTTCCTGGGGCATTGCTTATCAAGGTACCCTATGGGCTTACAGGTTGGCTTACAAAGAGGCCACAGGATATTCTCCATTCCAACTAGTTTATGGAATATTGCCCATTGAGCCCTTTGAATTTTTACATGGATCACCTAAGATAGCATTCATGCAAGGAAAAACAAATTGTGATGTCTCTCAGAGGCTAGGGGCACTACATAAAGTGGAGGAGATTCGTCTACTAGCAACAAAACAATTGATCGAGACTCAGATAAAGAGGAAAGAAAAACATGATCGACATCTGTGGAATAACAACATTGAAGCAGGCATGTTAGTTCTTCTCCATAAACCTCACATTCATACACAACTGAGAGGAAAATGGCTTCCACATTGGGAAGGACCTTATAGAGTCAAAACAATGCTAAATTTGGGTGCTGTAGAGTTAGAGACGCTGAACGGAGAGACCTTGCCACTGGTCAACATTTCAAGGCTGAAGGCCTATCATCAACACACTTAAAGAAGTATGGATCACCTGGAACTGCAAATTCTGTCTAGGTTGTACATAACTTTCTCATCATATTTTGCTCAGTTTTAGTAGTTTTAATTATCAATTTCATCTTTGTTACTGGTGTTTTTCGAAACTTGGAAGGCATTTCATTACATCTGCTAAAGTATACCTTTTGGGTATTTTTGGAAATTTTTCTAGATTTTTTTTTTAGCATTTTTTTTAGACTTTTCTATCCATTTCCGATGTCATTTTCTTTCCATATAGGAGGAATAAATGGAAGCTCTCTGGGGTTTGATGAAGGATTTTCATGAGACATTTTTTTTAGATTTTTTTTGGCCATTTTTTGCCATTTTCTGCCTTTTTTTTTGGATTATTTCATTCACTTTTTGCTATTTTGTATTCTTTTTCCAAAACAAAAAAAAAAAACAAAAAAAAAAACAAAAAAGCCCCCTAGGGAATTTGCGGGTTCCCAAAAAAAAAAAAAAAAAAAAAAAAAAACCCCCCGCCCCCCCCCTCCCCCCCCCGCCGCCCCCCCCCCCTCCCCCCGTTCTGACAGCCCCCCCCCCCCCCCCTCCCCCCGTTCTGACAGCCCCCCCCCCCCCTCCCCCCGTTCTGACAGCCCCCCCCCCCCCCCCACCCCCCGCCCCCCCCCGCAATTTTTTTATTTTATTTTTTTTTAATTTCATTTTGTTTATTTTCGTATTTTAAAAAATATATATATATATATATTTTTTATTATTTATTATTATTATTATTATTATTATTTTATTTTATTTATTTATTTTATTGATAATTTTAGTGGGCGTTCATTTATTAATATATATATATATATATATATATATATATATATATATATATATATATATATATATATATATATATATATATATATATATATATATATATATATATATATATATATATATATATATATATATATATATATATATATATATATATATATTATTTTTGTTTATTTTATTTTTTTCATTTTCATGGCTAAAAGCTTTTGGCTCTGGATTGTACCTCGGTTGGCCGTTTTTTACAAAAAAATAGTCATTTTCATGTTTTTTGGCACCTCTGGACTCAGTTTTTGGCTTTATTTTTCCAAATTCCCACATTTTCTCTGAGTTTTGGTCAAAACCCTCACTATTTGAACACATTTATCACATGTTTTTATTTACCCACATTGCCCACATGGTCCATTCTCACCTTATCTTTCCTTATGTTTAATAATATTCCATCTATACCCTCTGTAGCCCTCCAGTTTGATCATTTTAGCCCCCCAGGCCAGGATTCCTACTTCCAACCCCTCCCTTTATCATTCTGCCCAGCCACATCCTTCACCCTCCCGGCCCCATCCATCTTCATACCCTCAGCCCTCCCTTCCCATTCCATTCTAACCTCCCATTGCCCCTCTTTTGCTTTTCCATAACAAAATCCCACTTCTTGTTCTTTTCTGGTGCTTGTTCGGGTGGATGTTCTCAGATGTTCTCTTCAAGTTGTTGCAGCTATATTCTCATGGTGGCCTCTATGTTCAAAGTTTTGGTTGTAGCTCTCCGAGACGGAGAGCACATTAGGTGGTGGGCAACTGTTGAGCCCATAAAAGTCATGTTGGTCAAAGTCAACTACAGTCAAAGTCAACGGGTCAAAGTCAATTGGTCAAAGTCAACAAATGTCAAGGTCAAATTCAGCAAGTGCAAAGTCAAAGTGCGTAAGTGCAGGTGTCAAAGTGCACAGGTAGTGCACAATGAATTGTCCACAAAGGGTAAATTGGAGAAAATGGGTTGCAGGTTGCAGAGGTACTTTCTCTAATTTCCCTAAGGTTCAAAGTGTGTTTTAAAGTGTTTTGGAAGGTTCAGGTGAACCCCCTCTTATGTGTAAAAGTGAAGACTTAAAAGGAAACATGAAGGTATGTGAAGCGGCAAAAGTGTACGCACAGGTGAAAGTATGGCCCCCCATTAAAATTTTTGGTTTTAGACTAAAGTCACTACAGGACAAAACAGTGAGTCATTGGCTGCCACTTGAGAGAACAATCTTGGAACATCAAAGTGAGCACCAAGATTCACTTGCAGTTAGGAGCGTACGTGATCGACACACTCACATGAAGGAAGGACCATTCTTGGACCAATCTGGGAGTAAGCAAGAAGAGCATAGGCTAAGTGGAGCAAGAGAGAGAAGTGCAAGAGTCACCAGGGTACGTCGCACAGAAGTGGAAGTGCAAGGTGCATAGAGAGTGACCAAGGATTTGTGCAGAGAGGTGCTAAGCTCTAATCCCCACAGTATCTCAAGGTCTTTTGGCAGTGCGCGCGTGCCGACAGCGGGGATTCACTCCTCCCCCTTTGTGGAAGCTTGGTGCAAGGTGTGCACAAGGATAAGCTTGAAGCAGGTGGAGGCCTGTTGCAGAGGAGGCCGGCAGCAAGAAGACATTGGGTTATTGGGTATTTTGTAATTGGACACTTTGTGGGATGGTGCACAGAGGTATTGGTTTATCTTGTATTTCAAACATTGTACTTGGCTCACTGTAATCAATCTGCAGAAGCTTCCCGGTGTATTTTCTCTTCTTATTTCTCCGCTTTTCTCCTACAAACCCTCAAACTCCTTATTGTCTAAGAATCCCCCAACAATGGGAAACTAATCTAAAACCTTCCTAATACATCTAAATTCGTGGTAGACACTTGGATGGAGGTATTACATGACTCAAGTGCTCAAATAAGCAAAGTATTGATGGACTTTGAGAACTAGCCACATCGACCTTCCACTAGGACACCACTGAAGCTCCCTTGTGACTCACTAATTTGACTCACCATGTTCTAGAACTCACGTGGTATTTTTGCTACATTTTATGAATAATATGAGCCTTCTTGAAGTATTTGAAGACTTCCCAAAGGTATTTACATAATTTGAAACTTGTACCCTACATAAAACAAATGTTCGCAACAATGTATGTGGTCCTATGCAGACACCTTCATTTGGAAACTATCTTTACTTCATGACTTTCATTGATGATTTTTCCAAGCATGCATGGATATATCCATTGAAAGCAAAGTCCAAAGGGTTGATGTGCTTCAAACAGTTTCCGGTTTTAGCTGAAAATATGTCAACATGTAAAATGGGCACCCTCCGTTGTGATCGAGGGGGGGGATATATGTCTTGTGACTTTAATGCATTTTTGGCTGAATGTGGGATAAAACAAGAGTGTATAGTGCCATATACACCTCAACGGAATGGAGTTGCTGAACAGAAGAACATGTCACTCATGGAGATGGCGAGGTGTATGGTCAAGAGTCAGGCTTTACCACATAGTTTTTGGTTTGAGGCTGTTATGTGTGAAGCATATGTACTTAACAAATGTCCCACTAAACCATTGCAGTCTATCACTCCATATGAGGCTTGGAATGGTTGTAAGCCATTTTCTCACTTGCGTGCCTTTGGTTGTCTTGCATATGCATTAGTGCTTGAGCAACATTGCAGGAAATTAGATTATAAAGAAGTAAAATGTACTTTTGTTGGGTAGAGTTCTGAAAGCAAAGGCTATCGTCTGTATCATCCACAAACTAAACACATTTTGTTTAGCCATGATGTTGTCTTTGTGTTTACTTTCATTTATGAAGGATAGATCTGTTAGCTCCAAATACATGTATGATACTTTGCTTCCTCTTTTTATAGGTGGACACTCTAGTGTTGGTCCTAATGAGGCAACTTCTCAGCCTTTGCAGGTTTCATGTGCTGATGCAGATCATTCCATTTTTAATGGAGATTTACATGATGCACTTGTTGATGAGAGAACTGATATTGAAGAGGCAAAAAGTATGCCAAAATGCTTGGTGCAGACTTTGCGTGATAGCAAATCAGATTCACCTCTATCATACCATACATGTTCATGTTCTCACAGTGTCTCTTTTTCATCAAATTGCTATGATATGGCTGCCTCTAGTCTCTGTGATAAGAATGAGTCTGTTTCGTTTGATGAAGCACAAAATTTTGAAAATCGGATGGCTTCTATGCAATCAGAATATGATGCTATTATGAAAAATGGTACTTGGCCTTTATGTGACTTGCCTCCTGTGAAGAAGGCAATTGGCACTAAGTGGATATACAAGCTGAAGCGTAAGACTCATGGAATAGTTGATAGGTTTAAGGCTAGGCTTGTTGCAAAGGGTTATGCTCAGGAAAGAGACATTGATTTTGATGAAACCTTTGCTCCTACATGCCGAATGACTTGTATTCATAGCATCTATGCACTTGCAACTCATCATGGTTGGAATGTACATCAGTTGGACATTAAAAGTGCAATTTTGAATGGTGACTTGCATGAAGAACTGTATGTTTTTCAGCCCTATGGCTTTGTGTAGAAAGGGCACAAAAACCAACTGTGCAGGTTGAAGAAGGCATTATATGGTTTAAAGCAAGCACCACGTGCTTGGTATTGAAAAGATACATGCCTATTTGATTGCACATGGTTTTGAGAACATTCCAACTAAAAGCACCTTACATGTTAAGCATGCTAATGATGTGCTTTTGATCATTGTTGTGTTTTCAGAGGTATTTTAAGTTAATAGAAACAAAAGTTGATAGTTAAAAACTAGTAAACTCACTGGTCCTCATGACAAGCATATTGTTGATTTTAAGGCTGATTTGCATGCCTCATTTAAGATGTCTCATTTGGGGCATTTGCATCATTATTTGGGCATTGAGTTCATGCAAGTTGATGGCAGAATGGCGTTATGTAAAACGAAATATATTGACACATTATTGCAACGTTTTGGCCTTGAAGACTATAAACCTATTGCCACTCCTATGGAGACAGGTTTACGATTGAGTCTTCATGATGCCCAAGATGCATTTGATGTTGTTCTCTATTAGTAGGTTGTTGGATGCTTGATTTACTTATGCATTACTCGACCAAATATTCAATTTGCTATCTCACAAATGAGCAGGTTTATGCATTGCCCAAGTGTCAACCATTGGCAGGTAGCTAAGCACATCTTTCGCTACTTGAGTGGTACCTAGCTACTTGGATTGTTTTATCCCAAAGGGGGATCACTACAACCAGATTTACATGTTTTTTCTGACTTTGACTGGGCTGGCTGCTATGACACTCGAGTGTCCACTAGTGGCTTTTGCTTCATGCTTGATAGCTCATGTATATCTTAGCTGAGCAAGAAGTAGCCTACTGTGGCCACCTCCAGTTGTGAGGCTGAGTATAGAGCACCTTTCACAATGACTATTAAGTGTTTTTGGCTCAGATGCCTTATGGTTGATTTGGGTGTTGGTCGGCCTTCTGCCACCACCATCTTCACCGATAGTCCGAGCGCATTGGTAATTGCGAGGAACCCTATGTTCCATGCTCGCACTTAGCACATTGAGGTGCATTATCATTATGTCGGTGAGAGGTTCTCTGTTGGAGAGATCAGCTTGGCATAAGTGCCCACGCAGGAGAACATTGTAGACCTTTTCACAAAGGCTCTACATAGGGAGAAGTTTGGAGCTTTCCGCAAAGCTTTGGGTTTACTTCCTTTCGTGGATTGATTCCACTTAGCTTGGCACTTCCTTATACATGAGTGCCAGCTCCTTGTTCATTGCATCACTCCTAGGGGGGATTTTTTGATATATTTAAGTAGTGATGTGTGTGAACACTATAGGATTGTCGGAGCACTTTTTTCCCTCTTTAGGAGGTTTTTTTTCCCCAGCTTGTGTATACGCCTACTACCCTAACAGGTTACTTATCTTTGTACATTCTAGTGGTAATACATTCAGTATTGTGTGTTGTGGTCCAAGCATCTTCTTCTTCCTTGTGCTGTTTGCGTGCTTTTGAAGACCTCGAACTCCAACAAATAAATAAATAAAAATGAATAAAAACATGTGTTATAATATCATTAAAAATATTAATTTATGAAAAGAAACATACCTATGGACAAATAAGTCTCTTCCTGCATATGGAGCTGCAGAGGAGCCTTCCTATGGTTGTTGGGTAAGCATCTGTATGAACTTTCCCTCACATAAGATTCTTTATGAGAGTAAGTTTCACCTTTCTCTCTCTTCTATGATCCATAATATCTATACATATAAAACAAAATGGACTAGAAATATATATATATATATATATATATATATATATATATATATATATATATATATATATATATATATATGTATATATATATATATATATATATATATATATATATATATATATATATATATATATATATATATATATATATATATATATATATATATATATATATATATATATATATATATATATATATATATATATATATATATTATATGTATATATATGTGTGTGTATGTATGTATGTATGCATATGTGTATGCATATGTGTATGTATGTGGGTGTATGTATGTGTGTATATGTGTATGTGGGTGTGTATGTGTGTGTATACATGTATGTATGTGTGTATGCATATGCATGTGCATTGTGTATGCATATGTGTATATGTGTGTGTATGTGTATGTATGTGTCTCTATATGTGTGTATGTGCAAGTATCTATATGTGTATGTCTATGTGTGTGTATGCATATGTATGTTATAGTGTGCGTGTATGTATACGTGTGTATACGTATGTATGTGTGCATATACATGGATGTATTCATGTGTATGTGTGTCTATGCATATGTATGTGTAGTGAGTGTATGTGTGTTTTTATATATGTATATGTGTGTACATTTGTGTGAATGCATGTGTATGTGTGTATCTCTATGTGTGTGTATCTTTGTGTGTGTAATGTGGGTGCATCTACATGTGTGTGTATGTATACATGTGTATGTGCAAGTATCTATATGTGTATGTATATGTGTGTGTATGCATATGTATGTATAATGTGTGTATGTATACGTATGTGTATGTATACGTGTATGTATACATGTGTATGTGTGTGTATGCATATGTATGTGTAGTGAGAATATGTCTGTTTTTATATATGTATATGTGTGTAAGTTTGTGTGTTTGCATGTGTTTTCGTGTGTATGTGTGTGTCTCTATATGTGTGTGTGTATATGTGTATCTCTGTGTGTATAATGTGGGTGTATGTATGTGTGTGTATGTATACGTGTGTATGAGGGAGTATTTATATGTGTATGTGTATGCGTAGACATGAATGACACAAATGTGCCGCCAATAAGTGTGACCCCACCGGCTTCGACCGAACCTCCATTAAAAAAAAAAGTGTGACCCCACCCAAGCGGTCGACTCTCTCCAAGACATCTTCCATCTCGAGCCAACGTGGACACGCGTTGCTGCAGCCGTTCCAGTCTCGACTCTCGACTCTCACCCTCACGTAGATATCTTCTTTTTTCCTATAGAAGTATGTTTTCTTTCACGACAAAAGAAACTCTTGTGTCTTTATGATGGAAGATTAGAAGATGTATCTTCCTTTCAATTAGAGAAAGAGAGATTTGGGTGTGTGTGGCTCAGACGCCTTATGGCTGATTTGGGTGTTGGTCAGTCTTCTGCCACCATCATCTTCAAAGACAGTCAGAGCGCATTGGCAGTTGCGAGGAACCCTGTGTTCCATGCTCGCACTAAGCACATTGAGGTGCATTATCATTATGTCAGGGAGAGGTTCTTTGCTGGGGAGATCAGCTTGGCATATGTGCCCACGCAAGAGAACATTGCAGACCTTTTCACGAAGGCTCTGCCTAGGGAGAAGTTTGAAGCTTTCCGCAAAGCTTTGGGCTTACTTCCTTTTGTGGAGTGATTTCCACATAGCTTGGCACTTCCTTATACATGAGTGCCAGCTACTTGTTCACCGCATCACTCCCAAGGGGGATTTGTTGATATATTTAGGTAGTGATGTGTGTGAACACTCTAGGACCGTCGAGGCACTTTTTTCCCTCTTTAGGAGGTTTTTTTCCCTCGGCTTGTATATACGCCTATTGCCCTAATGGGCTACTTATCTTTGTACATTCTCTAGTAACACATTCAGTATTGTGTGTTGTGCTCCAAGCTTCTTCTTCTTCCTTGTGTTGTTCGCGTGCTTCCGCAGACGTCTAACTCCAACACTTAACTCGTATATAGTTATTGGGCATGATGCCTTCTCCTTGTGTGAATGAATGAGTTTGTAGGAGTAGGTCTGATCCATGTACTAAGTATACAGAACATCTAAGGATGCTTGGGACACACTTACCGCTTTATACCACACAAGGAATGAGGCTCATGTTGCTTACCTCCGAAAAAAAATGGACAGTGAGCACATGAACGAAGGAGATTCCATGGAAAATTTTCTGACAAAGATCAAAGATTTGAAGGAATAGTTGATTTCTGTGGATGAAGCCTTGCCTGACAGTTCCCTTTTGCAGACTGTTCTGAATGGTCTTCTTGATTCATATCAGAGTTTCACTTCTACTCTTAGTTTGATGATGAAAGACAATCCAAATGCCTTAACATTTGAGGAGTTATTCTCTATTTTCTTGCAGGAAGATCACTCTAGGCAACATAGGTCCATGATGTGTGTTGCAGATCAAGCTTTCATGGCTAGTCAGAAGGGCAAAGGTAAATGGAGCTCTTTTACTAGTAAGAAAAAATCTACTAATTCTGCACAATCAAAGAAGGATGATAGAGACGACTAGAAAACAAAAAACAAAAATTCATTTGCAAGTACTGTAAAGCAAATGGTCATGTCATAAAGAATTGTCCAAAACTGGCTACAAAAGAGGCGAAGAAAAAGGAGGCTATAGTAGACTCAGATGTTTAGTACTTTGATAGTGGGACAACCAAATATATTACCTTGCAGCATAGTTTCTTCACTTCACTCGAGCCTGCCCCTACAGGGAATACTATCACATGCGCCATCAACTCCTCTTATCCTGTCATGGGAGTTAGTAAGATCATTTTGTCTACTGCTGATGGTAGTTCTTTTACATTTTTGGATGCTTTATTTGTGCTAGGGATCAAGAAGAATATGTTATCAGTTTCAGCTTTAGCCAAGATTGGCTTGGTTGTGAAATTTGTTGATGATAGATGTACAACTCATGATCTGTCAAATGGCGATGTGATTATTGCTTCTGGCATTTTATGGCATGGGTTGTATAAGTTCATAGACTATGAAAAATCTGTGAATGATTTGGCATGTGCAATACATGATTCTCAGGCTATGTCAGATGCAAAGCCTTGGCATGCATGTTTTGGTCATTTGAATTTTTCTAGTTTTCTATGCCTATAGAAATAAAAAATGGTGTCCTCTTTCCCCAAACTTGAGGCACCAGGTAAACATGTTTGTGAAGGATGTATTTTGGGCAAAATGCATCGTTCGTCCTCCAAAAGATGGTTCAGTTCAAGCTACTCAGAAATTGCAACTTGTTCACAGTGATGTCTGTGGTCCTATGCAGACACCCTCTTTTGGAAAGTACCTTTACTTCATGACTTTCATCGATGATTTTTCCAAGCATGCATGGGTATATCCACTGAAAGCAAAGTCCCAAAGTGTTTATGTGCTTCAAACTGTTTCTAGTTTTGGCCAAAAATTTGTGAGCATGTAAAATGGGCACCCTCCACTTTGATCGAGGGGGGAATACATGTCCTCTGACTTTAATGCATTTTTTGTTGAATGTGGGATAAAACATCAGTGTACAATGCCATATACACCTCAACAAAATGGAGTTGCTTAACGGAAGAACATTTCACTCATGTAGATGGCAAGGTGTATGGTCAAGAGTCAAGCTTTACCACATAGTTTCTGGTTTGAGGCTATTATGTGTGTAGCATATGTACTTAACAAGTGTCATAATAAAGTGCTACATTGTATCACTCCATATGAGGCTTGGCATGGTCAAAAGCCATATGTTGCTCATTTGTGTGTTTTTGGTTGTTTGGCATATGCATTAGTGCCTGAACAACAACGCAAAAAATTGGATGATAAAGCACTGAAATGTATTTTTGTTGGGTATAGTTCTAAAAGCAAAGGCTATCATTTGTATCATCCATAGATTAAACGTATTTCGGTTAGCCGTGATGTTTTTTTTTGTGGAAGATGATATTGAACCATTACTTTCATGTACTAAGGAGGCATCAGTCACCTCCAAAGACATGTATGACACTTTGCTACCTCTTTTTACAGGTGGACAGTCTAGTGTTAGTCCTAATGAGGTAACTTCTCAATCTTTACAGGTTTCATGTGATGATGTAGATCATTCCATTTCTGACGTAGATTTACATGATGCACTTGTTGATGAGAGAGTTGATATTGAGGAGGCAAAAACTATGCCCAAATGGTTGGTGCAGACTTTGTGTGATAACAAATTAGATGCACCTCTATCATATCATACTCGTTCAGGCTCTCATAGTGCTTCTTTTGCATCAGATTGCTATCCTATGACTTCCTCTAATCTCTATGATGAGAGTGATCCTGTTTTGTCTGATGACGCACAAAATTCAGAAAATTGCATGGCTGCAATGCAATCAAAATATGATGCTATCATGAAAAATTGTAACTAGTCTTTATGTGACTTTCCTCCTGGCAAGAAGGCCATTGGCACTAAGTGGGTATACAAGCTGAAGAGTAAGTGTGATGGAACAATTGACAGGTATAAGTTTAGGCTTGTTGCAAAGGGTTATGCATAGGAAAGAGGCGTTGATTATGATGAGATCTTTGCTCATACATGCTGAATAACTACTATTCTTAACATCTTTGCACTTGCAGCTCATCATGGTTGGAATGTACATCAGTTGGACATTAAAACTACATTTCATGAAGAAGTTTATGTTTTTCAGACCCGTGGCTTTGTGCAAAAAGGGCATGAAAACAAAGTGTGTAGGTTGAAGAAGGCATTATATGGTTTAAAGCAAGCACCCCGTGCTTGGTATGAAAAGATACATCCCTATCTATTTGCACATGGTTTTAAGAATAGTCAAACAGAAAGCACCTTATATGTTAAGTGTGCTAATGATGTGCTTCTGATCATTGTTGTGTAGCTTGATGACATGCTGCTCACTGGTCCTCATGAGAAGCATATTGCTGATTTTAAGGCTGATTTTCATGCCTCATTTGAGATGTTTGATATGGGGCATTTGCATCATTATTTGGGCATTCAATTTATGCAAGTTGATGGTGGAATATCTTTGTGCCAAACAAAATATATTGACACATTATTGTAGCGTTTTGGCCTTGAACACTACAAACCTATTGCCACTCCTATGGAGAAAGGTTAACAATTGAGTCTTCATGATGCTAGAGATGCATTTGATGTTGTTCTCTATCAGCAGGTTGTTGGATGCTTGATTTACTTATGCATTACTCGGCCAGATATTCAGTTTGCTATCTCACAGATGAGTAGGTCTATGCATTGCCCAGGTATCAAGCATTGGTAGGTGTTTAAGAACATCTTTTGCTACTTGAGTGGTACCCGGCTACTTGGATTGTTTTATCCCAAGGGGGGATCACTATCGCCAGATTTACATGCCTTTTTTTACTCTCAATAGGCTAGTTGCCATGACACTCGTGTGTCCATTAGTGGCTTTTGCTTCATGCTTGGTAGCTCATGTATATCTTGGTTGAGCAAGAAGCAGCCTATTGTGGCAACTTACACTTGTGAGGCTAAGTATAGGGCAACTTTCACAGCGACTGTTGAGTGTGTGTGGCTCAGATGGCCTATGGCTGATTTTGGTGTTGGTCAGTCTTTTGCCACCACCATCTTCACTGACAGTCAGAGTGCATTCGCAGTTGCGAGGAACCCTCTATTCCATGCTCGCACTAATCACATTGAGGTGTATTATCATTATGTCAGGGAGAGGTTCTCTATTGGAGAGATCCGCTTGGCATATCTGCCCATGCAGGAGAACATTGCAAACCTTTTCACGATGGGTCTGCCTAGGGAGAAATTTGAAGCTTTCCACAAAGCTTTGGGCTTACTTCCTTTTGTGGATTGATTCCACATAGCTTGGCACTTCCTTATACATGAGTGGCAGCTCTTTGTTCACCACATCACTCCTAGGGGGGATTTGTTGATATATTTAGGTAGTGATGTGTGTGAACACACTAGGACCATCGGGGCACTTTTTTCCCTCTTTAGGAGGTTTTTTTCCCTTGGTTTTTATATATACCTATTGCCCTAACGGGTCACTTATCTTTGTATAAACTTCTTCTTCTTCCTTGTGCTCTTCGTGTGCTTTTGCATACCTCGAACTCCAACAATTGGTATCAGAGAAGGTCATCGCTTCATCTAGGGCATCATGGACACCCCTCCGGTCGTAGTCTCAAAATCGCATGAAATTTGGTGTGCATACTCAGGGTGATTAGAAGATCAAAACAGCTTTGCTATGTGGTGCCGAAATCGCGATCTGAGCTCGTTTCCGCCTCCAAATGCACTATCACAATGCTTATGCAGGCTATTTCATCTTTTTGTGCCAAAGATATATATAGTTTTTGGTTTGCAAGTATAAGCATCTCAAAGTCTGCTACAGGTTAACAAAACTCGATAGGGTACTTCTATTCAACTTTTTCAGATACAATCATTTTTTTGCATCAGGGTATTTTAATCAGTGGCCATGGCTGAAAGAAGTGATGTATTTCGTATGTTGGCTGTTGAGGATAAGTTGGATGGTATGAACTACCCATTGTGGGCTTATATGATGCATCATGTATTGGTCACAAAAGGACAATGGAATATTGTGCAAGGTGTTGAAAAACGTCCTATTACACCTGCAAATACATGTATTGAAGTTGATGCAGATGACGTTAAAGATGACCATATTCTTCTTGTTCCTATTAGTGCAGCAGTTTCTATTGCACCTATTGTAAAGCAAATTCATTGGGATGGCAGAGATGCTCAAGAACATGCATTGATAGCCTTGTTTGTCAAACGTGCCATTATTCTTCACATTCGCTCTTGCAAAATAGCTAAGGATGCTTGCAATACACTTACCACATTGTATCCGGCGAGAAATGAGGCTCGTGTTGCTTACCTCCAAAAATAGTTGAAAAGTGAGCATATAAATGAAGGTGATTCTATGGACAGTTTTCTAACAAAGATCAAAGGTTTCAAGGAATAGTTAATTTATGTTGATGAAGTCTTGCTTGACAGTTCACTTGTGCAGACAGTTTTGAATGGTCTTGCCAAATCATACCACATTTTTGCTTTTACTCTTCGTTTGATGGTGAAAGGCAATCCAAATGCTTTAACATTTGAGGAGGTAGTCTTTGTTCTATTGCAAGAACATCAGTCTAGGTAGAATAGGTCCATGTTGCAGAGCGAAGAAGAGCACAAGGCAGAGAAAAAGATGGGCCCCAAAATTTTTCCGATTTGGACACCTTATTTTTGTATCATAATCATTTTGTAATATAATTTTTGATGTAAAAACACTAGAGGAGTCCTCTAGATGCATCCCCACAGAAGATTAGTAGCTTACCATGTAAATTAGTAGGAAATTAGCTTTTTAGTGAATAAAGTGCCAATCTCTTGTGTGAAAGGACCATTTTTAGGGCACATGTATATAAGTCAATTTGTGACTCTTTGTAAAGACTTTTTTGCCATTGTGAGAATCAAGAGCACAGAATTTCGAATTTGTGTCTTCTCCTCTCTGTATCTTCTTCTTTGTGAGCTTGTATGCATGTGTGTTGCTTGAAAAGAGTGTTAGGAAGTGTTGTCTATCCATGAAAGTGTTTGTTTGTTGTGGTTAAGGTGTGTGTGAAGTGTAGGAAGTGCTGAAGTGTAGGAAGGTCATTCCCACGACTCAGTATTTTGCTCATAACTTGAAGCAGAAGTGTCAGAATTGAGTGGACATAGACCATTGGATGCGTCTTCTCGAGAGCTTCGAAACGCATATGCTATTCGCTATATTCGGAGTTCGGAGCTGAGAGAAAAGCTCAATTTACTGTTGGTTGCTACTTCGAGTATCGTGACACTATGACTGACAGTTGAAGCTTGTTTGGATTAGTCTTTGCCTTGTTTTCACTCTTTGGGAAGCCCATTCACATTGATCATTACTTGAATGCATGTCTTCATACACTGGGCTAGGTTTTGATACTCCTTAGATTGATAAATAAAGCGTGAATCCCCACTATATGCACTTGAGGGCGATTGAGGTATAGTCTCTTTCTCCACAAGTCCCTAAGTTGGAACTTAGGTACACACATTTTTGGCGCCATTGTCGGGGAATGTCGAATCAAACCGAGGCATTCGTGTGATGGTAAGTAGCTTTTTGCATTGAAGTGAGTGGAGGAGTGGTGATTTTCTATTCTTTGGTAAGTCACATTCATCCGCACTTACTACTTCTCACTCTTGAAGTGTGTGTAGTGAGTTATTAGTATAGGGAAGTGAGTGGAGTGAGTAGAGTAGTGAGGAAGTTAGAGTAGCCAGTAATTCTATTCTTGTGAGTTTTTGTAGTTAGAAAGAATCTTTCAAAAGAAAAGAGTATAAAAACCAAAAACATTGCCTTTTCAAATCACTTGTTCCCAAACCAAGTATTGTGTGCGCACTCTGTCGAGTATCGTGAGCTGAGACCAAGGATTTTTGGAGCTTTGTAGAGCGAGCCAGAGGGATAAGGAAGTTGGGAAGAGCTTCCAAGGTGAGCACACTATTGAATCTTTGTGCAAAACCACTTTTGAAATCAAGTCTTTAGAAAAACGACATGCGGTAAGTATCATGAAAGGTAGACAGGGGTGGGGACAAGTTTATTTAGGTGATACAGTTGGTGAGGAGAGGGTAAATGAGCTGGAGAAACACATATGTGCATTTAAAATTCAAAATATACTTGCAAAAATTTGAAAAAGTGCCAAGTATCGTGTTCTCCCGCGGTTGAGTATCACGATACCTAGGTATCGTGAACTCTTGTGGTTGAGTATCGTGATACTTGAACTGGTCGAATATCGTATATCGTTGAGGAATCACGATATTTGTCATATATCGCATATCGTGAAATTCAGATCACGACACTCGTCGAGTATCGACTATCGTGAATCTCAGATCGCGATACCTGTGCAATATCGTGTATCGTGAGGGTAACTCTTCGCGATACTTGTTGGGTATCGAGTATCATTGGAAATTTTCCACGATACTTGGGAAGTATCGTGTATCGTGGACGTAACTTTCCTGATACCTGACAAATATTGAGTATCGTCTTGAATTTCCTCGCGATATTTGTTGTGTGTCGGTTATCGTGGACATTTTCTCGTTGAATATCGTGTATCGTGTATCGCTAGATCTCTGATCGCGATACCTGTCAAGTATTGTGTATCGAGTTTCTCAAGTATCGAGTATCGTGTTTGGCACGCGATATTGGGCAAATATCGTGTATCGTGTTTCTGGAGTATCATGTATCGTGTTCACCAAGTATCGTATATCGTGTTCTTGGAATATCGTGTATCGTCTGGTTCACATGTCGAGTATCGTGGCACCCTTCTAGTGTGTTAAGTATCGAGTATCATGACATACTCTATTGGGGTGAAATATCGAGTATCGTGGATTAGTTTGGGTCAAGTATCGTGAGTTGTGGATTCCCTGTCAGTCCTTTTCCAACCAAATTTTCTCTGGAATCCTGACCCTTAGTGAAGAACTCTAGAAGCTGGAGGTTGGCTAAGGCTAAACAGAACTTTAAAGTGAATGAACCTGAGATCTGGAAGAACCCTAGGAAGCCGAAGAAGTGTAATCTCTTCAGTGGGAAGTGTAGCCGAACCCAATAGTCACTCACATTATTCTGAAACCTCTAGTGAGTCAGAGGAAGAAATTCCCATGGCTTCCAAGGACATGCAGAATACAATGCCGATGATTGGCATGATGTCAATTATTGAGGGAGAATATCGGACATCTTTATAATATGTGACCACCAATCAACATGAGATACCCATATACCTAGATGGTCTAAACCGATCCGTGGCCAAACTGAAGAAAGCTTTAGATGCTTACATAGTGCCGAGGCCAGCTGTTAAGTATGCAGGAGGATTTTATATGGACAAAAGGGATATCCAGTATGTTGTTACAGAACACCCTGAAAACATCAATGAACTTGGGGAAGAAAACAATGGTCATAACTTTAATGAAGAAGGAACTGAAGAGCAAGTAACCACGCCCAGAGGGAGATCTACTGTGACTAGGGTATGGAGAGGAGACCTAGTTCCTCAAGATGACTCATTAATGGATGTGTATTTGATCAATGGAATGGAGCATCTCCTTAGAGCCCACTCTTCATTATGGGAAGTAGCCCCTAACCCAATTACTGTCTATGAGTTACAAGACCTTGAATTCCCCACCATTATCACATATTTGGACAAAAATCATAGGAGATACTGGCCTCTAATAGAGTCAGAAAGAATAGGGTTGAAATATCAGAACATTCCAGTATTCCCGCCTAGGGATCAAGCCACTACTTCACAAAACCCACATGGAACCTCTGAGAATAATTCATTCCAACAGTCAAGACAAACACAACAAACACATATTCCAGTCAGACCACATGTACAGTTCGCTATGCCATCAAATAACCCTAACTATCGACCTCAAGCACCTGTTGACCCAAGGAACAGAATTCCTACCCCAGTCAGACCACTTGTGGTAAGAGGACCTGGTATACCCATTGGAAGACCAGTTTTCTCAATGATGCCTAGACCACCTGAAGCAGGAAGAAGATTGAGACCTATTCAAGTTGCCAAATGTATGAGAAACCATTATGATGGCTCTAGCGAACCTTACAATCATATAGTTGAATTTAAGCAAGTAATCATAGCTGAACAAGTGGAAGACTTTTTTATCCAATATGAATCTTTTGGTCTAACTTTGACAGACACAACTTTAGCTTGGTTTCAGCCATTAGACCCAAATAATTTTCAAAACATGGAACAAGTCTATCAAGAAATGATTGAGGAATTCACTAAGTCTGGGATTAAAAACAACTCATCATCATTGATCCATAGTTTTAAGCAAGCTCCTACAGAATCAGTGAGATTGGCAGCAAGAAGATTTAAGCAGTATGTGGATAGATGCCCAGTGGAAGAGAGACCTACCCAAAACAAGATGGTGTCATTATTTTTGGAAGGATTAGTGAATGGATCATTAAGATCATTAGTATATGTGAAAAGAGTTCAAACTTTGCAAGAGTGTATGAAAGAATGTATCGACCTAGAAGACAATCTAGCAGAAGATATGAAAATACCTCAAGGTAGTATCAAAAGTGAAGATTCAGCCAGCAGCACATCAAACCCTAAGAACAATGTAGAGGAAATAGCCGACTTAGTAGCAAAGAAGTTGAACGTTCAAGGACAGAGGAACTACCCCAACAACCCAATGAGAGTGCCCATGCTTCGAAGATGTATGCATTGTGGAGGTGATCATCCTTCTCATTTGTGCACTAGGGGAGTGGTCCCACCACCTGCTTATGCTTACAATACACCACCTATTCTGGGCCCTCTTCAATATTGCAGCATAGAACAAAAATACACAAATCACAGCGTAGAAAATTGTCCTTACAATAGACAATCAAGACCAATACAATCGCTCATGAGATGTCATGGATACCCTCAGAGAGATCTAGGAGGAGAAGCCTTCAGATATCCCACATATCAGCAGCAGACACCAGCACCACGACCTTCTGCCTATCAAAGTTACACTCAACCACAACCGGTGTTAGGACAACAACCACCCCATCCTCAGAATGTTGTCCCAGTGAAGGTGGCCCAACCTGAAGAAAACTTAGAAAGAGCAATCGTTCCAGCCACACCATTGTCTAGTAATGAACCATATGACTCATCTTATGACCATAGTCAAGGCAACTATCCCAATTATGAGAGCTCTATAACAAAATATGGGCAAATGTACGAACCATATGCATATGGCATGGAAGCACCAGATAGTTCCTACGGATATGAGCAGGATTATGTGTCATTGATGTACACAGCCCCCAGAGCACCCATATCCCCCCCGACCTATGAATAGATCGCATGTACCTAGAGGACCATGTTATAGATGCGGAGGTGACCATTATATCAGAGAATGTACACTACCAAACCCACCACCACCACAGAGAGCTTGGGAAGGATACTATAGTGATTGTGGTAAGGAACACCTTTTCAGAGATTGCCCCAAGAACCCCAACAAAGTTAACTCTAACGTGCAGATTAACGTGATAGAAGTGATAGAGTCATCAGGGAGTGATAAGGAGTACATTGTGCCATTGAAAGCAATAACTAGAGCCAAAGCTAGAGAGACCCCAGACAAAACTAAAGAAAATGATCAAGGTGACAGAGAAATAAACATACCTACACCTCAAATAGTTGAAGACTCGGGAGAGCTTGAGAAAAGTGTTACAAGTAAACGAACACAGAGATGGAAGAATCGTAGGGACAGGATAAAGGAAAAGAAATTACGACAACAGATGGAAAAGAAAAAAAATGAACAAAGTCAAAAAGAGAAACAAGAAGCGGAAGGAGAAAATCGGAAAGGAACATCTAAAAAAGAAGAGGTAGGATCAGTTTTAGCAGTTCCCATGCTAGAAGAGTTAGCCATGTGGATTCAGGCATACAAGGCACGAATAAGAGCGGCACCAACCATTGAACAACATGAAAAAGAATATCCTAGAGGTGACTTAGAGAAAGAAAGGTTGGAGATATGCCAAAAGTTAATTGAAGTAGCTCAACAGACCTTAGAAAAACCTGCTCTTCAACTACCCAATTCACGAATTCCCGAAAAAGAATTCCAAAAATGTGTCACCCCTAATGACCCCGAGAAACCCGAAGCAGGTGAGACACATAATGGAAATTACTACGAAAATAAAAGGGAAGGATCCATTGTTCCCGAAGTAGAAGGGGAATGGCCTAAAGATTTATGGGCAAGAGTCCAAGAAGACAGATGGAAGAAAGTGGAAAGAATTGAACCACCATTTGAAGAGCTAGAAGCAGAAGGTGAAATTGAAGATTCCATACCTGAACTGAATTCAGAAGAATTAATACCCATTGACCAAAGTGAAAAGGAAAATGACAGTGAAAAGGTCTTGCCCAATTACACAGGAGAATATGAACATAATTCAGAATTATACTGCATCCCCTGAATAAGGAAAAAGGATCGAACCCATCAGTCCAAACCTCGGACATCATACAAAACCTTAAAAAGGTAAAAATTCCTTGTACTCTAACCTTGGAAGAATTGTTGAAGATTAAACCACACTTGAAGGAGAAACTGACCAGACAGTTGGAGATCAAGGCAAAAGAGACGGAGATGCCTGATGAAGTGGCCACAGTCAAAATTCCAATCGATAAGGTTGGAGATTTCAGTGAGGGAGATGAAGGAAACACTTGCCTTCCAATTACCTATAGGGGTTACACCACTAAAGCCATCTTAGATTCTGGAGCTGGAGTAGGAATAGCAACTAAAGAAATCTGGGAGAAATGGGGAAAACCTACTTTAAGACCAACGCGCATGAAGATACAAATGGCAGACGGACACACTGAACGACCCTTGGGATTATTGGAACGAGTAATTTTTACCACATGTGGAGTTGAATTCGAACACACCTTAGCGATATGTCAATTTCAAAGGGGTAGCAATTATGAAATGATACTTGGAAGACCCTTCATGAGACAGCTAAAGGTAGTGCAAGATTGGGGAAAAGATGCGGTATACCTACAGCATGAAGGAACCACCACAAGAATAAATCTCCACATATATACATATCAAGATGTTCCCCCCTTACAGTGGAATCAGATTCATAAGGAGAAAGATAATCAGTCGATTCATAGTATAGGTTCAAGTGATCAATCATGGATGAACGCAGACACTCATCTATGGATATGCCAAACTGCAAGAAAGGAAGAGGATAGGAGGAAAGGATGGCAGCACAGGCAGGGAATCGCTAGATCGGTACAAGATCCAGCCTATATGCCTCAAATATTCCTAGATGAAGAATTCGAACCTCATGGTTGGATGGAGATTTTAGCCACTCTCGATGTGTGTGTAAACAAAGAAGTGATAACCATGAATGAATGTATTGACGAGGAAGGCTATGACGTTAGTCTATATGTGGTAGTCTATATGTGGTAGTTCTTCAAGAGGCCGAAGAAGGGGAAGTAATTGAAAAAGAATGGAAAGAGGATTACGAGAGCATTGAAATGGAACTTGAACATATGGAAACGGAAAATGAAACTCAAGAAGTAAGTGTCATAGCTAATGAAATAAATCAAGAACCAACACAGGAAAAAGAGCTTGGATTAGATAGAGTAAAAAATGATGAAGACAACAAGCCTCAAGATCAATTTGAAGTGCCTGCCCACTTCAAAAAGTATGAAGTAGAAGAGAGGAAAATTGCTATTCAAATGCCAAAACGAGAAGCCCAACCAGGAATAGCATATGACAATAAAGAGCAGACCAAGAAAATGGTAGTAACTTTGGAGGAAGGAGAAGAAAGATGTACTTTTATAGGCCAAGATGTCTCAATGGAGGAAGAACAAGAGCTGATACGACTCATTCGAGAATATAGGGATGTCTTTGCTTGGACCTATAAGGATTTGAAAGGAGTAGATCCTTCTATATGTGCACATAGAATCCCTATGACATCTGAAGCTAAACCTTCCAAACAAAGACCTTACACATATAATGATGTTTACTCAGCAAAGATCAAAGAAGAAATAGATAAGTTGTTAGATGTTGGTTCATTTATGAGATCGAACACATGGAATGGGTGTCACCTTTGGTGGTTGTACCAAAAAAGAATGGAAAGTTAAGGGTATGTATTAATCTGAAAAAAGTAAATGCTACCACCATAAGAGACAGTTACCCATTACCCATCACGGATCATCTTTTGGAAAGAGTGGCAGGGAAGGAAGTTTATAGTTTTTGGACGGCTTTTCAGGGTATAATCAGGTAGCCATTGCTCCTGAGGACCAACATAAAACAGCCTTTGCAATTGAATGGGGAGTATACGCCTTTAGGGTTATGCCTTTCGGCCTAACCAATGCCCCAGCCACTTTCCAAAGATTGATGTGCCATGTATTCAAGGAGTTCCTGAGAAAGAGTATGGAGGTATACGTGGATGATTTATGCACTTATTCAGCTATACGATCATAGCATATCCCTGAACTAGGAAAAATCTTTGCCAAATGTCGACAATATAGAGTATGCCTCAACCCAGAAAAATGTGACTTCATGGTTCGACAAGGAAAAATATTAGGACATATTGTCTCTAAGAATGGAATCTCAACTGAAGAAGACAAAATCAAAGTAATTCTGGATTTACCGAGACCAAAGACTTCTAAAGAAGTACAAGCATTTATGGGACATTGCGAATACTACCGAATATTTATACATATGTATGCCATAATTGCTAGACCTCTTTATGCATTATTGACTCAGTTTAACTGGACTGAAGAATGTGAAAAGGCCTTTAACGAATATAAGAGTCGATTGAGTTCAGCCCCAATCCTTTGAGTACCTAATTGGAACAAACCCTTTCACATTCACGTAGATGCTTCCAAGTTTGCCATTGGTTGCATCCTAGCTCAACCCGCAGATACAGTATAGCCTATGCCAGTAGACAATTGAATCAAGTAGAACGCAATTATACCACGACTGAAAGAGAAGGTCTAGGAATGGTATACGCAGTGAAAAAGTTTCGACACTACTTATTGGCAAACAAATTCAAATTCTTCATTGATCATCAAGCTCTACTGTACTTAGTTAATAAGCCTTGTAATACGGGACGACTAGTATGATGGTTCCTATTGTTGATGGAATTTGATTTTGAAGTAGTAGTCAAGAAAGGAAATACCCACATTAGAGCAGATCACTTATCAAGAATGACACATGGAGAACCACCCATAGGAGTACCAGATGATCTGCCGGATACGTACCTGTTCAACCTCGAAGTATGTCCCCAATGGGCAGAAAAGTTGATCCCTATACTCACGAATGGACCTAAAGATGGGATCACACCAAACCCAACCCAAGACCTATGGAAGACTAAAAACCTTCATATCATTGCTGGAAGTTTGTGTTGAGAAAAGGGGAGCAACGACCCTAACCGCCTCACATGGAAGTGAGAGGTTTCTCCAAGTTGGGGCAAAGAATGAGAGGAGAGGTTCACCCACGCTCATGGAGCAATGGCAACAATGGCCAACGTCACAAGGAGCAAAGGGGAACATCCTCCCAACCATGCACACACACATGCAAATCCATACACCAAGATCATCGCCTTGCACACAAGGAAACAGGAGAGTAGCAAATGACACCTTCTTCCATTACCATAATGGAGGCCAAGGCCATGGCCAAGGGACCTCCTTTTACAAAATGAGCCCCTCCTTATATAAGAGAGGAGGGAGGGATCCGTTGAGTACAAGTGGCCAAAGGCTTCATTAACTAAGATATTCTAAAAGTGGTAGGTAGTTGGGAAAATCAAAAAGGGAATCTTCATAAAGAGAGAGAGAGCTCTTGCACGTATCCAAAAGAGAGCTCTCATTTCTAAAATAAGGCAAGGGCTAAAAAGAAGCCTTTTACAAAAAAGAAGGGCAAGGTTGAGTTTTTATGGGTTTTCTCACATAAATAAGTAAGAGGGAGTTCCTATGAGGAAACTTATATACAAAAAGAAAAAATGGGAACATAGCCTTATATCTTCATAGGTCCTTCACAACTTCATGGTTCCAACACTCTCCCCCACCTAGTCTTTGTCGTCCTCGACAAAGCTAAGAGAAGAGCATACATAGCTGAACCGGCCCAAGGTAGAGTCTTTCAAGTCTAAAAACCTTCAAGTCTTCAAAATCTGCACTTCTTCAGTCTGCAAGGCTTCAGGCTGCAAGTCTTCAGTCTTCAGAGCTGAGCGACACAATCCCCTTCAGGGGCAGTCAGCCCAGCCTCCATCCAAGGTGCCTTCTCTCAAAGCTCCAAAACCTGAAATTTAAACATACATAACAAGTACACTGAATTTGAAAAGAAGCAGCCACAAAATGTAATTCCATGTTTAGTTTCCGCTTCAGGGGACATCTTTCACTTAGGACTTGCTCTTCTAGTGAGAAGAGCTCCTGAAAACCTCATCTTCACACTCCAAAAAATGACGCTATAATCTGTAATCTCCAAGTGAGTGACATATTGCATTGTATAGCATGAGATGAATATGTAGTTGCAAGTTTAACTTGTGTTCCTGCCATCATTCATACTATGCTCCTAGTCAACAAGCTTGCAATTTAACATGAACGTTATGAGCCTCATAAAATGAATAGACAATTGTGTAACATTATGAGTCCTGACATTTTGCAGGCATTTATGAGTTTCAAACAACTTATCCAACATGATTCTTGCAAAGCACAGTAACAAATCATCCTTAGGAGGTAAGAAGGATCAATGCTGAACTTTTAAATGCGTCCACCTGTAATGAATTTAAGCCTTAAATGAGGGATGTGGAACTAGAGAGTTACTTCCCAAGCAAAAAACAATCACTCATTTATGACTTCACACTTAATTTGGTTCAAGTCTAAGAATTTCAACTCCGTATGTGCATGTTCTCCCGCAAATATCTTTTAAAGAATGCATGCTTACATAATGAAGAACATTTTAAAGTATAAGCAATATGCACTTAACCCAGGAATTTTACCAGAAGCAGCCACTTGCATTAACAAAGGATGGAATCAAAAGAGTAAAAAGTGGAGTCAATAAACATGCATTCTCACTTCAGTTTCTACTCCCCAATAAGTGAACTCAAGTACAAGTCTATAAATACATGCCCAAGTGCTATGCAGGTCAAGCAAACCCAACAAAGAAAGGAAACCCACATAGATGCATCACAAACTAACAATCCAAAACGCAAACCTTAGAAGCATCATTTATTTGAGGTATACAAAATTCATGAAATACATCAAGCATAGTGACAAGCATTCGAATGAATCCGAATGACTGTAGCCACCCAATTTTTGCTCAAAGTGATGTGGTAATCACAAAAAGCCAAGACACAATTCCTTGTAGCCTGACACAATTCCTTGTAGCCCAAGAGAGCAATGCCAACCTTCCAATGCATGCCAAGAGTGACGTGACATAACAAGTGAGCCAACACAATGTCCATATATCATTTTCGTTTCTGAAAGTGAAGTACACAACATAATGACTATGCATGGAAAAGGTGCAAAGTAAACATATAACATGTAGCACTCCTCAATCATACAAGTAACACAAACGATTAGCCAGCCAAAAAATGCATTAGTCAGCCCAAAATGCATTAGTTAGCCACATATGAAGTGAAACATGGTTGTTGTACCTCAACAATTCAGATTAACACATATGCAAGACACCTTAGTATAGAAGTACCAAGAAAAACCTATATGAGTCCCTCAACAATCCCTCAAGTGGGCAGTCACTGAACTCATATGGGTATTGCAGACATTGCGCATCAATGCTCTTTAATACCTGTGAATGGCTAAAAAGGAATAGACCAACAATATATTAACACATTCAACAAGATCAATAAGATATGTTGCTTGGTTCAACAATGATGTATTATGTAGCCCATAATTGTGATTTGAATGGCCCTTTCATGCAAAAGAGGTGTGTGGCCAAAACCCGATCAATTACAAGCACATTTAAACAACTTGTTGTAATCCATGTCTTACATCTGTAGTGTACCTGTAAAGGTCATACAATCTATATAGCATTGATCACAGCCCTGGCCCCCAATTGATGGTAAGAGGTATGGACCCTTTCACTATCCTCGGGCCGTCACAACCTTCTTATCAAATGATACATCAAGTAAAAAAGCACAAGTGATTATACCAAGCCAGAGAGAACAATATAAACGGGCATGTAAATACGTATTCATGCATCTGCCTTTCCCATCAAAGAAGACAATACCAAAAAAGCCACACTTTTTCACGGGGTGAAAGCCTAAGAAAATGAAACCAAACCCCTGAAGTAGGGTAACTCAATAGGCATCTGGCAACTAGCACATCATGCACATTATGTCTTGGTTTTATGTCAATGGACCTCAAGTTGTTTTGGCAAACAATGAGCTGGAACACTAGGCAACCTAATACACCACATGGCCCAAGAATTTACAAAATATGTAACCATAAAAGGCATGGGCATCTCAAGCCTATGAGCACACTTGATCATAATGAGACATAGAGGAGTATCATGTGGTAGAAACTCTCTCTACTTGAATCAACAAGAGAAGGGAAGTAAAGACACTTGAGCTTTAAAATCAAAACATAGAATGCAATATGATTTATCATTCACATGCATGCTTCCTTAGTTATGTGCTCAAATCATTTGCATGTATGACATAGATCACAGAGGATTGTGAGTCGGGAGGGAATTTAGTACCTTCTACAAATGTCATGGAGTTCATTCCCTTGATCTAAATGAGTGATGTGGACATCAACTTGGTGAAAACAACACATTAGATCGTGTGCGAGTGACCATATTGCACGTAAAGCTTTGTAAGGACTATAAGTGGGGAGGGAATGAGATAAACTCGAAAAAGCCTAGAAGCAAAAAAGATCCTTCTCATTAAGAAGTTATTCTATTGGCCAACTTCCGAGAAAATACTAACTCCAACCTTTAATGTGGTAGACATTCTTTGGTTAGGTATAGACACAACCCTTGAGAGTAGTCAAAAAGACATTGTATCCTAGTGGACACCAGGTTCCCTTGGAAGTTGCAATGGACCAAGCTTTTCCATGGATAGTTCGGCATTCAACCATTGTGATTAGGCATGCGTGGTCAGGCAGAGCATCCTTCGTGTGAGATTCTTAAAACAGAGACTCGAGTAAGTCTTAAAACACATCAAGATAAATCATGAGAGTAATAGTAACTTTCCAAAGCTTAATTTGAGATGCAATACCAGTACTAGTCTACCATTTCCCACATTATCCCAACAACCCTGTAAGCAATTGTGGTCTTGAACTATGATTCCCTTGACCATGACTATAATGTGCTTTGCAAAAAGAGCTTTCTACTACAAAAACAATAACAATGCTTCATCGTTCAAAGTACAAAACAACACATGCAATAGTAATGATAATAAAGCTGGGTACCAATATTCAACGAATCAACCATGCATCACCATGATGAAGAACCCCAAGCAGAAATACATGGATGCGTGGAGGTCAAGGAGAAGGCCGCAAACGTGCATGTTTCCTTCTGCCCTCAATATGGAGCAGACCCTTTGTAGTGGCGGTAGAGGGAAACATGAAGAGGAGACCGTGCAAGAGAGCTTAATAGAGCTCATCTCCCGAAGGCAGAGTAGAAGCTGGGCACACAAATCTAGCATTGCAGAGAAGGGGAATCGCATATGCACGCAGCCTCGTATGCTTGAAAGGAGCAATAGAGGTTGTCACCAGGTGGAGCGAGCCTGGAAATGCAGGCGTTGCCAACTCTAGTCGAGGCATGTGGGGAAGCCAAGCTCAACCCACACATAGAAACTCTTCAATGAGCAACGTGGAACAGAGGGTTGGAGACTCGCACATCCCAAAGCCAACCAAAGGCACAAAGGTGCACAACTCAATACTCTTAGGAGGCAAGTCTTGGAGATCTTGAGAATTTCCGAAACGAAGCAACAGTCCTGAAATTGGGGGAGTATGAAATTGGTGGCAAATTGTATCGGTGAGAGTGATGTGAAACCTGCAGCAACTCGACCCCAACATTACCACCGGTGAGAAGACCAAAAATCATCTCAGTAGTGTAGAGACATTGATGGGGAGTTGAAAGCAATTGATAGAGAGGAGTTTGCAGGAGCCCGTCCTCGCGAAAAGGAAATACACGAGGAGTTCTTCTCATACCAACGCCTTCAAATAACGAATGGGCAGACAGAGGTTAGCAGCTGAAACACAGAGCATCATCTAATCCCAAGCTTGGTCTGTGCATTCCTTCAAAGAGCAGGTTCATGACGACTCCATGGAACATCAAGCCCCGCGCATGCTGAGGAGTCATCCGCAGGCAGAGAGCATCCTGACCCTTGTAGCAACCGCCTTTCCCACATCCGGGCAGTGACCGAGGCACTTGTCGACTGTGTCTCAAAGGGAAGGGATGGAAGGGGAAGCTCGAAGCAAAGGGCACTGGGATCTCAACCCTTTCGCCTGCATAGATAGGAGATGCAAGCCCGAACACGGGGCCAAGCTCAACATGCCACTAGGGGGAGCAAGCCCAAGATCTCCACCCCCTCAGCAGCTTCGGTGAAAAGAGCAGGGAGCACGAAGGCTGTGCCCCTGCTTCATACGCAGAGGGAGAAGGGGACACACCAGTGAGGTCGTCGTCGCCTTCCAGAGAATGAAGAGAGAGAGATGAGAATAATGCAATCACATGCACAAGCAGAACTTGAATTCACCGAATTTCGAGGAGGCCCATCACATGCGTGAATCAGGCGCTTGTCAGCGGCGTCAGGAGAGAGGAAGAGGGAGTTAATGCTCCACTTGGCACATACATACCTGCTTTATGGATAAAGGGGACGAACGGTAATCCCCTTATACCAGTTTCCCACGCTCCCCTTCTGTGATAAGTAAGACAAATATTTCTACAAATTCATAAGGTAGCATCCAAAGTGAGTTCGTGGGGGATTTGAAGTGTTCAACTTGTAAAACTCATTTTTCTTTTGTTTGTGGGGAGTTAAAATGAAACAAACTGAACAGAAGGGGTTAAGAAAAAGGAGATACCCCCATCCCTCTACCCAAGGCAATTACTCCAAGAGATAGCAGTGGTGGAAAGTAATGCCAAGTGAGTGCGTGAGTGAGTGTGTGTATGTGTGGAAGTGAGAGAGAGAAGGGGGTTAGGGGGTGTTTTTGTGAAACAAACAGAAAAAATGAACCAAAACTACTCAAAAATTAAAAGAAGAGAGGTACCCTAGGCCAACCGAAGGCCACACGTATTCATCCTCCTCCAAGTGTCAAGGTGCATCTCACGAAGTATGGACACGCAAACTTGGAAAAACCAACGGCTAAAGGCTGACGTCCCCGGCAACGGCGCCAAAATGTTGAGAAAAGGGGAGCAACGACCCTAACCGCCTCACATGGAAGTGAGAGGTTTCTCCAAGTTGGGGCAAAGAATGAGAGGAGAGGTTCACCCACGCTCATGGAGCAATGGCAACAATGGCCAACGTCACAAGGAGCAAAGGGGAACATCCTCCCAACCATGCACACACACATGCAAATCCATACACCAAGATCATCGCCTTGCACACAAGGAAACAGGAGAGTAGCAAATGACACCTTCTTCCATTACCATAATGGAGGCCAAGGCCATGGCCAAGGGACCTCCTTTTACAAAATGAGCCCCTCCTTATATAAGAGAGGAGGGAGGGATCCGTTGAGTACAAGTGGCCAAAGGCTTCATTAACTAAGATATTCTAAAAGTGGTAGGTAGTTGGGAAAATCAAAAAGGGAATCTTCATAAAGAGAGAGAGAGCTCTTGCACGTATCCAAAAGAGAGCTCTCATTTCTAAAATAAGGCAAGGGCTAAAAAGAAGCCTTTTACAAAAAAGAAGGGCAAGGTTGAGTTTTTATGGGTTTTCTCACATAAATAAGTAAGAGGGAGTTCCTATGAGGAAACTTATATACAAAAAGAAAAAATGGGAACATAGCCTTATATCTTCATAGGTCCTTCACAACTTCATGGTTCCAACAGTTTGTATCACCAAGACTCAAGTGGATTACTCATGAGATGCGTAGAAGAAGAGGAACAAGAAATGTGGCTTCAAAAAGCACATGTAAATCAATGGGAAACTCATTTAAATGCAAACGGAACATGGCAAACATTGAAGAGATTAGGCATATATTGGCCAACCATGCAAAGGGATACATATAACTATGTATCAGCCTGCCCAACTTGTCAAGAACGGAATCCAGAAGTGAACTCTAATTTATGCTACTCCACTGTAACACCAAGATGGAGCATGCCTCTGGTGAAGTTCTTAAAGACCCAAGAGTACCCAGAAGGAGCCACTCTAGCAAGGAAATGTGCACTTGTAGAACAAAGCAAGGACTATGCTCTTATAGGAAAACAACTCTTTAAACGAGGAAGAGATAATCATTTGTGAATGTGCATTCATGAAGACGAGTATCTTGCTGTTTTAGAGATGGCACATACAGGAGCTGCAAGAGGACATTTTTCTGTAGATAAAACAGCAAAAATGATTCTTTTTGCAGGAATGTGGTGGCCAACTCTACATCAAGATGCAGTCACATATGTTCAACGGTGTGATACCTGTCAACAAACGAAATATCCAATTAGAAGAGATGAAATGCCGTTGAAACCCATGATGAGTGCCAGAGCCTTCACTAAATGGGGAATAGACTTCATAGGACCTATTAGCCCACCAGTTAAAGGATCCCATGCTGAGTACATAATCATAGCCACAGACTATTTGACCAAATAGGTTGAAGCCAAAGCAACCAAGAAAAATGATGCAAGGACTATAGCAAAGTTTCTCTTTGAGAACGTTTTCACTCGATTTGGACTACCAATAGAAATTGTGAGTGATAGAGGCACACACTTTGTGAATGAAGTTATAGAAGCCTTACTGAATGACTTCTTGGTAATTCATAAGAAATCAGCCCCTTATCACCCACAAGCCAATGGACAAGCCAAAAGTTCAAATAAAATCTTGTGCACAGTTCTCACAAAATTGTGAACAATGGTAGATCGGATTGGGATAAACAATTACACCATGCTTTATGGGCATTCCGAGTAGCTTACAAGACCGCCATAGGAACTACTCCTTTTGACTTAGTGTATGGACAAAATGCTATTTTGCCAATTGATTTCTTAATACCCACTCTCAGAGTAGCGACAACTTATGAGTGGACGGGACATGAACTATCAGCTCAATTGGATCAAATAGAAAAGTTACATGAAACTAGGTTACAAGCAGTAGCAGGGATATATGCTGCTAAAAGGCGACAGAAAGCCTATTTTGATGCTCATATCAAAGATAAAAACTTGAAAGAAGGAGACTTAGTTTTGGTATAATATGCTGCTAAAAGGCGACAAAAAGCCTATTTTGATGCTCATATCAAAGATAAAAACTTGAAAGAAGGAGACTTAGTTTTGGTATATACCCTAAAACAACATGCTAAGAAATTACAAAAAAGGGGATATGGCCCATCAATCATCAATCGCATATCCACAAGCGGAGCAATCAGTTTAGCAACTCTAGATGGAGATGTATTGCCAAACTATATCAGTGGTTGCCAAGTAAAAAAATATTTAGAGCCACTGACTGAAGAAATAATGTCACGACTAATAAGGGGTAACAATAATCATATAGAGGAAGAAAGAATACGCGAAGAAGCTAGACAAGAAGCGCTAGAGCGGATCAGGAAACGAAAAGAGTGGATGAGAGAGAGAGATGAGAGATATTGCCTAGGAGAGGAACTCATCCCACTGGCCAACTTTAGGGCCATTGAAAACCTAGGGCAACAAAGGAAGAAACCATATTTGAATTTGGGAGCTGGGAAAAAAGAGTACCACTTAGTGGATGCACTCATTGACACAGGAGCTGCTATAAGCTATATCACATTTTCATTAACCCAGAAACTTAAGGAAGAATTACGTCCATCTAAGGCACAGCTGATTGGAATAAGAGGAAAGATCACACAGTGTATCGGAGAGATCACTTTACTTCTACATCTTGGAAACAACACTATGGAGCAAAAACTCTTAGTATGTCATGATCAGGACTTATTAGAAGAGCTCGTGTTAGGTCAGGACTGGATATACGAATATGAAGTGACTATTCAATTGGCCTTAGGATACATCTCGACAAAGATAGGACATCATGAAGTATTCAGCATGCTAGAAGAACGACCAATCAAAGCCAAAAGTATAGAATTGAGGATGCACTTAAATGAGCACAATGATGAATGTATGATCACTCACACTATGGAAACTACTTCATCGAGTACTTCATGTGAGGATGCCCCGAGTTTCGAGTGCACACAATCTTCTAATCCAGTCAATCACATGATTAGTGTCCTATCCAAAAACAGTCTCAGTGAGGAACCGAGCACCAAAAAGACAAGTCAGCAAGACTCTTACGAATCAGCACACATTAGGATATACCCCATCCCTTACACTAGACAGGCTTGGATCCGAAAAGATCAAGTGAAAGCGTATCTTCAACAACAGAACTACTCACGACATCAGAAGGAACGACAGAATAAAAATACATATCATGTTGGACACCTAGTTCCACAAAACATTGCTAGAGTATGGATTCCGGAGAAGGTGAGAGATGCTCAGCCGGCCCGAACACAAATATGGATTCCCAAGTCATGTACTCAAAGGACAATCCTCAAAAAGGACGAGTCAATGCACAAGGAGAATCAGTATGATCTAAAGGCAAAAAGACAGAAGATAAATTGCTACAGGATAGAGCAGGAGTCTACATACGATTCATCCATCATTCCAAGCTTCAAAAAGCAGACAATGCAGAAGCATCACATGAGAAGCACTGCATTCACCAGGAATGTTGGGAACACGATTTCTCCCAACAGAATAAAGCAGATTTGGATGCCGAAAGACAAGACAAGCTGTATACATCTACCAAATAATTCGAGTTGCACACATTTGGAGTTACCAGAACCCAAAGTATGCATAATAGGGCCACATTACAAGGCCAAGCATTCGGCACAATTTTCTTCTATTTCAGGATAGTGAAGCACATTTCCCTCTTGGGAAATAGGAGAGCACATGTACACAATCTAAGAAATCACTCAAAAATTAATAAGTGCTTCGGCTATCAACTAAATTTTCTGCTTTTCTTTCAGGCAAAAACAAAAAAAATGTAAATAAGAATGAAAAAAATCCACGGTATTACCCTTCTCACACCCACGGGGAAGGGACGACACTATTCATGTGGAGCATTGCCAATCTAATGAAAGACAAATGAAGGATGATTTTTCATACCATCTTGCCACTAATTACTGCTCTATATTGAGTGCAGATGGCATCTTCTAATTCCAAAGCTACGCAAGAGGAAGAGGTCTAGCTTCTTCCCTTGGAATCAATAACTAAGGCAAGAGGTCATTGGTTTCTTGATGATAACCAGTGTCCGAGTTTCTTTTCATGGCAACCATCAAGATCATGGAGAGAGATCACTACTTCCCTATACAGGATTTCAAGACGATCATACAAGGATTACCGCGTATGACAGATGTCTGGACACAAGCTAGAATTGATGCATTCTTAAGACTTCCAATATATTTGCCAGATTTTCAGAGATGTACACAAGTGATGAATACACTCCAGTCGGCATCGAATAAGATCTCAGTCCCAGAGGCAAGAGTACTGGATAAAGTGGGTGCATGGAAAACCATTCAATTCACTCATGAGCTAATTAACAGAGCTTTCGGATGGAATCAAGAGGGACTCACGAATGTCAAAGATGAATGTCATGATCCGAAAAAGAGAACATTTTTGGAAATCAACAGAACGGATATTGAAGACTCTGTTTGCTTAGTTCACTAGCATTTTTGCTTTCCAAGTATGCATAGATACAAAGCACCTCAAAATATTGTTGTGCAACCACTCTCACATGCTATGAGGCAAGTAGGAAATCAAGTCAACATGACTCCATATGTTTAAGAACGCCTATTTGAAGCGAAGAAGAAGTGGAGTCAGAAAAAGTTCTTGAATGGAAGTTCGGCATTGACCTTACTCATTTATGAGGCACTTGAAATGAAGGATTGCTTACGCTTGATGCCAACCTCAACTGACATGGCCAAATACGTAAAGTCAGCAACTGTTCCAAAGAAAAAGAAAACAGTCATCGTTGTTGAAGAAGTAGGAACCAGTTCAAAGACACCTATGAGAAGAACTAAATGCCTAAGAGAGGAAGAAGCTCAAGGGACACCACAATCAAAGAGAACACATGTGTTACCGAAGATTCCTATGACACAGAAGCCAATAACCAAGAGAGACCTCTCTGCAGCCCTAGAAGAAACGCATCAGTATATGCGGGGGCAAGTAAATTTGAATATTCAAGGTCACCATTACAGACAGGCAAGCCATGAAAAGAATCCGAAGGATAAAAAACATACTCATAAAGTACCTTCCAGATACAAAGAAATAGGGTTGGAGGAATCAAGCTCTAATGAGGAATCAAGCCCTGAGAAGGACACCCTGGATACTGACATACAAGCAGAAACACACAATGAGGGTTGGACAGAGATCAATCAAGCCGAAGTCACACCTGACAACCAACAGGCACACGCAAAGAGCATGGAAGAATCCACTGAACCAGTGCACATAATTCAATTGAATGATCAGTCAAAGATAAGCATCAAGGAAGTTCCAATGACTAATAAAGATGTAGTGCCACCTATCAAAGAGGAAATACAAACTCCAGTGTGTTGGTGCATACCAATCACCAATTGAAGGCTTGGAAGATCAAATGATGAAGGAAGAATCAATTCCTAAAGTGTGGAAGAAGATTACATTCAGAGGACAAGAGAAGTGTACACATATGTACATTAGCATAGTCATAGATGACTTAGATCTTTTGTTCAGTAAGAATTATGTACAAATTATCTATAAATACCTTGAGAAAAGTCGGGGCATGTATGAGAGCATATGTGACAATAGTTAGATGTCAAGAATGAGGGAGATAGAAGTCATGAGATAGAGGAAAGTGAATTTGAGTTAGCTCTCATCACTCAGCTGTAATCTCTCTGAGTAAAATGAAAAGTTTTGCGCCCGATGTTTCTGTGTGTTCTCCTTCTACAGTGGATCAATTGTGAAATGCTTTTGTACAAGTCTAAGTTGAGAGTTACTTGACCTCTGTGCAAAGTTTCAGCTTCCAATTGTAATCAGGCTGAGTGAATTGAGTGTAGGAACATTCATATGTGAAGTGTATTCACTGGTTCCTAAAACAGGCGCAGATTTCGAAGTCAATGTTTTGGTCATTTCTCCTAGCACAGTTTAAAGTTTTGCATGAGTGAGGGCTTAATCTTTAAGTTGGAAGATAAGCTACTTATGTCTAGAAGCATTTTGTAAAACGGGTTCTATTCAAGGAGAACCAAGTCTTAAAAGTTACAGGTGTAGAGTCGACTGTTTTGGATAACAGTTTCTGACATAGGTAACTTGTGAAATCAATTTCTCAAGTTATACTTAATCTTTTGGAGTAATTCAACTTGGAATAGTTGCGCAATCTCTAGGAGATGATTCGTACAAAGTTTCATCAAAAACTTTACAGATTTGATAGGTCAATGTGAATGACCAATGCAGCAGACTTTTCTGTGTATTATTTTCTTCACAGATTTGTTAATTTCTGATAAATTAGCAATTGATCCTCTAAATTAGTGAAGTGTTTGACTTACTCTTGGTATAGAGGTGCTCTAATCACAAGAGTAAGTTGTTCTTTTGGAGATTAACATTCTCCATCAGTGGTATCAGAGCAGGAGACATCAATTTTGAAGAAAGAAAGATCCCGACTGCTGCAGATTTCAAGAGATTCAACACTTGAAGGACTAAGAAGTGAAAGCTTGGAGTCAAAACTCAAGGAGAAGACTATTTGACATCAAGAAAGGCAAAAGGAGTTCAATTCGAAGTAAAGGTACATACATTGTTTGTAAAGCTTGAAGTTTTCAATACACAGGTGGATACAAGATGGGAGAAAGCTTGCAGATTGATAAGCTAGATAGGGAGAACTATCCAGCATGGTCCATGAGGATGGAAGCACACCTCATGAGCAAAGACCTTATATCATTTATTACAGGAGATGAAGAAAAACCAGAATTTGCAGATCCAAGTATTCCTACTAGGGAAGAACTTGCAATGTTGAAGACTTGGATGAGAAAGGATGCTCAAGCAAGGAGTATCATCTACATGGCTGTAAATGATTACCTTCTACCTCACATCAGAGGTTTAGAAAGTGCTACAGATGTTTGGAATGCCTTGGAAGAGCATTTCCAAAATACAACTAAGTCAAGGAAGTCATCACTATGGGCTGAGTTCACAACTTTCAAGAAGAAGAGCTCACAATCAATTTCAGATTATGTGGCAAGGATGAAAGATATTGCAGATAGCTTGGGAGCAGTGGATGAAGATATTGAAGAGGAAAAGTTGGTAAGACAAATACTTACAGGTCTAAGAGGTGATGAGAAGTGGAAGCCTTTTATATTATCCATAGAGTTGTCACTTGATCACTTTACTCCTGACCTTAATCAATTGCTAGGACACATGCTAACCTTTGAGCAGGATCTTAAAGGAGACAATGATAGAAGCACAAGTCAAGCTATGTATTCCAAAGACAAGAAAAAGAATGGCAAAGGAAAGCAATCAAATGATGATGAAGGGAATTCAAATCAAGCCAACTTCACAAAAGGGAAGACAAATTTCAGAGGTAAAGGAAGAGGAGGTAAGAACAAAGATAATGCTAAAGCTTGTTGGATTTGTGGCAGAACAAATCATTTGGCAAATGATTGTTGGTATAATAATCAAAGTGGAGGATACAACAATCAGAATTATAGTCAAAGAGGTAGAGGAGGCAGAAACCAAAGAGGCAATTTCAGAGGAAGAGGTGGTAGGACATCATATGGTAGAGGAGGTGGAAGAAACTTCCAATCTCAGTCCTACAACAATAATTATTACAATTATGCATCAGATCAGAAGGATGACATGACTCTTATCTTGAATGCAACTCATGAATCAATGGGAGAAGATCAAAGAGTGTTTTATATTGACTCAGGGTGCAGCAACCATCTGAGTGGGAATCTATCCTTGATGACTGATATGGAAGCAAGGGTGAATGGACATACAGTTCAAACAGGTGACAATACCAAACATAAAGTGGAGAGCATTGGATCAGTGAAGACAAAGAGTGGAAGTACACTTCTGAGCAAGGTACTTTATGTCCCTACTATTCCTAAAAATTTGATAAGTGTAGGGCAAATTGTGGAGAAAGGATATGAGGTAAGATTCACAAATGATGGTGTTTATGTACAAGATCCAAATCAGGGATATAGAAACATAATTGCAGGTAAAAAGGAAGGAAGATTGTTTACTCTCAAAGTCCAAGGTAATGTGGGACATGCATTGTTTACCTATGGAGGTCAAAAGGTGTCTGAATTAGACCTATGGCATAAGAGGCTAGGTCATTTCAATGAGAGAGCTATAAAGGAGATGTCAAAGAATCAGGTGGTGCTTGGATTGCCAAACATTGAAGGGCAACATATGGTGTACAAGTGTGAAGCTTGTCAATTAGGTAAAGCACATAAAAGTTCTTATAACAAATCAGGGTACAAGTATTCAAACATGCTTGAATTGGTTCATACAGATGTATGGGGTCCCTCAAGGGACTATAGCATAAATGGATCCAGATATTATGTGTTGTTTGTTGATGATGCAACCAGGTGGATTACTTTGTATGTAATCAAGGACAAATCAGAAGTCTTCAAGACATTCAAACATTTCCATGCTTATGCAGAAAGGATCACAGGACAAAAGCTAAAGAGGTTAAGATCAGATGGAGGGGGAGAGTATTTCTCAAAAGAGTTTGATGATTATTTGTGGAATGCAGGTATCAAAAGAGAAGTGACTTGCAGGTACTCCCCTCAACAAAATGGAGTAGCAGAAAGGAGGAATAGGACTCTTGTAGAGTTTGCAAGAGCCATGATGAAGGAAAAGAATTGTCCAAATTACTTATGGGCAGAGGCCATTAACACTGCAACATACCTTGTGAATAGGTTGCCTTGCAAAGCTTTGGATGGAGGAACCCCTTATGAAGCATGGTGGGGTAAGAAGCCTAGTCTTGATCATTGTAAAGTATTTGGATGTATTGCATATGCTTATGTTCCTTCACAATTAAGACATAAGCTAGAACCAAAAGCAGAGAAGTATGTGTTTATTGGATATGATGATAGACAAATGGGTTATAGGTTGTGGAGTCCATCCACAAAGCAATTTCTTGTTACTAAAGATGTGACATTTGATGAGCAAAATGTGTGGTATTCAGGATCACCAAATGAGTATACAGGTGTTGAAGAAATTCAAAGAAAAGGAAAGGCAAAGGTAAAAGTTTGTGAAGAAATTGTTGATGAAGTTGACTCTAGATGTAGAGTGCAGGATCATGTAGAAGAAGGGCCAAGATTTGATCCAGAATCAAATGAGGCTGAAACTTCAAGAAGTGCAGAAATCAGGAGATCTACAAGAGAAAGGAAAGAGCCTATAAGGTATAGTTATGATACATCTTTCCTAACAACAAAAGATTATGCCTACATTGTGAAAACAGAAGAAGACCCAACTACTTATGAAGAAGCCAAAAGTAAACAGAATTGGGAGAAGGCAATGCAAGAAGAGTATGATGCTCTACTTGAAAATGAAACTTGGGAATTAGTACCAAGACCAAAGAATCAGAAAGTCATTGGATGCAAGTGGGTATATAAAGCAAAGAGGTTTGCAGATGGTAAGGTGTCTAGATATAAGGCTAGACTTGTGGTTAAAGGTTATGCCCAAACTTATGGGGTAGATTATGATGAAACCTTTAGTCCTGTTGCTAAGATGTCTACAATTAGGACATTGATTGCTATTGCTACTTGCAAAGGATGGAAATTATCACAATTGGATGTGAAGAATGCATTTCTTAATGGTTACATTGCAGATGAAGTATATATGGAGCAACCAGAAGGCTTTATGGAATCAATTGGATCAGATTATGTGTGTAAGCTCAAGAGAGCTTTATATGGGTTGAAGCAAGCCCCAAGAGCTTGGAATTATAGATTGGTCAAGTTCTTGAATGAATGTGGATTTCAAGCATCAAAGGCAGATAGTAGCTTGCTAGTGAAGGCAAGTGAAAATGGATACATTTACATGTGCATTTATGTTGATGATATTATTGTTACAGGAACAGATGCTCAAGGAATCAATGAACTCAAGAAGCAAATAGAGAAGGAGTTTAAGATAAGTGATTTGGGAAACTTATCTTATTTTCTAGGAATGCAGATTGTGTATACTCAACATGGAGTATATGTTTCACAAGAGAGATACTTGAAGAATCTTCTAGTCAAGTTTAACATGGAAGATTGCAGGACCTCAACTACACCATTGGAGGTAAATCATAAATTAAGCAGGTATGGAGGTGAAGAGTTCAATGACATGAAGAAATATCAGAGTTTGGTAGGTAGTCTAATCTATGCTACCTTGACAAGGCCAGATCTATCATATGCAGTAGGTGTGTTGTCACAATTCATGCATTGTCCAAAGAAGACTCATTGGATTGCAGCCCAAAGGGTACTCAGATATATCAAAGGAACCCTAAGTGAAGGTTTGTATTATGGTTTCACTTCTGACACAAGAATCAAAGTGTTTAGTGATGCAGATTGGGCAGGTGACTTAGATGATAGGAGGTCTACCCATGGATATCTATGTTATGTTGGAGACAAGTTAGTGTCTTGGTGTTCAAAGAAGCAACATACAGTTGCTTTATCATCCACAGAAGCTGAGTATAAGGGAATGGTAGAAGCTGCAAAAGAAGTCATATGGTTGAAGACCTTGATGAAAAGTTTTGAGACTGATCATAGTACTCCAATAATTTTTGGAGACAATATGAGTTCTTTGTATTTGGCAGCTAACCCTGTTTTTCATGCCAGGACTAAGCATATAGAGATACAGTATCATTTCTTGAGGGAAAAGGTATTAGATAAAGAGATTGAAGTGATGTACACTCCAACAAAAGAACAGGTGGCAGATATGATGACAAAGAGTTTGGATGGACCTAAGTTACAAAGGTTCAAAGACATGGCAAGTATCAAGAAGACAGAGAAGACCTCAATTGATGATTGAGGGGGAGCTGTTGGTGCATACCAATCACCAATTGAAGGCTTGGAAGATCAAATGATGAAGGAAGAATCAATTCCTAAAGTGTGGAAGAAGATTACATTCAGAGGACAAGAGAAGTGTACACATATGTACATTAGCATAGTCATAGATGACTTAGATCTTTTGTTCAGTAAGAATTATGTACAAATTATCTATAAATACCTTGAGAAAAGTCGGGGCATGTATGAGAGCATATGTGACAATAGTTAGATGTCAAGAATGAGGGAGATAGAAGTCATGAGATAGAGGAAAGTGAATTTGAGTTAGCTCTCATCACTCAGCTGTAATCTCTCTGAGTAAAATGAAAAGTTTTGCGCCCGATGTTTCTGTGTGTTCTCCTTCTACAGTGGATCAATTGTGAAATGCTTTTGTACAAGTCTAAGTTGAGAGTTACTTGACCTCTGTGCAAAGTTTCAGCTTCCAATTGTAATCAGGCTGAGTGAATTGAGTGTAGGAACATTCATATGTGAAGTGTATTCACTGGTTCCTAAAACAGGCGCAGATTTCGAAGTCAATGTTTTGGTCATTTCTCCTAGCACAGTTTAAAGTTTTGCATGAGTGAGGGCTTAATCTTTAAGTTGGAAGATAAGCTACTTATGTCTAGAAGCATTTTGTAAAACGGGTTCTATTCAAGGAGAACCAAGTCTTAAAAGTTACAGGTGTAGAGTCGACTGTTTTGGATAACAGTTTCTGACATAGGTAACTTGTGAAATCAATTTCTCAAGTTATACTTAATCTTTTGGAGTAATTCAACTTGGAATAGTTGCGCAATCTCTAGGAGATGATTCGTACAAAGTTTCATCAAAAACTTTACAGATTTGATAGGTCAATGTGAATGACCAATGCAGCAGACTTTTCTGTGTATTATTTTCTTCACAGATTTGTTAATTTCTGATAAATTAGCAATTGATCCTCTAAATTAGTGAAGTGTTTGACTTACTCTTGGTATAGAGGTGCTCTAATCACAAGAGTAAGTTGTTCTTTTGGAGATTAACATTCTCCATCACAGTGGACCAGGACTCAGGCCTACAACCAAATAAGGAGCCAATTATGATTGAAGTGCCTGATGATACACCTCAAGGCAAGATTGACCACATGGAGGCTGAGCCAAGGATCCAACTTCATATTAGGCAGCCCCATGATACTACGTTACACGTGGCACAAGGGAAAGATGTGACAACAGGAGCAGAACCTAGTATCTCTACTACATGGTTAAATGTGGATGTTACTCAATTGAAACCTGTTGTCAAGCAAATGATACAAACGGCCATGGACACGCAACAGCAAATAATGGACATCGATGCAGATTATGACAAGGCTATGTGGGAGAAGAATCAGTTTCAAATCATGAGTGAACAACTCTCTGCAAAGCTCATCCAGGCCCAGAAAGAGATTGCAGCCAAAGGAACAGAGTTACTCGAAGTAAAGACACAATGTAATACATTGATGCACCAACATCATCAACTCCAGGCACGACTGATAGACTTACAAAGATTACATGAAGCCAGTGAAGCCGACAAAGAGAGAATGAAAGCTCGAAGCAACTTGCTCGAAACACAACTTAAGGCGTATATGGAGGAAAACGATAGCTTACGCAGCCGCAATAAAGAACTGATGAAGGCATTACTATGTGACCAGCCTATCAAAAAACAAGAGACTACAGCTATTGACCAGAAAGAATTAAGAGATCATATTGAGAAATATGCAGATCTGCTGAAACAAGAGCAAACCCTAAGAGAAGAATGGGAACACAAATACATGACTGAAACGAAGGAGCTCACAAAACAGTTAAACATCGCCAATGGAAAACTTTCAGTGAGTTACAATGAAAATATTGATCATATAGCAGAAATTGGTAATGAATTGCTTGCAGCAAAAGAAGCACTCAGAGCAGCTATGCAAGAAATTAAAGAGAAGACCGAACGCATAGCACAATTAGAGACCAAAGCAAAAGAGAAAGCATCAATCGGGACAGCAGTAGAGCCGACAAAAGAAAATCCTACTGACGAGGTAGAGGTACGTCCTCTATCTCCCCCGGTTTATAATTCTCCAATGAAAGAGAAGATGGTGGAAACACATGATGATCATCCAATGCCATACACTGCAGAAATAGGTCAGAAGGAACGGGCACTATTGGTGTCCCGGTTGATAGAAAATTTTGAAAATGAAGTCATCAAAGTCATGAAAGAAGCAAGGATTAAAGGTAAAGACTTGGAGACGATCATGAAGCCTTTCAACATTCTGTATGGTCTATTGAAAGAGAAAACAAGGCAATACATAAAGAAGATCACACAGAAAAATCCAGACGAACAACTACAGTTCAACAATGACACGTTCAACTATACTCAAGAGGAATTTGAAGCAGCACAGCCTGTTTGGAGGAGAAAATTTTTGGAGAAACATCCTACATTACGGGTGCACTGGCAAGCAGCCCCATACTCATTACAGGTAAATCCTTCTTTTTGTCCAACACCACGTCGCCGAGAAGCCAAAGAATTTTTGGACATGCAACAGAGTGCTGCTATCAATAAACAGTGGCTGAATTATCCACTACTCCCAAATCCACCTCATAATTATCTACCAACGGAAGACTACATGGTAAAAACCATTGAATTTTGGCTGTAGAGTTATGCAACAGTACCCGATTTAACTATCAAGATGACCAATAAAATACTCAGTATGATACTTATAGTATTAAAGGTCTTCAAACACGCGGCATATACATTTTGGAACTTCATTGGCATTAATCAGGGAACAGATATTCTCGTTTTTTATTTGTCTGTTATGCCTAGCCGACCCACAATAATGGCATATTATTCTAGGCTTATGTTTTTATCGAGTACATATATGCAAACCTTCGAAGAAGCGTTTTTTACAGGGTTTTTTGAAATTGATTCAAAAATCTTTTTAAAGATGTCATCCAACTTGAATGCCCGATTAGTGGCATATGAGCTAAGCTTCTTCGCTGATCACAGACAACCGCCACATGATGGTGTGAAAGTAGAACTGTGGAAGCAACTTATGATTCGTGAAGCTAATCTGCTTAATGAAACTGAGCAAAAAGTATCCAGAACATACTCCCGTCGACTTCCAAAGCCTGTCAGGGACGACAGAGTTCAGGAGGGGGCACTGTTGAGGGAGAGTCAATTAAAAAGAAGAAAAGAAGAAGACAAAGAAAGAAGCTTCATTAAAAAGATCATATCTGAAGATACATCTCTACAAGAAGCCCCGTAGGGGCGCAACACCCATCTCTGCACAGAGCCCCGCAGGGGCACATATCAAGGAAAAAGCACGTAGGTGGAAGGAGGAACCAGGGCCAGGAAAGCGGTTCCGAAACCACAAGAAGGTCCTTCAACATCTGGGTCTTTGGAAGGTCCAGATCGAAGGCTGAAGGATCACATCCTCATACCTTCCACTGGTGGCGTGCGTGGAATCCCGACTTAATAGGCAACATAAATGCATTAGGCCCAGAGGATGTAAAAGAAGAATCAAGAAGAGGCCATCAAAACTGAACACTTGTTAACAAACAGGCAGAACTGACCAAAAGATGCATGCAGATAACAAACTGAAGACAAGAAGTAAAGCCTGTCAAGGGACGATAGAGACAAATAGGGGGAGAGTGTTGTAGAGTGAAGAAGAGCACAAGGCAGAGAAAAAGATGGGCCCCAAAATTTTTCCGATTTGGACACCTTATTTTTGTATCATAATCATTTTGTAATATAATTTTCGATGTAAAAGCACTAGAGGAGTCCTCTAGATGCATCCCCACAGAAGATTAGTAGCTTACCCATGTAAATTAGTAGGAAATTAGCCTTTTAGTGAATAAAGTGCCGGTCTCTTGTGTGAAAGGACCATTTTTAGGGCACATGTATATAAGTCAATTTGTGACTCTTTGAAAGACTTTTTTGCCATTGTGAGAATCAAGAGCACATAATTTTGAATTTGTGTTTTCTCCTCTCTGTATCTTCTTCTTTGTGAGCTTGTATGCATGTGTGTTGCTTGAAAAGAGTGTGTTAAACGGGTTATCGTTTAATCGTTACTCTACTTCCGATTCAAACACTTCAAGTTCAACCGGTTCCAAATCTTCCTAACCGCAATCGTTTCTCTTAGCCACGTGGGTCCTTGGGAGTGGTAGGGGTCTGTTAGACAGAGGCCCTGTACTATTTTCCCAATTTAACACACAATCTTAATGTCATTCCGTCCTTAGCTCAGTGTCCATCCCTGAACAACGGAGGATTGTTCAGTGTATGGGAATTAGAACTTCAGGACTGAGGGTAGTAATCCGGTTACTTAATTTATGCGCAAAATATACTTCAGTAACAATGTCACCTCATCCGTACTTCTTCAGGGCAGATAGGTATACCAACCAGACATTATATCGTAACGTTACGCGGACTCGAACAATCAATCTCCTCGTAATAAACAGCTAACCATAAACCAACGATATCCTACTCACATTCAGACCATTACAACTACTAGTCTTCTCGTAGTTGGAATAAACAGCAAATATAGACTACCGTGTCGAATTTGGTCGCTTACAGGACCGCTACAGACAGTTAGTTTGGGACTACTCTTTGCGATACCTACTTCGCCGAAGAACTTCCAATACATTCCGCACTTGATCACGCTCAGAGACACACTCAATCATCACCGAACAGACTCGCAACACAATACAACTGATTCATCATTCTGTACTAAGGAGAGAATAAGCGACCAGCCAGAGTACAGACGGAACAGAACAAAGCAGAACTTATCCTTTCAACAACATATACGCGCACACACTGCGTTACAACACTCTCAAACGAGACTTAATCAAACAACACACTGCAATTCCCCCAAATATGGGCTGCTGCCGCTCTTTTTCTCATTGCCTTAAATAGAGGATTTTTTTTACAATGGTGCGCACTTCTGCAGTTACCTTCGCGTTTCCTGAAAGATTCTTTTTGCATTTAAGCTCCATGTCCTCGTACTTTTGTCCTTGTTCGGCGGCCGTCCAGCACTTTTACATTTAAGGCACCTGTCCAGGTTCATTTGTCTTGGTTCGGCGGCCCTCTAACACTGGCACGCACGGTGGACTCGAACCCGCAGGTGCATTACTGTCTTCAACATCCTTTTGCGTTGCCTGTAGGTCTATTCCAGAGTTTGGCTCCCGAATCATTTATGACCGTACTTGTTCAAGTGGAGGAACAAGTATAGCCAGCCATCTCCTGCGAAAAAGTGTCCAACTATTTTGAACACGACTATCCAATTGCTGTTTTAATAAGTCTATGTCCACATTTGTCATTAATGTGGCATTCAGTTCTACGCCCTCATCTTTTAATATCAGCCTTTCGAACTCCTGCAAAACCTGTATTCTTGACTGCAAAATTTCATTTTCGGCTTGCAGGTTAGCATTCAGGGTAGAAAAACTTGACATTTCGGCTTGAATCTGTGTTTGGATAGTTTGCTGCCACTGATTAAATTCTTGAAAACACTTTTTTGCGTTGATCAATTCTGCCGTTAGTTGCCGGTTGTTACTCTGTAACGTCTGTAGTAAAGCTTCTTTGTCGTCCAATTCCTTTTGCATCTGATTTAGAATGAAGCCGTTTGTTTGTCGCATGCTATATAATTGATTCTCTGCATCGTCATTAGCGATCCACTGCTCCCATGGTAATTGGGCAAACTGCAGGAGTCCTATCTTCCGTAGCCAATCCTCATTCCTTCTCGAATGGATGTCGAGCTCGATTTTAAATTCGGTGGAAAATTTATGATGAGTCTTTACTGATGCAGAAGTTACTGCGTCATCTGCATCATCTTGTAGGGTAGTATCTGTTGTCGTCGCAATATGGTTCTGTGTATTGGCGCGCTTCCTGAGTTGCCATCTGAGTATGTCAGATTCCGACATGCTTGTAAGGGTTGCTGAGAAGAATATGCTGGAAGTTGCTAACTAGCGCTGAAGCTCGAAGAATACTATAGTGAAGAATGCTATGCTATGCATACTCATTTTATAAACACCAGTGCTTGAACTGCCATTTCCTATAATGATTGTATTTCAGTAGGACATGACTCTTCCTTCCCCTTGTCAAAATTGTATCATGAGTAAGAATCATTATGCCGCGTGTTATGCCGTAGATCGGTGCTAGACTGAACAAGACTTTACATGTGCGAAAAATGTCAGAAAACAAAACTTGGTTATCATACTCATTTCGGATCCATCGTTACATTATGAATTCGTATGGGCGAATATACTTATTCTTCTATGAGACCTTCGAGATACATATTCCTGGCTGATCTAAATGTGCGAGCTATTTTTTTCTTAAGGGTTTCTAATAATTGTTTTAGCGTGTCGGGTTCTAAAACCTGCACATCTATTCTAACGGAGCTAAGCGCGATTGCTTCGGTAAACACGTTTTCGGCCTGGGTCTGCAAAAAAGCCTCCTGTAGGTAGAAATCATTGGATAGTGCGACGTCCCTGGAAGTCTTCATTTCGGTGACTTTCCGCTGCATCTCTGTGACTCGATCCCTTTGATTTCGCAGTTGGTTATCGAGGCGCTCGAATTGTTGGTTCTGAAATTCAATCGTTCGGGAATAAGCATCTCATTCCCTTCGAGCTTCTGCCAGATCTTTTTGGTGTTTCGCTTCCCTGGTTAATTGTCGTCTCAGCATTCTGTTTACGTCCTCTAAACATTCCTGAGCTCTGCGTAGCTCGTCTTGGACTTGCGTTGCTTCTCGTTGTTGGTCTTGGCTCTTTTGAATTGTTTCCTGCAGTTGGGCCTTCGTTTCTTCGACCATTTCTTCGAGGGATGAATTGATATCTTCTTTTCCTTGGAGGGCGGTCTTGAGTTCCCGGATTTCTTCGTGTGCTTCGTGTAATAGCTGGTCTTTGGCGGAAAGCTGCTCCAATGCCGCATCTCTCTGCTGTATCAAGGCCTGTTGTTCCGAAAATTGGGCTTGGAGGTCAGCTAGTTGTGTCTGCAATTGATGATTCTCCGCTCTTACGGCGTCGACTTCTTCTTGGAGTGGGGTGATGTCGGCTTCCAGGAGGTCTACCTTGTGCTGCAGGTCGTGCCGAATGGTATTTGCAACCTCAGTCATTTGTACCGGAAGTTGTTGTGAGAGGGCGATGAGTAGTTGGCCCATGTTGGCCAGTTCGGAAAAGATCGGAGTAGAGGAAAGGAGGAGTGGGTGTGGTGGTGGTGTAGAGGTTTGGGTATGGATTTGGGGGGATGTCGGGGGTGAATAGTTGGGGGAGGATGAAGAAGATTCGGAAATTGGCGGCGGAAGAGGGTTGACTGGTGGGGATTGAGGACGAGGGGATGTAGGGTGGGTTACCTGATGCGTGGGTTGGCTTTCACCTGTAATGTGGGCGATGGTGGATTCTACGACCTTGAGTAGGGTGTTGAGCGCGCTGTTGATCACGTGCTGTTCATCTTCTCGTTGTGCTGATGCTTCTTCGGTTGAGACGGGTTCTATTTCCGTGTGCTTCTGTTGGTCGTGGTGGTCGGCCGATGATTCGTTGTGTATGGAAGTGGCGGTGTCGTGGGAGGTCTCTTCTTGGTCTGCTTTTCTGGTATCCTGATTCTGTCCGGCGGATCCTTGTGCTTCGCTTTCTGAGGAGCTGATCCGAATTCTCTTATTGCGGAAAAGTTGGTTGATCTCCTCATCTTCTTCTTCGTCTTCGTCGAGAGGTTGCACTGATTCTTCGTGCCTAAGAATGGGACCTTGGGGTGGTGGTTGTGCGGCAAGGATGGTGGGGAAAAGGAATGAGATGATGTGGGGAAGGCGAGAGCGCGGGGTGGTACCCTTTTGGAGTTGCTTCACGATGGCTACGCATTCTTTATGGATTCTGAGAAAGAAGTACGATGCAAAGTTGACGGGTTCCTGGACAGCTAATTCTAAAGCGGAATAAAACGGTCGTGAGATGTCGTAAGTGCGTTTTTGCAGGTTAAGTATGGCGACTAAGAATTGCAGAGCGGATCGTTCGGGTTCTGGGCGGCAGAGAATGGCGTACTCGTTGGACGAGGAGCGGGGGAATAGTTCATTCATGCGGGCAATGGGAATACTCGGGCCATTTTCACGGCCTTGCGGGTTGAGGCGATAGGCTTCAGCGAAGGCTTGGAAGGTGATGACTGTTCGCGAAGGGAGTGAGAGGAAAACCCATTGGCGTTCGGTGGCGGGGGACTGAGCAATGGCGGTGATGATCTGTGTGAAGAACGGATGAGCTTCCACCGAGTGCCAGGGAAACTCAACGAAGTTAGCCAACCCTCTGCAACGCAGGTATTCGCCTACCTCGGTAGGGATACCATCGCGGAAGGCTGCATAGTTGGCTATTGCTTCCATGGCAGTTACTGAGGTAGATGATGAGCACGGATGCAGAATGCACGAGGGCTCAGAATACTAGCATGCAACACAATAGCTTATTTCGGCGTCGTCGATAGAATTTAAATAGAAACACTATGGTGGGGGAAAGGGGTGGGATATCATTGTGCGGTGCGGGAATAGTACTGGTTTTCATGCAGGTGTGCATACTCGAGTGACTGTTAAGAGGGCGGCTGGTTATATCAAGATCGTACAAAACGCGGCTATTTATAAAAAGCAAAAAGAAGAACAAGAAAAGTTTAAACAAAACGCGGTCCATCGTCGAAAACTTAATGCGGGCTAGTGGTGTGATGATATGGCCGTAACTTCGACCCATTAATTACCTTGGGGAGTGGATTTCCAGTCAACGTAGTCAACCGAAAAGTTGCCGGACCGACTTGTTCTGAACTCTTAAAGGGACCGAACCAGCATAGTTTGAACTTTCCTGCTGCTCTATCGGATTTTGCGTTATAGAAAAGTACAAGCTGGCCTATCGAAAAGATTGGGGTCTTCAAATATCGATCGTGTGTCTTGGCTTGCCTTAGTTGTACTTCGCGCATGGTTAAAAAACTGAGCCATCGGTGCTCATCAAGTTCCCTGAGTGCGTCCATTCGTGCTGTCAGCGACTCTTCTGGTAGCATTTTCTGGGTGATTGCTACACGCAGGCTTGGGATAACTATTTCCATGGGTGCTATTGCTTCTAAACCATAAGCTAGTTTGAAAGGTATCAAACCTGTTGTTACCTTATATGTAGTTCGGTATGCCCATAATACGGCAGGTAGTAGTTGATCCCATCTTTCCGGTGTTTCCATGATCAGTTTCCGGAGGATATTCAATAGTGATTTGTTTGTGCTTTCGGCCAGACCATTGGCGCGAGGGTAATATGGAGAGCTGAGTTTATGTGTCACCTGGAATGATTGGGTTAGTACCTTCATTACTTGATTTACGAAGTGAGTACCTTGATCTGTCACCAATTCGAGTGATAAGCCAAATCGTGGGAAGACATCAGTTAACAGACATTTCGCTACTACAACTGCTGTAGCAGACCGTAAAGCCCAGGCTTCTGCCCATCTCGTTGCATAGTCTGTACAGGTTAGTATGTATCTGTTGTTACTGAAGACTGCTGGAGGTGTGATTGGACCGATAAAATCTAATCCCCATTTCTGAAATGGTTCGAGTGGCATAATAGGCTGCAAGGGAAAGAAGTGTCGTTGCAGTGGTTGTCCAGACCTTTGACAGTTATCACAGTTTTTGACGAATTGGGCCACATCTCGGTACATAGTAGGCCACCAGAGACCTCCTTGCAGAATTTTCCGGTGAGTTAGATCTGTGGCAAAATGACCACCAGTAGGGGTTGAATGAGCCATCGTGATGACTGAGTTAATTTCGTGCAGAGGAACACATCGAAGTAAGATTCCGGTGTGATCTACATGATACAGTTCTCCTGCAACTAACCGGAATCGGCGGCTAAAGACTGCCAATTTCCTTCGAACTGCCTTGGCAGTGTCAGATGGAAAGCATCCTTCGGTGAGAAAAGTTAAAATCTGATCATAATATGTAGGTGTTGCTTGAAATTCGGCAGTTTCATCAGTCAGTGGCTCAGAACTATAAATTGCTGGGGTCGTGTCATCTATGCCTATCGGAGCTTCACCAGAATCTAGGCGAGATAAGAAATCTGCTAGGGCATGTGCATTTCCGGTTCGGTGAATGACTTCATAATCAAATTCCTGCAAGAGTAGCACCCATCGGGCTAATCGTCCGCCTAGATGTTGTTGTCTCACTAGATAGACAAGGGCAGCATGATCCACATGAAAGGTAAATTTCCGGCCTAATAAATAATGTCTGAACTTTTTGATGGAGTAAATTAATCCTAGACATTCTCTTTCAGTGGTAGAGTAGTTCTTTTCTGCCGGTGCAAGCCTTCTGCTGGCGTAATAGACAGGTCGAAACCACTTATGTGTTTGCTGCATCAGAATACTGCCGATCGCAATATCTGAGGCATCGACAAAAACATGGAACGGATTGTCCCAGTCCGGTGGTTGTAGGATTGGTGCCTGCGTCAATAGATACTTGAGTCGATCAAATGTAGTTTGGCATTCTTGAGTCCATTCGAACTGTCGTGGAGTTTTGGTGATTAGTCTATTCAAAGGTACCGCCAGATGAGCAAGCCACCGTAAGTGCCTGCCGTGCCACCGTACTTGACCCATAAAACGCATTACTTCTTTCGGAGTGGCGGGTACTGGGGCTTCTAAAATTGCCGAAATCTTATCTGGGTCTACTCGGATACCCTGGGCAGATACAATATGACCAAGTAGTTTGCCACATGAAACGGCAAACACAGATTTGCTTGGGTTAAGGCAGAGTCGGTAATCTCGACACTTTTGGAAACAGCATCGTAGATGAAGCAAATGTGCCATCATTTTTCCAAAAATTGAGAAATCATCGAGATATACTTGCATAAACGAATTGAGATAAGGAGAGAAAATCTCGTGCATACATCGCTGAAAGGTGCTTGGTGCATTTCTCAATCCAAACCACATTACCATACAAGCAAAGAAACCCCAATTGGTAATGAAGGCGGTTTTTAGGATATCTGCTTCAGCCATTCTAACCTAATTGTAACCACTGTATCCGTCTAAGAATGAATACATTTCGTGGCCTGCTACCCTATCAAGCATGGTATCCAAAAAGGGGATCGGGAAGGGATCTGGTACTGTTGCTGCGTTCAATTTCCGGTAGTCTACACAGATTCGTAGTTGCTTATTTTTCTTTGGCACGATCACAATTGGTGAAATCCATTCAGCATGTTCTACTGGTACGATGAATCCAACCTTTAATAATCTGTCAAGTTCGGCTTTTACCTGAGATGCATAATTGGGATTCATCCGATAGCTGGGCTGCCTATTCGGTTTAGCTTCCGGCTTCAGCATGACTCGGTGCTGATATATGCGCGGATCTAATCCTTTCATATCTTTGTAATCCCAAGCAAAGACGTCTGAGAATTTGCGAAGTAGTCGAATCAGATCAGCCTTAAATTATTCCGGTAAGTTTTGCCTTATCTTTACAGGTCGTGGATGATCTTCGTCTCCTAGATTGTACGAGGTCAACTGGTCTTCGGAGACATAAAGCTCTTGCGGTTTCTCTGTGTCGTCTGTCGATCGAAATAGTGAATGTAATTCATTGTCATGTGTTGGCACCCTATCTTCCTGCTTGGTCTCTTGGGTGATTGGTGTAACAGTACATACTGAAGTACTCCAGTTATCGATTACGGACTGTAGATCAACAGTCCCTAAGGTCATTAAGTCAGCGTTACTCTTCAAAAATTTCTCTTCTTCATCATCTGATAGTCCATCTAACATGTGGACAGGTTCAGCAAAATATGGTCTGGCGTGCAGTTCGCAAGGTTGTATAGCATCTAATTTTACTACATACCTATGGCTGGCATCTTTGAACGTAAGCTCTTGTGCAGACGAGTCTTGTATTACCTTCGCATGCTTCAGCCAAGGTCGACCAAAAAGAAGGTTGTAATCCAAAGTGGATTCCGGCAGATCTAGTATGACAAAATTCATTTTGAAGGTCGTACCTTGTAAAGTAATGGGTACATTTCGCACAAGTCCTACAGGATGGACTCTAGATTGATCTGCTATTCTGACAAAAAATTGAACTGGTTCAATGTCGGTCCATCCTAACCTATGGCATAAGGCTGTAGTTGCAATGTTGACACCAGAGCCTCCATCAATCAATACCTGTGTAATTTTATGATTCTTATACCATACTGTAATCAAGGGGACTGAATGATCAACCGTAGAATCAGGTTCTGGTTGAACTGCTGCTATTGCCGGAATACAAGAAGGTACCGGACTGAACTGTTGCTGGAACTGTTGTCGAACGCCAGGTACTAATGCCAGTAGTTGGCCGAGAGGCAGAGTGATAGATGCCTTGGATAAAATTTTCCAGGCCTGCTGAGATTGGTTATCCTGCTCCTTTGAACTTGAGGTCTCTGCTGTTGCCGAAGTATCTGCAGTTATGTCTACTGCTGATGGTTGTTCTGCTTCTGTTTCCTTTTGTTGCGTTCCTTCCTTTGTCGACGAGGTCTGAGTTACCGGAATGGGTTCTGGGAACACTGGTGCTTCTGTGGCGGTCCAGTGGCTAGCTTTGTTATACATCCTATGTTGTTCTCGTATCCCTGGTTCGAATACTTCTGCTGCTGACTGCAGCTGTTTACCTGATCGGGTCTGGACTGTAGCAGTTTGCGTTTCTACCGGTGTAATTTGTACCATGTTGGCCATTGGGTTTTGCTGCTCCTTCTTCCTTTGATCATACTCAGCTGCGTCCTTGCAATATCTTCTAATGTGTCCGAATTCACCACAAAAATGACAGCATGGCGGTGGTAAATTGGGATTTTCCGGTGGTGGTTCGTTCTGCCAGCGGTTTGCATTATAGTTATTGTTTCTCTGTCCCCTGTAGTTTCGATATCCTTGCGGTTTATTGTTTCTCAGTTGCGGAGGTCCATAATGATTTGCTGCCTGTCCATGTTCTTGAATAACAGCATTGACTGTTGTTGTTCCCTGTAATCTGGCATTGTAGACACAATTTCCGGTGGTGTGTCCGGCAATGTTGCAGATAGCGCAGAATGTTTGATTTAGCGCACAATTGGCACTAGTATGACCTGAATTTTTGCATGTGATACAGTACACTTGTCTGGTTATATCTTCAGTCATAGTTTTGTTCATTTTTAACCACTCTAGATCTTCTGTAAATCCACCGACTTTGGATTCAAGTTGCAGAGCCATGGTGATGACTGCATCCAATGTCATTGCTCCAACACATCTGATAATCATGATCTGCTTCAATTGCGGGTGTAAACCATTGATAAACCACTGAGTGATGACGTCATCCGGTAAGTTGGCGTGGGCCTGTGGTATCTGTCGCAAGTGTGTTCTAAAAAGTGGAGCATATTCTTGGACAGTCTGATTCGCCTTCTGTCGGTTGTTCTGTAAATAATCAAAGATTTCGGCGGGATTCTTCTTTAGCCTAAATCGTTGCAGAAAAGCATCTCGTACTGCATCATAGGTGCCGAAATGATTAATGTCGTATTCCGTAAGCCATCTAGCCGCTTCATTGACCAGTGTAGATTGAAAAACAATGGCTTTGTATGCCTGATCCGGTGGATGGTTGAGGACTGCATAACTGATCTCGAAAGTGCGTACGTGAGCATCCGGGTCATCTCCTGGGAATCCACTAAATTTCGTGTATGTTACTCCTGTTGGAGGCGGCCTTGGTTGGCCTAACTGTTGTTGCTGTTGTTGTCCGTTCATCGTGAGTGTCTCCAGTCCTTCTTCTGTATCTTGAGGTTGATTAGTTGAACTCTCAGAATCTGGATCGCCGAATGGCGTGCCTTCCGGTGTGCTGTTTTTGCGTAGGATACTTCGGATCTCTGCTTCGAATAGCTCTCCTTCCTTCTGGATATCCAGTATCCGAAATCTTTCTTCCAAGCACGCGGGTCGGGCTGAGGACTCCGCAAAAAATGCTAATCCTTGGCCGCCAGCTGGTGTTGCTATTACCGGAATATCACCGGAATGAACTAACAGTGTACCAGACTGTAGTGTTTTTCCGCTTTTACCGATTTCTTTTCCTAAAATTTGTCTAATCGTGGATAACTCTGAATCTTTATCCAAGATTGTTAAACTGGTTTCCAGCGGCGTCTTGGTAGATTCTGTAATTACTGTATTTTGGTTAGGCTGGGTCGAAATGACACCAGAATGTACCAAAGGCGTTGATCGTTCCACCGGAATATGACTGGAATTAATTCTAACGTCCTTAACTTGCTTGACCACTGGGTCAGGCCGCGTTATACCTTCTTCTCCTAGGGTTGTCTTTAGTACTTTTTGTGTTCCAGTCGTATGGTTCCTAGGATACGTTTCGCGAGACCGAGTAACCGGCATGTATCATTGCTTTAGTAGTACTATCTGAGCAGTTGGCAACAATCTGGCTCTGTTGCTACCGTCAGTCAATCGAACGATAAACGTAGTGTTTGATTCTGCAAAACAGCCGGCACGCTACTGCCGCTTTTCACAGATAACTGGCAACCTGATGCCACTTTCCCACAGATGGCGCCAAATGTTAAACGGGTTATCGTTTAATCGTTACTCTACTTCCGATTCAAACACTTCAAGTTCAACCGGTTCCAAATCTTCCTAACCGCAATCGTTCTCTTAGCCACGTGGGTCCTTGGGAGTGGTAGGGGTCTGTTAGACAGAGGCCCTGTACTATTTTCCCAATTTAACACACAATCTTAATGTCATTCCGTCCTTAGCTCAGTGTCCATCCCTGAACAACGGAGGACTGTTCAGTGTATGGGAATTAGAACTTCAAGACTGAGGGTAGTAATCCGGTTACTTAATTTATGCGCAAAATATACTTCAATAACAATGTCATCTCATCCGTACTTCTTCAGGGCAGATAGGTATACCAACCAGACATTATATCGTAACGTTACGCGGACTCGAACAATCAATATCCTCGTAATAAACAGCTAACCATAAACCAACGATATCCTACTCACATTCAGACCATTACAACTACTAGTCTTCCCGTAGTTGGAATAAACAGCAAATATAGACTACCGTGTCGAATTTGGTCGCTTACAGGACCGCTACAGACAGTTAGTTCGGGACTACTCTTCGCGATACCTACTTCGCCGAAGAACTGCCAATACATTCCGCACTTGATCACGCTCAGAGACACACTCAATCATCACCGAACAGACTCGCAACACAATACAACTGATTCATCATTCTGTACTAAGGAGAGAATAAGCGACCAGCCAGAGTACAGACGGAACAGAACAAAGCAGAACTTATCCTTTCAACAACATATACGTGCACACACTGCGTTACAACACTCTCAAACGAGACTTAATCAAACAACACACTGCAATTCCCCCAAATATGGGCTGCTGCCGCTCTTTTTCTCATTGCCTTAAATAGAGGATTTTTTTTACAATGGTGCGCACTTCTGCAGTTACCTTCGCGTTTCCTGAAAGATTCTTTTTGCATTTAAGCTCCCTGTCCTCGTACTTTTGTCCTTGTTCGGCGGCCGTCCAGCACTTTTACATTTAAGGCACCTGTCCGGGTTCATTTGTCCTGGTTCGGCGGCCCTCTAACAAGTGTTAGGAAGTGTTGTCTATCCATGAAAGTGTTTGTTTGTTGTGGTTAAGGTGTGTGTGAAGTGTAGGAAGTGTTGAAGTGTAGGAAGGTCATTCCTGCAACTCAGTATTTTGCTCATAACTTGAAGCAAAAGTGTCAGAATTGAGTGTACATACCACCATTGGATGCTTCTTCTCGAGAGCTTTGAAACGCATATGCTATTTGCTATATTCGGAGTTTGGAGCTGAGAGAAAAGCTCAATTTACTGTTGGCTACTGCTCCGAGTATCGTGACACCATGACTGATAGTTGAAGCTTGTTTGGATTAGTCTTTGCCTTGTTTGCACTCTTTGGGAAGCCCATTCACATTGATCATTACTTGAATGCATGTCTTCATACACTCGGCTAGGTTTTGATACTCCTTGGATTGATAAATAAAGCGTGAATCCCCACTATATGCACTTGAGGGGGATTGAGGTATAGTCTCTTTCTCCACAAGTCCCTAAGTTGGAACTTAGGTACACAGTCCATTATGCATGTTGTAGATCAAGCTTTCTTGGCTAGTTAGAAAGGCAAAGGTAAATGGAGCTCTTCTACTAGTAAGCAAAAATCTGCTAATTCTGCACAATCGAAGAAGGAAGACACAGAAGAGAAGAAAACAGAAAAGCAGAAAATGTTTTGCTAGTACTCTAAAGCAAATGATCATGTCATAAATAATTGTCCAAAACTGGCTGCAAAAGAGGCAAAGAAAAAAGAGACTGGAATGGTTGTTGCATAGGCCTCTACACCGAAAACAGAGTCTGCTAATCTATTGTAGAATGGGTGTTTACTATTGTTTGTAGTTTTGACCCATCCTAACCTGAACAGTATATGTTTGTAGTAGACTCAGATGTTTGGTACTTTGATAGTGGGGAAACCAAACATATTACCTCGCAACATAGTTTCTTCACTTCACTTGAGCCTACCCCTACAGGGAATACTATCACATGCGCCAACAACTCCTCTTATCCTATCATGGGAGTTAGTAAAATCATTCTAAATACTGTTGATGGTAGTTCTTTCACATTGTTGGATGCTCTATTTGTGCCAGGGATCAAGAAGAATCTGTTATCAGTTTCAGCTTTAACCAAGATTGGCTTGGTTGTGAAATTTGTTGATGACACATGTATAGTTCATGATCTATCAAATGGCAGCGTGATTATTGTTTCTGGCATTTTATGTCATGGGCTATATAAGCTCATAAACTATGAAAAATCTGTGAATGATTCAACATGTCCAATACATGATTCTCATGCTATGTCAGATGCAAAGCTTTGACATGCATGCTTTGGTCATCTGAATTTTGCTAGTTTGCTACGTGTGCAAAAATATGAAATGGTATCCTCTTTGCCCAAACTTGAGGCACCAGGTAAACATGTTTGTGAAGGTAGTATTTTGGGCAAAATGCAGCATTCACCCTTCCCAAAAGATGGTTTAGTTTGAGCTAATCAAAAATTGCAGCTTGTATATAGTGATGTATGTTGGAGTTTATTGATCTCCAAAGTACAGCTAGAAGTAGGTGAAACCCAACAGGACCTAGTTGACTTTTTCACAAACTTGTATGCACAGACCAATTTTCTTGCAGAGCAAATTTCTCTTTACTCACTTGGAATTTTACAAAACTGTTTCACACACATAAACTAGACTCTAAGATCTTTCCAACAAGATATAGAACACCTCAAATGGATAAATACACAATGAGCTATGACCTCTCCAATATGCAGCTTTAATGGAGACCTTGAAACAGAGATGAACCTGAGGACACACATCACTTGCAGAGACTACTGCTCTTAACTCACAACTCCAAAGACTTTGAAACTTTCCAGAATACAAGTAGACTTAAAGAGCTTTCTAACAAGCCAAAGAACACATGATTTGGATACATACACAAGGAGATATGACCTCTGCAAGTTTGAGGTTTAATGGAGACCTTTAGCAGGGATAAAAAACAGAGAACACACACTACTTGCAGAGAGTATTGCTCTCAGCTCACAAATCCAATGATTATGAAAATTCACAGGAATAAAGTAGACAGTAAGAGCTTTCCAATGAGCTAGAAACATGTAATTTGGATATATAATGAGGGAGATACAAGCTCTGCAATCTCTGCATACAAAACTACAGCAGTGTAGAGATACACATATGACTCTCTTGGACATCCCACAAGATCACGACTTTTCTCCTCTTTTTATAGCATGGGAAACTAATCTAAAACCTTCCTAATACATCTAAATTCGTGGTAGACACTTGGATGGAGGTATTACATGACTCAAGTGCTCAAATAAGCAAAGTATTGATGGACTTTGAGAACTAGCCACATCGACCTTCCACTAGGACACCACTGAAGCTCCCTTGTGACTCACTAATTTGACTCACCATGTTCTAGAACTCACGTGGTATTTTTGCTACATTTTATGAATAATATGAGCCTTCTTGAAGTATTTGAAGACTTCCCAAAGGTATTTACATAATTTGAAACTTGTACCCTACATAAAACAAATGTTCGCAACATTCTCCCCCTCAAGTTTCAAAGGGTATTTCCTTCATGCCAAGAATATAGTTGAATATTTGAAGCTTTGGTCCATCCAAGGATTTGGTGAAGATATCTGCAACTTGATCCTTTGTTCCAACAAAAGAAACCTGCACTTCATTGTTCATGGCCTTCTCTCGAACATAATGATAGTGAACCTCTATATGCTTTGTTCTAGCATGAAAAATAGGATTTGAGGTCATATGAATGCTGCTCAAGTTATCCCCATATATCAGTGGTACATCAACCTGCACATTCAAGTCATGAAACAACTTTTTAAACCACATAACCTCAGTAGTAGCCAATGCTAAACCTCTATACTCAGCCTCTGTAGAAGATAAAGCAACTGTAGGCTGTTTCTTTGAACTCCATGTTAATGTCTTGTTTCCTGCTATTACCACATATCCACTTGTGGATCTTCTTTCATCTTTGCTTCCAGCCCAATCTGCATCACTAAAGACTTTAAGAGTTAGATCAGCATCATGACTATAAAATAATCCTTTGTTCATGGTACCTTTCAAATACCTAAGCACTCTTTTCGCTGCATGCATATGAGGTACTCTAGGTTCATGCATAAACTGTGACAATACTCCCACTACATAACATATATCAGGTCTAGTTCTTGTTGCATAAATCAAAGATCCTACCATGGATCTATATACATTCATATCATGCAACTCATCACCTTCCTTTGCACTCAGCTTTACATTACATTCCATTGGAGTAGAAACAAATTTACATTCCTGCATACCAAACCTTTTCAGCATATCACATATATACTTTCTTTGTATCAACCACATATCTTCATCGCTATACACAATTTCAATCCCAAGAAAGTATCTGAGCAAACCAAGATCTGAAATTTTAAATTCCTTTCCCAAATTACCTTTTATCTCATCAATTGCTTTTGCATCATTCCCTGTAATCAACAAGTCATCCACATAAATGCATACATAGACACACATGGCATCTACATGTTTTACATAAAGTGAAGGATCAGCATGACTCGCTGTGTATCCTTGCAGCATAAGATACTTTACCAACCTTGCATTCCATGCCCTTGGTGCCTGCTTAAGACCATACAATGCCTTCTTTAACCTGCATACATGATTAGGACATTTTGCATCCACATAACCATCTTGTTGTGACATATACACTTCTTCATTTAACTCACCATTAGGAAAGGCATTCTTTATATCGAGTTGATATATATTCCACCTTTTACTTGCAGCTAAAGCCAAAAAAGTTCTCACCGTTGCCATATTTGCTACTGGACTAAATGTTTCCTCATAGTCCACACCTTGAGTTTGATTATATCCTTTTGCTACAAGTCTAGCCTTATATCTAGACACACTACCATCACTATTTCTTTTAATCTTAAAAACCCACTTGCAACCAATTACCTTTTGTTTTGGTGTACTTGGAACTAAATTCAAAGTCTTGTTATCCTGTAGTGCTTCCATTTCTTCTCTCATTGCTTTCTCCCACTTTTCATCTCCTTTGGCCTCATCATAACATGTGGGTTCATTTTCCTGCTCAACTTTTGTCATAAAAGCATAATGAGTATTCATGAAAGATTCATAAGTATACCTTTGAGGTTGCTTACTTACTCTTGAAGTTCTTCTTACCTCCAATGTAGATGCTCTTCCTTTCTTATTAGGAATCTTTGATGATTCTCCATACTCACATACATCACTAATTTCCTCTCTTTCATCATTAACTTCAACAAGTTTGAGTTTACCTTTACTTTTAACACTTGGAGGTGAATCTTGCCTTAATCTTCCATTGAAAGGTGATCCTCTTTCTTCATCTAAATCACTCCTTTCATCATTTAAACTTCCTGATGGCTGAACTATGCATTCATCTCCTTCAACCACACCTTCTTCATTTTCATCCATGACCTGCAAACAATTCTTATCTGCATACCATGAAAGTGATTCATCAAAGTTTACATCTCTTGACACAACAACCTTATTGGTATGAGGATTATAGCATCTATATCCTCTTTGTGTATATGCATAACCAATAAATATACATTTTTCTGATTTCGCATCAAGTTTAGATCTCACCTCACTAGGTACATGTACATAACATACACAGCCAAATACTTTCAAATGACTTACACTTGGTTTCCTTCTATGCCATACCTCATATGGTGTCAAATGATGAACTCCAGCAGTCGGAACTCTATTCATAATGTAAACACTTGTGCTAACAGCTTCAGCCCAAAAATAATTAGGCAAACACATATCATTAAGCATGCTTCTAGATGCTTCTGCTATGATTCTGTTTCGTCTTTCTGCGACTCCATTTTGTTGTGGAGTATACCTGCATGTAACTTCTCTTTTGATACCTTCATCATACAAAAAATCAGTAAAAGCTTGAGAGAAATACTCTCCCCCTCCATCAGATCTTAGCTTCTTAACATGCCTTCCTGTTTGCTTTTCGACATATGATTTGAACTTCTTGAAACAATCAAAAACCTCACTCTTATGTTTAATGAAATACACAAATGTCATTCTACTATGATCATCAATGAATGATACATAGTACTTATTACCAACCAAGGATGCCTCTTTAGTAGGTCCCCACACATCTGTGTGTATGAGATCTAGCAAACCATCACTTACATAGCTTGAATGCTTGAAAGGTTGTCTACTCTGCTTACCCATTTGACATGCTTCACAAAGATGCACCATATGTTGCTTAGTAAGATCAGGTAATCCTTCAACAATCCTCTTCTTTGATAGCTCCTTTAACCTGTGTACATTCATGTGTCCAATCCTTTTGTGCCATAGATCAAGCTCTGCTATTCGATGCATACCATAAGAGAAATAGTTTGTATGATTTGGGTTTACCTTGAATATAAACAATCTACCTTGTTTTTGACCTCTAGCAATTAACCTCCTTTGCTTTGGATCCTCAATGAAGCAACCTGCATGATTAAATCTCACTTGTAGACCTTTTTCTACCATTTGACCAACCGACATCAAATTCTTAGTGATCGTTGGCACATAAAGTACATCCTTCAAGCAATTTTTCTTGCTCTTATCCTGCATAACAGCATCTCCAACCTGCATAATCTTATGTGTTGTATCATCTCCTATTTCAACATGACCTTTACATGACGGATTATGCATATTAGAAAACCATGAAGCATCATGAGACATGTGATTAGAACAACCACTATCTACATACCATACATCGCTATTGCAATTCATCTTAGTTTCTACATTCATCATAAGAAGAGAATCATAATCATCACTTTTACCTTCAACTGCATAATTTCCTTGTTGTTTACCTCTTCTTGAATAGCCTCCTCTTCGATTACCACCTTGATTATTTTCATTTTGATAACAATATTTGGTATAGTGTCCATACCTTCCACATATATAGCAATTTTTCTTATTATCTTCACTCCTTTGTCTTTGATTGTAGTTGTAGTAGCCTCTCATACCTCTAGCGCTTGATCTTCCTCTTCCTCTTGTGTTGAAGAAGCCACTTGAAGTCCTTTGATCATCACTCCTTCTTCCTCGACCTCTATTTGAACCTCTTCCACCTCTGTTTCCACCTCTTGATGATCCTACATAAAGAGCTTGTCCTTGAGATCCTTTTTGATTTGAAGTAGAACCATTTAGATTCATCTCCTCCGTGACCATGAGGGCAATAAGTTGATCAAAATCTGGTAATTCTCCTCTAACATAAACTGAAGTAATGAAGGGTTTCCATCTCTCATCATCTTTGAGTCCGTTGAGAGTATGTGCAACCAAGTCATCGTCCTCCACATGAGCTTGAATTGATCCTAGTTGATCTTCAATCTCTTTAACTTTCAATATGTAATCATTGACCGATGTCCTTGTATCTTTCTTTATGTTATTCAACTCATTTTTGAGTTGAATCTTCCTTGCTCTTGTACCTGTAGCATACAACCTTTCCAATGCAAGCCAAACATCTCTACTTGTGTCTAGATCTTGTATGTGTCCTACCATTGAATCTTGAATATTTTGTGATAAAATGAATATAACCCTTTTGTCTCTCTCATTCCAAAGTCTAAACTCCCTCAATTGTTGCTGATTTGGGTCCTCTGGTAATGTGGGTTTGATATCTGTGCCGTCAATCAAACCATACAAGCCTCTACCTTGCAAGTATGCTGTGATTCTAAACTTCCATGCTTGATAATTGGTCTTATCAAGCTTCTCTATTTGTGCATGTTGGTCTCCCATAATAAAAATGCTAAGCTTCCTCCTTTAAGCCTCCTTTCCAATGTGTGTGATGAGAAGAAATATAATATTTACCTTGTAAATGAGGTATGTGAACCTTTCTTTGCTTGGATGTTGCTTATGATGCCTCCTTGCAATCTTCTTCTACCTTTGTGTAGTGTTGATGATGAATTGCTTCTTTGATAGCTTCAAATTCTTCGTCAACGTATGATAACCTTCTCCAAGCCTCCAAGTACTTGCTCTGATACCAATGTTGGAGTTTATTGATCTCCAAAGTACAGCTAGAAGTAGGTGAAACCCAACAGGACCTAGTTGACTTTTTCACAAACTTGTATGCACAGACCAATTTTTTTGCAGAGCAAATTTCTCTTTACTCACTTGGAATTTTACAAAACTCTTTCACACACATAAACTAGACTCTAAGATCTTTCCAACAAGATATAGAACACCTCAAATGGATAAATACACAATGAGCTATGACCTCTGCAATATGAAGCTTTAATGGAGACCTTGAAACAGAGATGAACCTAAGGACACACATCACTTGCAGAGACTACTGCTCTTAACTCACAACTCCAATGACTTTGAAACTTTCCAGAATACAAGTAGACTTAAAGAGCTTTCTAAGAAGCCAAAGAACACATGATTTGGATACATACACAAGGAGATATGACCTCTGCAAGTTTGAGGTTTAATGGAGACCTTTAGCAGGGATAAAAAACAGAGAACACACACTACTTGCAGAGAGTATTGCTCTCAGCTCACAAATCCAAAGATTATGAAAATTCACAGGAATAAATTAGACAGTAAGAGCTTTCCAATGAGCTATCAAACATGTAATTTGGATATATAATGAGGGAGATACAAGCTCTGCAATCTCTGCATACAAAACTACAGCAGTGTAGAGATACACATATGACTCTCTTGGACATCCCACAAGATCACGACTTTTCTCCTCTTTTTATAGCATGGGAAACTAATCTAAAACCTTCCTAATACATCTAAATTCGTGGTAGACACTTGGATGGAGGTATTACATGACTCAAGTGCTCAAATAAGCAAAGTATTGATGGACTTTGAGAACTATCCACATCGACCTTCCACTAGGACACCACTGAAGCTCCCTTGTGACTCACTAATTTGACTCACCATGTTCTAGAACTCACGTGGTATTTTTGCTACATTTTATGAATAATATGAGCCTTCTTGAAGTATTTGAAGACTTCCCAAAGGTATTTACATAATTTGAAACTTGTACCCTACATAAAACAAATGTTCGCAACAATGTATGTGGTCCTATGCAGACACCTTCATTTGGAAACTATCTTTACTTCATGACTTTCATTGATGATTTTTCCAAGCATGCATGGATATATCCATTGAAAGCAAAGTCCAAAGGGTTGATGTGCTTCAAACAGTTTCCGGTTTTAGCTGAAAATATGTCAACATGTAAAATGGGCACCCTCCGTTCTGATCGAGGGCGGGGATATATGTCTTGTGACTTTAATGCATTTTTGGCTGAATGTGGGATAAAACAAGAGTGTATAGTGCCATATACACCTCAACGGAATGGAGTTGCTGAACAGAAGAACATGTCACTCATGGAGATGGCGAGGTGTATGGTCAAGAGTCAAGCTTTACCACATAGTTTTTGGTTTGAGGTTGTTATGTGTGAAGCATATGTACTTAACAAATGTCCCACTAAACCATTGCAGTCTATCACTCCATATGAGGCTTGGAATGGTTGTAAGCCATTTTCTCACTTGCGTGCCTTTGGTTGTCTTGCATATGCATTAGTGCTTGAGCAACATTGCAGGAAATTAGATTATAAAGAAGTAAAATGTACTTTTGTTGGGTAGAGTTCTGAAAGCAAAGGCTATCGTCTGTATCATCCACAAACTAAACACATTTTGTTTAGCCATGATGTTGTCTTTGTGTTTACTTTCATTTATGAAGGATAGATCTGTTAGCTCCAAATACATGTATGATACTTTGCTTCCTCTTTTTATAGGTGGACACTCTAGTGTTGGTCCTAATGAGGCAACTTCTCAACCTTTGCAGGTTTCATGTGATGATGCAGATCATTCCATTTCTAATGGAGATTTACATGATGCACTTGTTGATGAGAGAACTGATATTGAAGAGGCAAAAAGTATGCCAAAATGCTTGGTGCAGACTTTGCGTGATAGCAAATTAGATTCACCTCTATCATACCATACATGTTCATGTTCTCACAGTGTCTCTTTTTCATCAAATTGCTATGATATGGCTGCCTCTAGTCTCTGTGATAAGAATGAGTCTGTTTCGTTTGATGAAGCACAAAATTTTGAAAATCGGATGGCTTCTATGCAATCAGAATATGATGCTATTATGAAAAATGGTACTTGGCCTTTATGTGACTTGCCTCCTGTGAAGAAGGCCATTGGCACTAAGTGGATATACAAGCTGAAGCATAAGACTCATGGAATAGTTGATAGGTTTAAGGCTAGGCTTGTTGCAAAGGGTTATGCTCAGGAAAGAGACATTGATTTTGATGAAACCTTTGCTCCTACATGCCGAATGACTTGTATTCATAGCATCTATGCACTTGCAACTCATCATGGTTGGAATGTACATCAGTTGGACATTAAAAGTGCAATTTTGAATGGTGACTTGCATGAAGAACTGTATGTTTTTCAGCCCTATGGCTTTGTGTAGAAAGGGCACAAAAACCAAGTGTGCAGGTTGAAGAAGGCATTATATGGTTTAAAGCAAGCACCACGTGCTTGGTATTGAAAAGATACATGCCTATTTGATTGCACATGGTTTTGAGAACATTCCAACTAAAAGCACCTTATATGTTAAGCATGCTAATGATGTGCTTTTGATCATTGTTGTGTTTTCAGAGGTATTTTAAGTTAATAGAAACAAAAGTTGATAGTTAAAAACTAGTAAACTCACTGGTCCTCATGACAAGCATATTGTTGATTTTAAGGCTGATTTGCATGCCTCATTTAAGATGTCTCATTTGGGGCATTTGCATCATTATTTGGGCATTGAGTTCATGCAAGTTGATGGCAGAATGGCGTTATGTAAAACGAAATATATTGACACATTATTGCAACGTTTTGGCCTTGAAGACTATAAACCTATTGCCACTCCTATGGAGACAGGTTTACGATTGAGTCTTCATGATGCCCAAGATGCATTTGATGTTGTTCTCTATTAGTAGGTTGTTGGATGCTTGATTTACTTATGCATTACTCGACCAAATATTCAATTTGCTATCTCACAAATGAGCAGGTTTATGCATTGCCCAAGTGTCAACCATTGGCAGGTAGCTAAGCACATCTTTCGCTACTTGAGTGGTACCTAGCTACTTGGATTGTTTTATCCCAAAGGGGGATCACTACAACCAGATTTACATGTTTTTTCTGACTTTGACTGGGCTGGCTGCTATGACACTCGAGTGTCCACTAGTGGCTTTTGCTTCATGCTTGATAGCTCATGTATATCTTAGCTGAGCAAGAAGTAGCCTACTGTGGCCACCTCCAGTTGTGAGGCTGAGTATAGAGCACCTTTCACAATGACTATTAAGTGTTTTTGGCTCAGATGCCTTATGGTTGATTTGGGTGTTGGTCGGCCTTCTGCCACCACCATCTTCACCGATGGTCCGAGCGCATTGGTAATTGCGAGGAACCCTATGTTCCATGCTCGCACTTAGCACATTGAGGTGCATTATCATTATGTCGGTGAGAGGTTCTCTGTTGGAGAGATCAGCTTGGCATATGTGCCCACGCAGGAGAACATTGTAGACCTTTTCACAAAGGCTCTACATAGGGAGAAGTTTGGAGCTTTCCGCAAAGCTTTGGGTTTACTTCCTTTCGTGGATTGATTCCACATAGCTTGGCACTTCCTTATACATGAGTGCCAGCTCCTTGTTCATTGCATCACTCCTAGGGGGGATTTTTTGATATATTTAAGTAGTGATGTGTGTGAACACTATAGGATTGTCGGAGCACTTTTTTCCCTCTTTAGGAGGTTTTTTTTCCCCAGCTTGTATATACGCCTACTACCCTAACAGGTTACTTATCTTTGTACATTCTAGTGGTAATACATTCAGTATTGTGTGTTGTGGTCCAAGCATCTTCTTCTTCCTTGTGCTGTTTGCGTGCTTTTGAAGACCTCGAACTCCAACAAATAAATAAATAAAAATGAATAAAAACATGTGTTATAATATCATTAAAAATATTAATTTATGAAAAGAAACATACCTATGGACAAATAAGTCTCTTCCTGCATATGGAGCTGCAGAGGAGCCTTCCTATGGTTGTTGGGTAAGCATCTGTATGAACTTTCCCTCACATAAGATTCTTTATGAGAGTAAGTTTCACCTTTCTCTCTCTTCTATGATCCATAATATCTATACATATAAAACAAAATGGACTAGAAATATATATATATATATATATATATATATATATATATATATATATATATATATATATATATATATATATATATATATATATATATATATATATATATATATATATATATATATATATATATATATATATATATATATATATATATATATATATATATATTATATGTATATATGTGTGTGTGTATGTATGTATGTATGCATATGTGTATGCATATGTGTATGTATGTGGGTGTATGTATGTGTGTATGCATATGCATGTGCATTGTGTATGCATATGTGTATATGTGTGTGTATGTGTATGTATGTGTCTCTATATGTGTGTATGTGCAAGTATCTATATGTGTATGTCTATGTGTGTGTATGCATATGTATGTTATAGTGTGCGTGTATGTATACGTGTGTATACGTATGTATGTGTGCATATACATGGATGTATTCATGTGTATGTGTGTCTATGCATATGTATGTGTAGTGAGTGTATGTGTGTTTTTATATATGTATATGTGTGTACATTTGTGTGAATGCATGTGTATGTGTGTATCTCTATGTGTGTGTATCTTTGTGTGTGTAATGTGGGTGCATCTACATGTGTGTGTATGTATACATGTGTATGTGCAAGTATCTATATGTGTATGTATATGTGTGTGTATGCATATGTATGTATAATGTGTGTATGTATACGTATGTGTATGTATACGTGTATGTATACATGTGTATGTGTGTGTATGCATATGTATGTGTAGTGAGAATATGTCTGTTTTTATATATGTATATGTGTGTAAGTTTGTGTGTTTGCATGTGTTTTCGTGTGTATGTGTGTGTCTCTATATGTGTGTGTGTATATGTGTATCTATGTGTGTATAATGTGGGTGTATGTATGTGTGTGTATGTATACGTGTGTATGAGGGAGTATTTATATGTGTATGTGTATGCGTAGACATGAATGACACAAATGTGCCGCCAATAAGTGTGACCCCACCGGCTTCGACCGAACCTCCATTAAAAAAAAAAGTGTGACCCCACCCAAGCGGTCGACTCTCTCCAAGACATCTTCCATCTCGAGCCAACGTGGACACGCGTTGCTGCAGCCGTTCCAGTCTCGACTCTCGACTCTCACCCTCACGTAGATATCTTCTTTTTTCCTATAGAAGTATGTTTTCTTTCACGACAAAAGAAACTCTTGTGTCTTTATGATGGAAGATTAGAAGATGTATCTTCCTTTCAATTAGAGAAAGAGAGATTTGGGTGTGTGTGGCTCAGACGCCTTATGGCTGATTTGGGTGTTGGTCAGTCTTCTGCCACCACCATCTTCAAAGACAGTCAGAGCGCATTGGCAGTTGCGAGGAACCCTGTGTTCCATGCTCGCACTAAGCACATTGAGGTGCATTATCATTATGTCAGGGAGAGGTTCTTTGCTGGGGAGATCAGCTTGGCATATGTGCCCACGCAAGAGAACATTGCAGACCTTTTCACGAAGGCTCTGCCTAGGGAGAAGTTTGAAGCTTTCCGCAAAGCTTTGGGCTTACTTCCTTTTGTGGAGTGATTTCCACATAGCTTGGCACTTCCTTATACATGAGTGCCAGCTACTTGTTCACCGCATCACTCCCAAGGGGGATTTGTTGATATATTTAGGTAGTGATGTGTGTGAACACTCTAGGACCGTCGAGGCACTTTTTTCCCTCTTTAGGAGGTTTTTTTCCCTCGGCTTGTATATACGCCTATTGCCCTAATGGGCTACTTATCTTTGTACATTCTCTAGTAATACATTCAGTATTGTGTGTTGTGCTCCAAGCTTCTTCTTCTTCCTTGTGTTGTTCGCGTGCTTCCGCAGACGTCTAACTCCAACACTTAACTCGTATATAGTTATTGGGCATGATGCCTTCTCCTTGTGTGAATGAATGAGTTTGTAGGAGTAGGTCTGATCCATGTACTAAGTATACATCCATCAGATAGTCATTATTGACTTTCCCCTAGGGGTAGTCACTGTATCTTCACTGTTGGTTCTCCCAGAAGTTCCTTGTCCCTTTAACTCTCCTCTTTCATTAACCTGATTAGGGTTTTCGGTTACTACATATGTCTGGCCCATCTTGTCCATATAAGCTCCACCTTCATACTTGACAGCTGGTTTTGGAACTATTTCAGATTCTATCATGTTTATCATTCTTGCTACTGACCTGTGTAGACCATCAAGGTAGATGGGTATTCCTTGCCAGTTAGTGGATATGTATTGAAGAGATATCCAATATTCCCCTTCCACTATAGACATAAAACCTTCCCTAGGTACTAAACTATGCATGTCTTCAGAAGCCAAGAGTCCCTCCCAGTTAAATGACATTTCTGACTCACTCGTCTATGAACTCAGCACGTAGTGCTAACCACTGAGCTGTGAGTCCCTGACTTGGTTGTGTGGTCGACACTAGCCTCTGATGATTTGGTACTTTATCTATCTCTTCCTAAGTGTCTACTTGATCTTAAGTTCATAAGCCTTGTCTCCAAGTCCAAAATTGTCCTTTGAATTGCTCAAAATCTTGTGGAACCCCTTGCTTCCTAGTCCAACTTGAGGATCAACTTCAAAATACCATATCTAATAATCCACATATTAATTTTACCGTAACCAGTGGAAGTTTTGGTAGTACTCCCCACGATCTTTCCAACAAACCCAAAATCACTCCGAACGGATTTTGTATGAGAAAGTTATGCCAGTTCAGGGTTTTGGGGTTAAAACAAGGAAATAGGATCTCTAAGGGAGTTCCTCATGACAGGCGATACGATACTAGATTTTCCACGATACGATACCACCAAGGCGATACCAACTTGCACGATACGATACTGATATCCACACGATACGATACTAGAAATGGCCACGATATGATATCACTCGCTAGACGATACCACCAGGTCCACGATACGATACCAACCTTACGATACGATACCAAAATAGTTCGACGATACGATCCACCTCATAAATGTCAATTCGCGGAGACGTGAGGACCGGTATGAAGACCAAGAGCAAGTGAGGTGCACAAGTGCGTGAGTGAAAGCATACAAACATGCACACACATACACACACGCGCACAAGGTAAGAGCAAAGAGTGGAACAATGGAAGGACTTTGATTACAAAAGAATTCTCTTACAAAGCTGAAATCTACCACAAGCTAACCTCTAAAATGAGCTCTCCAGCCCTTTTTATAGTTTTTTTGAGTGGTTTTGGCCCTGTCCAGACCTAGTGTCTGACCTAGTAAAAAATTAGATTCCAAGGCTTATTTGGGGACTCAAACGGAATCTAAAAATTATAAAAACTGGTAGGATGTTACTTCTAATACTCCTCAAGCTCGAGGACTCCTCGACTTGAACAAAATGGAGTTGTAAAAATGGAAAATGGTATTTACAATGGTTTTTAGTGACAAAAGTCACTATATTTATAGGGATTTCTTATGAAAATTTGACATGTGCTTCTTGGAGCTCCCTACATGCTCCTTCTTCTTGTGTGTCCACTTCATTGATGTGCTTTGCTGCTTGTGTGTGACCTTGACTGTCAACAATGTATACATGTGTATGTGCAAGTATCTATATGTGTATGTGTGTGTATGCATATGTATGTATAGTGTGTGTGTATGTATATGTGTGTGTACGTGTATGTATACATGTGTATGTGTGTGTATGCATATGTATGTGTGGTGAAAGTATGTGTGTTTTTATATATGTATATGTGTGTAAATTTGTGTGTGTAAATGTGTGTCTCTATATGTGTGTGTATGTGTATGTGTGTATCTCTTTGTGTGTAATGTGAGTGTATGTGTATGGGCAAGTATGTATGTGTATGTGTATGCGTAGACATGAATGACACAAATGTGTATGCGTAGACATGAATGACACAAATGTGCCACCTATACGTGTGACCCCACCCAAACGATCGACTCTCTCCAAGACATCTTCCATCTCGAGCCAACGTGGACACGCGCTGCTGCAGCCGCTCCGTCTCTACTCTCGACTCTCACCCTTACGTAGATATCTTCTTTTTTCCTATAGAAGTATGTTTTCTTTCACGACAAAAGAAACTCTCGTGTCTTTATGATGGAAGATTAGAATTAGAAAAAGAGAGATCATTTTTATAGTACTCAAAATATCACGTAGCATAAGTTTGCTCGTGCCATTGTTGGTGACAGTGTCACAGCAGGATGGCGTGTATGTCTCCCTGCGTCCAAGCAAGCCAGGACGAGGTCTGCCGAGTGGTCTCGACTCGTAGTAGCCTGAGAGGCACTCTCTCGGGCAACAAAAATCGAAAGCCCGTTAAGTTCAGCTGCGTGGGACGTATATCCAGTGTGGAAACGACTAGTCGAAATCGAAATAGAGGAGCAGTCGGCATTCACGCTTCTTCCGCACGCTCTTCCACAGTAGAGCGAGAGAAGAGTAGCACGGGAAAATATGGGGGGTCCAAAATTGACCCGACCGGTTTTCTCGAGCAGATTGGCTCCACTTCCGACTCAGCTTCTTCCAAAGAATACGAGCTTTCTGTCAAAACGTTTGCGCAATTTTTAAGGAATAGGTATTCTACCTCCCTAAGTTTCGAGCTGCTTCATGTCTATTACGTAACTTGTGCGTAGTGCAACACGCCTATATATTTATACGAAATGGTGGGATCTTCTTCAATGAAGCAACCTCATAGTGACATGCGTTCTCGCTTTCTGAGGTGTTCAATACCTCCCGTGTGTTTTACATCAAAGCTACATTTTCCAACTATTACCTTTCTCTCTTGGTTCTAGGACATGCCCTACATTATACATCGTTTCCCATTCATGAAAGACCTCCTATCATGTTCCTAACCATGTAGATGCTGAAAACAGCGACATCATCTCTCTGATATATGTTGAGGCATGTGATTCCTTGCATTGATTTTAGATCCATGTGATTACATGTAAAGCACTTAACGTGTCTTTTGACATATGAGAGTATGTGGGCTCACTATTTGTGAATATATGCATTATTGTAGAGCGAACATGTGTTTTCATTACGTAAGTTTCCTTTGGTAAGTATACGTGCAATGAATCTTCATTAAAATAGTTCTCAGAAGTCGTGCGCATGGGATTGGAATTCATTGGCTACTTCAAAATTTATGCCGACAGTTAAAAAGACCCGCTAGAAATTTAGCAAATCACTAAATTATAGCTGCAACATAAGGTCAATCATAGGAACAAGTGAAGCACACCACTAGGAAAGCTAATGAGAGAGATAGCAAGGGAGCACAACAAAAATGAAGTGGAACACGCAAGAGGAAGAAAGTGGGAAATAGTATAGAAATGGTTAAAAAGAGTTGACTGAAGGGATGTAGCCTTTGTACTAGGGAGGGGTTGAGGAGGAAATGGAAGAAGAACTAGCAATTGCCAGTGTGGAACTTTGGAACTTTGCAAATATGGAAATTTGAAACAGGCATTCACTTTTATTAACCCAAAAAGTTAAATGAAAAAACTAATTTAAAAAAATGAATCTTATCTTCCTCGGTTTTTTTTTTTTCAAAATTAACCTTGGGAATATTGTAAATAATTATGTACTTATCAAAGCTCAATAAAACATCATAGGTGAGTGAGAAACATCATCCTAGATCTGATAATATCCTCATATTCATAACATTGAAAAAAAACCCCAAAATATACAATCCGCTGTTAAATTAATTCCATAAAGAAAATAGCATCTAGTGTTTTATCTGATTCAATTTTCTCCAACAAAATATCTGTTGCTTAAAGGTTTGCAAGGTAGTGATGATAGAGGATGGAAACGAGGGATAAAGGCAAAGTTGAAATCCAAATGGAGTACAATGGAATACTAGGCATGCTGATCATTAGGAAAGTAGTGAGCTCTCATGTCCTTCTCAGCCTAGTACTCTTGAGGATCACCTTGGTAATATTAGGCTTCAACCCTTGTGGTAAGGAAGCTCTATGTACCCAAGGCATGGAAGAATCGTTGAGCAAGTGCATGTAGAATAGTGGAGAATCGAGTTGGCATTGAGAAGTTGGGTTGGAGCATAGGAACATGGGATAGGGAATGAGAATGGGTTCAAGAATGGGAATGATAACATTGTTAGGAATGAAAATGGCATCCCAACATAGTGCCCAGAAACAGCCTTTCTGGGCAGCTGAACCTTTCGGCTGTTTTTGGGAAATGGCCTAGCCCGGAAAGGCAATTTCTGGACCGTTTCTTTCCAGCTTGTTTACTTTGTGAAGATGCCTCATTTGGGGCATTTCTTGGTGTTCTCTTTGAAGAGCAATTGTGAGAGAGATAAATGCTCAGCTTCTCAAACTTAAGAAAGTGTGTGCCCACTCATGAGTGCTAAAAAGAGAGCTTACCATGCTCACTACCTTCAAGGCTCAAGCCCACAGTCCAACACCTTCAAGTATGTATGTATTGTGTTTAGTATCATGTATGTATGTACATTATGTGTGTAGTATGTATGTAATATGTGTGTGTAGTATGTATGTACATTATTTGTGTTTGTGTGTATGTATGTAGTATGTATGTATTGAGTGTAGCTACGAGTATGTATGTACATTATGCATAGTCGTAGTTGATTCGGATGGGAATTGGTCTTTGGACTCGGACGGGTTGGAAAGCCCGAAACAAGACCGGAAAAATGTTCTGGACGCTGTCGGACGTGACCTTTTTTTTTTTCAAAATAAAATTACAAAAAATTATTGTAGATTCTCTAACTGAGATAAGAAACATAAATCAATGACATTTAAGCATAATTTCAATAAACACAAAGAGTATGAAGTTTCAATTACATACTACACTCATATATGATATTGCAAAAGACCAAAAGTCTATAAATATGAGTGCAAAGTCATGTGACCAAAATATGCAAATACTCATGAGGCATGTATGATCAGCCATCATCTTCCTCCACATACTCCTCCTCCTCTTCATAACCATCATCATCCTCATCATGTGTAGGGTTCTTTGCAGCAATACAAGAACCCTCTTCTTCATGTGAGTGTGACGTGGAAGGCATTGTTCTTGCTCCCAAAGATCCTTGTTCCTCAATGGAATCTTGCAATTTCAAGAGTCTATCATCATTTTTCTCTTTCTCAATAATATCTAGTGTAACTTCCATTTTTACAAATCCCCTTTCTTTTTGGATGCAAGACGTAGACTTGTATGTATGTAAGCCAATTTTTCCATACTTTTTTGATGAAGCCTATTTCTTCTTTTTGTATGAATCAATGAAAATGTACTCCAATTTCTCTCACAAAGAGAAGCACATGTTCCTTGTGAGAGCACATGTATGACAAGCTTTTGCAAATTGGGCGTGTTTGCCTCAAATGTTTCCCACCACTTGATGGGATGTTGCATTCTATCAGGATCCATTGTAATTGGACGGTAAAATGTATTTGAACATGATTTATATATGTCAAGCTCATAAAAAAGAGCACCTTGCTTTTTAAGATCCCCATTTGTATACGATTTAGAACATCCATCCACCATCATTAACCTCTCCATCACTATCAAGGCATTTCTCCCTCCAAAGAGGATGAAGTACATATGCAGCAGCATGGAGTGGGGAGTGCAACATATTCCATCTACTTATGCATAAAGCTTTTATCTCATCAAGCCTTTCAGGAGTACTTATATTTAGCTTTGATACCTCTTCCACCATTCTATCCGTGAGCTCATAAATGAGGCCCATGATGGCACCCTCTCTATTTGCCAAACGCAAGACTTTCAATATTGGAGCACAAATTACTACTATTTATTTCACATTCCTCCAAAAGAAAGCACTTAGTATAACATTGGACACATATTCTACTTTCTGAGTACGAGCCACTTTCTTTCTAGTGTATTCAGGGCTTACCATTAATGACTGCAAGCCATGATACACCCTCTCATCAAGCATATTGAAGAGCATGATAAACATGTATGCAAAACGTGTGGTTGAAGGCTTTACCAAATCCTTGTTGCTGAATTTTCTAAATGAAGCAAGAATAGTAGGTTTAGAAGCATAGTGGAAAGCAACGTTTTCGCAACGGCAACGACAACGGGTTAGCAACGGGTTAGCAACGAGGGCAACGTCTGGACCTAGGAGTTGCGATAAAGTTATTTATTTTTCAAAATTTTTATATATTTTTTTCACATATTTTGGGTCCTATGATATGTAATAAGGTGGGATATGACTATATATACCATAAAATACTTATTACAATATAAGATATATCATAAATAATAGAGATTATCAATCTAACTTGAAAGTTGGAACTTGGTCGTGACTCGTGATTATATCATAACCCTCCACACAGCCTTAAGATTATATCAAATACAATTATCTCAAATACATCATCATTATATCAAAATTCAAATACAATCATAACATCAATAATCATAACATCATCATCTAGATTCTAGATTCTAATTTCTAACAACATAATGATCATAACACTTAACTTTCAAGTTTCTAGTTTCTAAGTAGTAAGTTCTAACTTCTAACTTTTAACAAATTACAATAAACATCATGATTTATAATATAAATGATAACACCTGGCATCATAGTACATACATGTCACATGATCATATCATCGTTCATACATCAAAATAAAACAATAGAGATCACTATGACAAATGATAAATCATAAATCATATGAATCATGACGCATGGCATAAATCATAAGTGGCAAATGATAAATATAAAGTCACGACTCACAAGTGAGTCATGATAAGTGTCCACTCAGCACTGTTATCACAATAGTAAATACATATCATGAAATACCAAATGTCAAACATGAAATGTCAAAGCCTCAAATGTCAATAATCAAACTCTGTCACTCTGACATGGTGTCAGATGACAAATCATCACTCTCATCATCATCATCATCATCATCCCTAGTAGTAGTGGTATGTGGTCGGCTACTAGTGGATGCATCACCACTACCACTAGGTCCTCTGCGGCTCCGAGATGATCTGGTATCATGCTGAGGTAAGGTCAACTCATGGTACAGCATAGTATATAAGTCCAGATCCTCTGGAGGAATATCTGGAATATCTCTGACTTTCTCTATATCTACTGTGTCCACGTTGACCTCCCTCACATCTCTTGTATGTCCGCCGCTCTCCAAGAGACGCAAGTTGTAGTGGCAATAAACTAGCCGCTCCAACTGCGCTGTAGATAATCTGTTCCTCTTCTTTGTATGGAAGAGGGCCCATGTGCTCCAATTCCTTTCACAAGGACTTACGCTGCAGTCCTGTGAAAGGATACGAATAGCTAACTCTCTCTGCATTACAACATAATTCAAAAAATAATTAGTACATAAATCATAATACATATCATGATACTGGCCGCAACTGAGCAGATCTCAAACAAGCCGTATCCTTTCCAAAATGGCCACCACCATTTTGGAATACCAAGAGCTGTCTCTCCAACTGAAGTCTCAACTCTACATCAGCCGGATAAAGCCTATATACATATGTGTTCCATGCACTCAAGAGCTCCTCATCCACGATGGCGTGCTGAGATCTCCATAAGGGATGCAATAAGTGTGCCATCCCATGGATCGGGCGATGAAACCAATCCCATCGATCCCTCCACACAGCCTTAAGATGCTAAATCCTATAAACAAAGAAATTATAAATTTTAGAGACTAATTTTTAAGATAATAAGAATTTTAAGTGTCAAAAATTCAAAGTAATAAGTAATAACTTAATAAATACCTGTCCAATGTCAAATGTGGGCAATGTGAAAGGGACTCGCCAACTCGATCCATGAACTCATAGACGAGTCCCAATGTACTCCCCTCCATATCAACGATGCGAAGGACAGAATATAATGGATGTATGGCACGCACAAGTGCCTCTACATCCCTCCAAAATGAATCCGACAAGCATGTAATCCGTACAAAATCTGCTCTCGGGGTAGTGTGTCCATCCCAGGCAGTCCACTCTGTAGACACAACTGTCTGCATCAAAGCCTGCCGCACCCGAAGTAGTCTCTCCATCACTATGCACATGTAAGCAAATCTGGTCTTCGCAGGCTTTAGGATATCCAACTCACTGTATGATCTGAAAATAGCTAATAGTTTTGGTCTCTTTGTGAACAAAGAGACCACCTTATGGCAGGTGGAAAAAATAGAATGAATCCAAGGGATCTTTCCAAGATCCTCTATCAAAAGATCAATGCTATGTGCGGCACATGGGGTCCACACAATGGAGGGAAACTCTGCCTCTAACAATCTACCCATGGCCACACAATTACTTCCATTGTCGGTAATGACTTGCACAACATTCTTTTGACCGACATCCATAATAGCCTGGCGGATATGACCATATATAAAGTGACCTGTGACACAAAACTTACACCAAATCAGCCATGTACATTGTACATAGTACATACTACATACATAATACATATATATAGCATATGCAAAATTCAAATGCGTATCTTAAAATTAAAACTTGAAATTTCACCTATACATACCTGTCACTGTAAGTCCAGCCTCTGATGCATCGATGGCGCGAAGGAACATAGTGCCTTTGCAACAATGCACTAGTATGTTATATACATTCCTTTTCCTGATGTCTTTCCATCCATCGCACATAATAGTGCATCCATACTTCTCCCATGTGCCCATCATCGGCTCTAACTGCTTCTCCACTATATCTTTTGTTTTGCGTAGCTCACTAGTCCTCAACTCCTCATATGAAGGACCGCTCCATCGATATCCTAATGTGCTCACTAACTCCATGGCTTCCTTCCATGCGGGTGTGCGTGCAACATTAAAAGAGAGGCCACACTGTATGAAAAGCTTCATTATACCTTGTTTGGCCTCAAGCTCCCGCTTCCTCTGAAAACCCGCACGTACGGATGCCGAAGAAAGTGATCCTCTAGGTGCCTTCACCGGTGGCTGAGTGTCACCCTCAAGATCGACGGTATCATGTCCATGCTCATCATTCCCTCCACTAGAGGATCCCATATGAGTCTTATGTGCTGGAGCATCGTGTGGAGGAGGATAACTGGAGCTAATAGAGGTGGAGGTGGGCCGAGAGCTCTGTGGATACTTTCTAGCTTCCCTTTGAGCTACCCACTCAAGGAGCTCATCCTTGATATCAGCTTGCATAGGCTGCTTGCATGCTGAAATGCCCAAGCCACTAAATTTGGCAAGGTGGGCTTTGATACGATCTGCCCCACCACCCCCTTTGTAACCACATAGGTTACATGTCCATCTCTCACTCCCACCCGATCCAAACTTCCCTTGGCTAGTCACGTACTTCCAACAACTTTGCTTTGGTTTAGGCATGGTGAGTCTCTCTCTCTCTCTCAATCTCTCTCTCAGATCTCTCTCTCTCTCTCTCTCTCTCTCTCTCTCTCTCTCTCTCTCGGCTGAGGGCTCAGTGCTCTCGGGTCACGGGTGTGCGTTCGCTCCAAGGAAGAAGGCAAGTAAAATGCCCTCTCCCGCGAGCCCGTTTCGGGCTCAAAGGAGAGGGCAAAAAAATTTGTCTGCAACGCAACGCGTTGCGAACGTTGCAGATGCTACGCAACGCGTTGCGTTGCAACTATGGTTTAGAAGTCATAAATACAACTACTTTTTGTTCATCTTCCAAAATTGATTTTATCCATGTAATGTTCCAAATGTCTTCAAAAAGCAAATCAAGACAACTGCAGGTGCAATGAGTAAAAAATATATGAGGCCATTCAGCCTCCATCAAACTACCAGCCTTTATGCAATTTGTGGCATTATCCATGCTTGCACAACATTTTCAGGACCCAAATCTAAAATAGCATCTTTCAATATACTCACAAGAAGTGTCTACAGATCTCAAGAACATGGCACCATAAATGCAACAAACCATGACATTGATGATTGGTCTATTTCTAGTGTCAGACAACCATCACATACAATGGTACATCCCTAAAGTTTCCATTTTTCTCGTAACTTTGCAAGTCCATTTTCAATGCATCTAACCTCTACCTGTAATTGCTTTGTGCACAAATTGGGATATGAAGGAGCCTTGAAAGAAGGACCTGCCCGTCCAATTGCATTGACTATCTCCAAAAAATACGGACTCCTTACTTTCCAAAGGGGATGTCCTCTGCAAAAGAAAATCTACGCAATGCTTTCATAGCTTCATCTCTTGCTTGAGATTCCCATGCTCTATGCAATACCCCTTTGCCTTCTCCTTGTCTTTTAGGGGCTGGTCCATATTTCATACTCTTGTCAAAATCATTCTCATCATAGTGACCTCGTGATGCATGGGATGCCACATTTTGTTGTGCATCATCCTCTTCTATCATTGAAACAAAAATATCATGCTCATTAGTAGTAGGCACATTACTACTTTCTCCACTCACTTTGGCATGTAATTGTGTGCATGTATACATTTAGTATTGTGTGTTGTGCTCCAAACTTCTTCTTCTTCTTTGTGCTCTTCACGTGCTTTTGCATACCTCAAACTCCAAGCCAATTGGTATCAGAGAAGGTCGTTGCTTCATCTAGGGCATCGTGGACACCCCTCCGATCGTAGTCTCAGAATTGCATGAAATTTGGTGTGCATAGTCAGGGTGATTAGAAGATCAAAACAACTTTGCTATGTGGTGCCGGAATCGCGATTTGAGATCGTTTGGGCCTCCGAATGCACTATCCTAGTGTTTATGTAGGCTATTTCGTCTTTTTGTGCCAAAGATATATACAAGTTTTGGTTTGCAAGTATAAGCATCTCAAAGTGTGCTACAGGTTTAACAGAACTTGATAGGGTATTTCTGATCAACTTTTTCAGATACAATCATTTTTTTTGCATCAGGTATTTTAGTCAGTGGCCATGGCTGAAAGAAATGATGTATTTCGTATGTTGGTTGCTGAGGATAAGTTGGATGGTACGGACTACCCATTGTGGGCTTATATGATGCATCATGTATTGGTCACAAAAGGACTATGGAATATTGTGCAAGGTGTTGAAAAACGTCCTATTACACCTGCAAATACATGTATTGAAGCTAATGCAGACGAGGTTGAGGATGACCATATTCTTCATGTTCCTGTTCGTGCTGTAGTTTCTATTGCACCTATTGCAGAGCAAATTCATTTAGATGGAAGAGATGCTCAGGCACATGCATTGATAGCCTTGTCTGTCAAACGTGCCATTACTCTTCACATTCGCTCTTGCAAAATAGCTAAGGATGCTTGCAATACACTTACCACATTGTACCAGGCTAGAAATGAGGCTCGTGTTGCTTACCTCCAAAAACAGTTAAAGAGTGAGCATATAAATGAAGGTGATTCTATGGATAGTTTAACAAAGATCAAAGGTTTCAAGGTATAGTTAATTTATGCTGATGAAGTCCTTCTTGATAGTTCACTTCTGCAAACTGTCTTGAATGGTCTTGCCAATTCATACCACATTTTTGCTTTTACTCTTTTTTTGATGATGAAAAGCAATCCAAATGCCTTAACATTTGAGGGGTTAGTCTTTGTTCTATTGCAAGAATATCGATCTAGGTAGAACATGTCCATTATGCATGTTGTAGATCAAGCTTTCTTGGCTAGTTAGAAGGGCAAAGGTAAATGGAGCTCTTCTACTAGTAAGCAGAAATTTGCTAATTCTGCACAATCGAAGAAGGAAGACACAGAAGAGAAGAAAATAGAAAAGCAGAAATTTTTTTGATAGTACTCTAAAGTAAATGATCATGTCATAAATAATTGTCCAAAATTGGCTGCAAAAGAGGCAAAGAAAAAAGAGATCAGAATGGTTGTTGCAGAGGCCTCTACACCGAAAATAGAGTCTGCCAATCTACTGCGGAATGAAGAATGGGCATTTACTATTGTTTGTAGTTTTGACCCATCCTCTCCTCAACAATATATATCTGTAGTAGACTCAGATGTTTGGTACTTTGATAGTGGGACAACCAAACATATTATCTCGCAACACAGTTTCTTCACTTCACTTGAGCCTGCCCCTATAGAGAATATTGTCACATGCGACACCAACTCCTCTTATCCTATCATGGGAATTAGTAAAATCATTGTGACTACTGATGGTAGTTCTTTCACATTGTTGGATGCTCTATTTGTGCCAGGGATCAAGAAGAATTTGTTATCAGTTTCAGCTTTAGCCAAGATTGGCTTGGTTGTGAAATTTGTTGATGACACATGTACAGTTCATGATCTATCAAATGGAGACGTGATTATTGCTTCTGGCATTTTATGTCGTGGGCTATATAAGCTCATAGACTATGAAAAATCTGTGAATGATTCAGCATGTGCAGTACATGATTCTCAGGCTATGTCAAATGCAAAGCTTTGACATGCACGCTTTGGTCATCTGAATTTTGCTAGTTTGCTATGCGTGCAGAAATCTGAAATGGTGTCCTCTTTGCCCAAACTTGAGGCGCCCGGTAAACATGTTTGCGAAGGTAGTATTTTGGGCAAAATGAAGCATTCATCCTTCCCAAAAGATGGTTCAGTTTGAGCTACTCAGAAATTGCAGCTTGTATATAGTGATGTCTGTGGTCCTATGCAGACACCTTCTTTTGGAAACTATCTTTACTTCGTGGCTTTCATTGATGATTTTTCCAAGCATGCATGGGTATATCCATTGAAAGCAAAGTCCGAAGTGTTTATGTGCTTCAAGCAGTTTCCGGTTTTGGCCAAAAATATGTTAGCATTTTTAAAATGGGCACCCTCTATTCTGATCGAGGGGGGGATATATGTCTTGTGACTTTAATGCATTTTTGGTTGAACGTGGGATAAAACATGAGTGTATAGTGCCATATAGACCTCAACGGAATGGAGTTGCTTAACAGAAGAACAGGTCACTCATGGAGATGGCGAGGTGTATGGTCAAGAGTCAGGCTTTACCACATAGTTTTTGGCTTGAGGCTGTTATGTGTGCAGCATATGTACTTAACAGATGTCCCACTAAAGCATTGTAGTCTATTACTCCATATGAGACTTGGCATGGTTGTAAGCCATTTGTTGCTCACCTGCGTGTCTTTGGTTGTCTGGCATATGCATTAGTGGCTGAGCAACATCGAAGGAAATTAGATGATAAAGAAGTAATATGTACTTTTGTTGGGTACAGTTTTGAAAGCAAAGGCTATTGTCTGTATCATCCACAAACTAAACACATTTTGGTTAGCCGTGATCTTGTTTTTGTGGAAGATGCTATTCCGCCTTTACTTTCATGTATGAAGGAGACATCTGTTAGCTCCAAAGACATGTATGATACTTTGCTTCCTCTTTTTACAAGTGGAAAGTCTAGTGCTCGTCCTAATGAGGCAACTTCTCAGCCTTTGCAGGTTTCATGTGATGATGCAGATCATTCCATTTTTTATGGAGATTTACATGATGCACTTCTCGATGAGAGAGCTGATATTGAGGAGGCAAAAACTATGCCAAAATGGTTGGTGCAAACTTTGTGTGATAGCAAATTAGATTCACCTCTATCATACCATACATGTTCAGGCTTTCATAGTGCCTCTTTTGCATCAAATTGCTATGCTATGGCTGCCTCTAGTCTCTGTGATGAGAATGATCTTGTTTCGTTTGATGAAGCACAAAATTTTGAAAATTGGATGGCTGCTATGGAATCAAAATATGATGCTATTATGAAAAATGGTACATGGTCTTTATGTCACTTGCCTATTGGCAAGAAGGCCATTGGCACTAAGTGGATATACAAGCTGAAGCGTAAGTTATGGAATAGTTGATAGGTATAAGGCTAGGCTTGTTGCAAAGGGTTATGCTTAGGAAAGAGACATTGATTTTGATGAAACCTTTGCTCCTACATGCCGAATGACTGCAATTCATAGCATGTATGCACTTGCAACTCATCATGGTTGGAATGCACATCAGTTGGACATTAAAAGTGCATTTTTTAATGGTGACTTGCATGAAGAAGTGTATGTTTTTCAGCCCCGTGGCTTTGTGCAGAAAGGGTACGAAAACCAAGTGGCAAGTGTGCAGGTTGAAGAAGGCATTATATCGTTTAAAGCAAGCACCACGTGCTTGGTATGAAAAGATACATGCCTATTTGATTACACATGGTTTTGAGAACAATCCAACTGAAAGCACCTTATATGTTAAGCATGTTAATGATGTGCTTTTGATCATTGTTGTGTATGTTGATGACATGTTGCTCAGTGGTCCTCATGACAAGCATATTGATGATTTTAAGGCTGATTTGCATGCCTCATTTAAGATGTCTGATTTGGGGCATTTGCATCATTATTTGGGCATTGAGTTCATACAAGTTGATGGTGGAATGGCTTTATGTAAAACAAAATATATTGACACATTATTGCTGTGTTTTGGCCTTGAAGACTGTAAACCTATTGCCACTCCTATGGAGACAGGTTTACGATTGAGTCTTAATGATGCTTGAGTTGCATTTGATGTTGTTCTCTACCAAGAGGCTGTTGGATACTTGATTTACTTATGCATTACTCGACCAAATATTCAATTTTCTATCTCACAAATGAGCAGGTTTATGCATTGCCCATGTATCAAGCATTGGCAGGCAGTTAAGCACATCTTTCACTACTTGAGTGGTACCCGGCTACTTGGATTGTTTTATCCCAAAGGGGGATCACTACTGCAAGATTTACATGCTTTTTCTGACTCTGACTGGGTTGGCTTCTATGACCCTAGAGTGTCCACTAGTGGCTTTTGCTTCATGCTTGATAGCTCATGTATATCTTAGCCGAGCAAGAAGCAACCTATTGTGGCCACTTCGAGTTGTGAGGCTGAGTATAGGGAAGCTTTCACAACGACTGTTGAGTGTTTTTGGCTGAGATGCCTTATGGCTGATTTGGGTGTTGGTCGGCCTTCTTCCACCACCATCTTCACCAATAGTCTAAGCGCATTGGTAGTTGCAAGGAACCCTGTGTTCCATGATCGCACTAAGCACATTGAGGTGCATTATCATTATGTCAGGGAGAGGTTCTTTGCTGGAGAGATCAGCTTGACGTATGTGCCCACGGAGGAGAACATTGCGGACCTTTTCATGAAGGCTCTGCCTAGGGAGAAGTTTATAGCTTTCCGCAAAGCTTTGGGTTTACTTCCTTTTGTGGATTGATTCCACATAGCTTTGCACTTCCTTGTACATGAGTGCCAACTTCTTGTTCACCGCATCACTCCCAGGGGGGATTTTTTGATATATTTAAGTAGTGATGTATGTGAACACTCTAGGACTGTCGGAGCACTTTTTTCCCTCTTTAGGAGGTTTTTTCCCCAAGATTGTACATATGTCTACTGCCCTAACAAGTTACTTATCTTTGTACATTCTAGTGGTAATACATTCAGTATTGTGTGTTGTGCTTCAAGCTTCTTCTTCTTCCTTGTGCTGTTTACGTGCTTCTGTAGACCTCAAACTCCAACAAATAAATAGATAAAAATGAATAAAAACATGTGTTATAATATAATTAAAAATATTAATTTATGAAAAGAAACATACTTATGGGCAGATTAGTCTCTTCGTGCATATGAAGTTGCAGAGGAGCCTTTCTATGGTTGTTCGGTAAGCATCTATATGAACTTTCCCTCATAAGATTCTTTATGAGAGTAAGTTTCACCTTTCTCTCTCTTCTATGATCCATCATATCTATACATATAAAACAAAACGCATTAGAAATACATATATATATATATATATAGTGATGATAGAGGATGGAAACGAGGGATAAAGGCAAAGTTGAAATCCAAATGGAGTACAATGGAATACTAGGCATGCTGATCATTAGGAAAGTAGTGAGCTCTCATGACCTTCTCAGCCTAGTACTCTTGAGGATCACCTTGGTAATATTAGGCTTCAACCCTTGTGGTAAGGAAGCTCTATGTACCCAAGGCATGGAAGAATCGTTGAGCAAGTGCATGTAGAATAGTGGAGAATCGAGTTAGCATTGAGAAGTTGGGTTGGAGCATAGCAACATGGGATAGGGAATGAGAATGGGTTCAAGAATTGGAATAAAAATGGCATCCCAACATAGTGCCCAGAAACAGCCTTTCTGGGCAGCTGAACCTTTCGGCGGTTTTTGGGAAACGGCCTAGCCCGGAAACGCAATTTTTGGACTGTTTCTTTCCAGCTTGTTTACTTTGTGAAGATGCCTCATTCGGGGCATTTCTTGGTGTTCTCTTTGAAGAACGATTGTGAGAGAGATAAATGCTCAGCTTCTCAAACTTAAGAAAGTGTGTGCTCACTCAAGAGTGCTAAAAAGAGAGCTTCCCATGCTCACTACCTTCAAGGCTCAAGCCCACAGTCCAACACCTTCAAGTATGTATGTATTGTGTGTAGTATCATGTATGTATGTACATTATGTGCGTAGTATGTATATAATATGTGTGTGTAGTATGTATGTACATTATCTGTGTTTGCGTGTATGTATGTAGTATGTATGTATTGTGTGTAGCTACTAGTATGTATGTACATTATGTGTAGTCATAGTTTATTCGGATGGGAATTGGCCTTTGGACTCGGACGGGTTGGAAAGCCCGAAACAAGACCGGAAAAACGTTCCAGACGTTGTCGGACGTGACCTTTCTTTTTTTCAAAAGAAAATTACAAAAAATTATTGTAGATTCTCTAACTGAGATAAGAAACATAAATCAATGATGTTTAAGCATAATTTCAATAAACACAAAGAGTATGAAGTTTAAATTAGATAGTAAACTCATATATGATATCTCAAAAGACCAAAAGTCTATAAATATGAGTGCAAAGTCATGTGACCAAAATATGCACATACTCATGAGGTATGTATGATCAGCCATCATCTTCCTCCACATACTCCTCCTCCTCCTCCTCTTTATAACCATCATCATCATCATCCTCCTTATCATGTGTAGGGTCCTCTTCTGCAATATGAGAACCCTCTTCTACATGTGTGTGTGATGTGGAAGGCATTGTTCTTGCTCCCAAAGATCCTTGTTCCTCAATGGAATCTTGCAATTTCAAGAGTCTATCATCATTTTTCTCTTTCTCAATAATATCTAGTGTAACTTCCATATCCCCTTTCTTTAATTTTGGATGCAAGACGTAGACTTGTATGTATGTAAACCAATTTTTTCATATTTTTTGGATGCAGCCTATTTCTTCTTTTGGTATGAATCAATGAAAATGTTCTCCAATTTCTCTCACAAAGAGAAACACATGTTCCTTGTGAGAGCACACGTATGACAAGCTTTTGCAAACTGGGCGTGTTTGCCCCAAATGTTTCCCACCACTTGATGGGATGTTGCATTCTATCAAGATCCATTGTAATTGGACGAGAAAGTGTATTTGAACATGATTTATATATGTCCAGCTCATCAAAACGAGCACCTTGCTTTTTAAGATCCCCATTTGTATATCTATCTAGAACATCCATCCACCCATCATTAACCTCCATCACTATCAAGGCATTTCTCCCTCCAAATAGGATGAAGCACATATGCAGCAGCATGGAGTGGGGAGTGCAACATATTCCATCTACTTATGCATAAAGCTTTTATCTCATCAAGCCTTTCAGGAATAGTTATATTCAGCTTTGATACCTCTTCCACCATTCTATCCGTGAGCTCATAAATGAGGCCCACGATGGCACCTGCTCTATTTGCCAAACGCAAGACTTTCAATATTGGAGCAGAAATTGCTACTATTTATTTCACATTCCTCCAAAAGAAAGCACTTAGAATAACATTGGACACATATTCGACTTTCTGAGTACGAGCCACTTTCTTTCTAGTGTATTCAGGGCTTACCATTAATGACCGCAAGTCATTATACACCCTCTTATCAAGCATATTGGAGAGCATGATAAACATGTATGCAAAGCGTGTGGGTGCAGGCTTTACTAAATCCCTTTGCATATAGACTATCATAGATATTGCACTTTATACACCCCCCCACTTTCATGGGCATCTCCACATGCATACTACGGAGACCTATATCAGCTTTACCAGTTTTTTTCAGTACTTTTATCTTTTCTGATTGACAGAAGATACACCCATGTACATTGATTTGTCTCATAGGCCGAGTTCGGCCTCCTAATAGACGTAAAACCACTTTTCTCTCTCTCTCTCTCTCTCTCTCCTGAGCTCTGATATGGTCAACTTCCTGAGCTCTGATATCAGAGCTCTCCTGAGCTCTGATATGGTCAACTTCCCCCCTTCCTGCATGCAGACCTGATAGATATGGTCAACTTCACAGCTGTACATATCCTATTTGGATCGCAGTTGTGTGCTAACAAACAACTTTAGAGGGAGGCTTATATTATTTTGTCTACTGTCATTCATTGTTCACTTAGTCTGTAGAATGACACACACGCTCTTTTTTGTCCTGATTATTGTTGCAGAATACCTGTCTTGTGTAATTTGTGTTTTTCTTATGTATGTATTTGTATATTAGTTTTTTCTGCTCATTATTTTGTAGGTACAAAGTTTTAAAGGAGTTGAGAGAAAAAATAGTGGATTATGATTTGAGCCTTCTCGAGTTCGCTTCCGGGTATGTTTTTGGTTCTTCTAACAAGTAATGAAAGTCCATAAACATGTGGTTGCTTTATAAAGGTCCATACACAGAATACTACTCTGGTTGAAATTGCATGTTGCCGTGACCATATAATGTTGAGCATTACAGGAAAAACATAATTGTAGACTTTTCTTGATTGCATTTGAATACCATGATTTTGAATGAAAATTAGATTATGACTCAATCTCTGACGTAGCACATACACACATTCTGCATAGTTTGACTAGATGTCTAGTTGCTTTCTTGTAGTTCTACACAACCACAGTATCTGATAATTGATTATCTCCTTTGATCTGGATTCCGTTGTATCTTTTGTACCATTATATGAGTTTTGGTCTTGTAGGTCATTTTGGCCTGTTGAAGAGGCCAGTCATTTGTATTACTGCTTGTAGTTGTCTACTTTGTCTCCCGTACGATTATTTTTCATTTCAGCTAGCTATTTATGATATTTTGATGATGACCAGCTAACATCCACCTCTCTATGATTCCTGTCATAGGCCCAATTTGGCTTTTAGCAGATGTTCATAGAATTTTCGTTTGATCTCCGATGGTGTTCAGAAGAGTAAGATATTTAGGGAGGCTCGTCAGACTGCATTACCGGCACCATTTGAATGGAACTAAGTTGACCCTCACCTAGACTTTATATGTGTGTGTACACACACATACATACACACACACACACCCCCCCCCCCCCCCCCCCCCCACCCCACCAAAAAAAAAAAAAAAAAAAAAAAAAAAAAAAAAAAAAAAAAACCCCAACCCACCCCCCCCACACACACACACATTTTGTGATTGAAAATGCATATTGTGATGACTATTATATAATCCATAACAAAGGTAGTTTGGAAATGTTTCTGCACATAAAGATTGTCTCCTTCATGAATGTCGAATCATGAATGTTATGAACTATGATACAAAAGTAATCATTAAGTTTTTCTCCAAAATCAAGACTTGTGAATCACTTTAAATACATGGTTTTGTCAAGACAACGATAGAGGAAAGCTGCCTTGTGACATTTGCTCTGAATACGATGTAGTTTTGCCCTCTGCTAAAAGGGGATGTAGGTGTTGTCCATCACTCTGATTTATAATTTGGAGATAATATCAAAATTGTGAGAATCAAGATGATTAGTATCACGGAAGTAAAACTCTCCTTCAAACATATGTTCTGGCAGGAAATGTGGATACCATATTTCATCGCCTTTCATATGAAATTGAAATTTGATCTTGTGAAAACCACTGAGGAGACATTTCATTGTTTCACACGGCTCCCCATTATAATAAAGAAAATTAAACACATGAATCACCTCTGCATGTGGCTTATGGTCAAAGTGAAATGTGAGAAATCCTTGTATTTTATATCTTACCATCAATTATACTTGCTTCTTCGTAAAACTCTCTTCTAGCTGCAGCTTCAACAGTTTCTCCATACTTATCCTTTCTGCCAAAGCTATTGTAGCACCCTTCACCAAATCTGCACTTTTCTTAAGATGAAGAACCTTCCCCTCTTGGTTGACTATTCTGAGTATCACATACACACACACATACTTACATAACACATACATACATACATATACATATGTATGTGTGTGTGCATGTGTAGATAATAAGTCACATAAGATATGTGGAGATAATAAGTCACAAAGGGTATGTGGAGTTTGATTAATATCTATCATTGTTATTGATGGTAGTAATCATACTCCTATGGATGCATTGTTTTTGTTTTGTTAAAGAAGGCTTGTTGGGAATTTTTTATGACAATAGTTTGTTGTTTGTAATCTATAAGCCTTCAAAATCTAATCAAAACCTACAAACAATGAACTTTTAGGCTCACTCTTCGTGCATTGTGTAACATTGCTCCCCCCCCCCCCCCCCCCCCCCACCCCATTGAGACATTTATGTCCTTGGAAATTGTTAATGAGGTATACCTAAGTGAGATTCTTATCAACTCTATGACCTCTCTTCAGAAGGTTGGAGTTTGTTCACCCAAATCTTAGAATACATGAGATGAGAAAAGACGAATTTGATTGAAGAATGAGAAACTTGTTAACAAGTGTAACATAGATAGACTCATGATGAATATATTTACGAATTCCAATACACTTTTGACTTATCATGAAAGGGAAGACTTTAAAAAACATAGTCCATTTTGAGCATCTTTCGAGTCTCTAATTTATCAAGTTGAATCGATGTTTTTTGTAATAGAACTCTCCGTGATTTTTTCCTCCACATAATTTGCATAGATGAACCTTGAAACATTTTGACTTATCATAATTTGATTTATCACAATTTATGCAATGCCTTTTTTTTTTTTCTTTTTATTCTTTTTATTAATTTGAGTATCAAAAAGCTCCTTCAAGATGGCTTGCTTAGCAGATCTTTTAACTTTTCTTTATAGTGCAAAAATGATATCATTCAAAGTTGGATTAAGAATATTATCAAAAGCATGATCCCCAAAATATCATGTGATGGAGATAAGTTCTTTAGTAGTACAACTATTAGATATGCCATCAAGAATTGGAGCAACAACAAAAGCCAGCTATATAGTATGGATTTTGAGAGCCTTGAGGTATTCAAAGAGAGATTAGTTTTCCCTCATTCGAGAATCGAAGCCAATACAATTGAATCAATAAAGGAATTGCTTTTGCTTTTAGGTCCATAATCAATAAAGAGACATAGAGAAAATAGAGTCAAGATGGAGAATAGACAAGATAATGAGAGAGATAAAGAAGCATAGCTCCACATATTTGCCATATATTCCAAGCATGAAGTACATGAAACTACAAAGAAGCATGACAATATTTATCTTCTTCATAACTTCACAATTTCCATAAGATAAGATGATCTCCTCCAAGTATAGATAAGCTTCAAGCTGCTGCCCTTCTTGTGGTTAATGAAAAACACACAACCCTAGCTGCTGGCCTCCTTGTTGACGATGAAGAAAACTAACTATACTCCCCCAATGTGAGGAAGATCTTTCCAAGCCAAGCTGCAAGCCTAGCTCTCTAAGAGGTGATGATAAATAGCTTCAATGTCTTCCCTTTATCTAGTTTTTGCCTGAATCATAAAAGCTAGGTGTAAGTTTTCCAAAAAAGCTTAAAAGCTGATTTTTTTGCAATTTTTGGGGAAAGTACATATTTGGCTTTCTGATTTTTTAAATTGTGCTTTTCATGTGATTGCCGGTTAGCTTTTAGTAGTGACGCATGGCTTCATAATAACCATTGGATGAATTTTATGTGATTTCGCCACATGTCAAATCTACTTTTCAACTTTAAATTTGCTTTTACAAAAATCTGAAAACGAGGGCTTTAGTTTTGATCCCCCTAATCTTGACCAAATGAAGAGTGTTATATATCATTGGATTGCTCTTGAAGAGTACTTTCCAAATACGTAATTTGTTTGACTTGCCAACCTTGACAATTTTTGAGCATTTTGTTGACTTCCTATGACCGAAGTTGACTTTGTCTTTTTTGTTTTTTTCTTGAAGAGTTGCAACCCCCTTATGAAAGGTTCCTATTTCCAACAATTCCCTCCTAACTTGGCACCAAGGGTATGTGCCAAGCATAGTAAAATAAAACGCGTTTTTTTTAATAAATAAAAAACGTTTAGGACGTTCGGATGTTCCGAACGTCCTAATACGTTTTTTTGAGATTTTTTTTTTTTTTTAATTTTTATTTTTAAAGATCATCTTCAAATTTTTTTTCCTCTTGATGAACAGAAGTATGACTATGGGCCTGCTTCAAGTTTCAATACATATTGAGATAAGAAATCAGATCCAGAGATTTTTATATCATTATCACATATACTATATTCCTCACAATTTGTAAACCTTTCTGGTCCATAGATGTCCAACTCTCTTATATTTTTCCTTCTATAGGAGTAGGCATTTCCTCTAGTGTCTTTTTCTTTCCTTCTCTACCAAATTCCGAACCAAAAGTCCCTCCTATCTGGACCCTGGTTCAGAAAAAAGTTCCTATTTTGATTCCAAAAGATATTTCATTTAACAAGGACATCATTACATTGTTCACATTGATCCATCCTCGACTAAATGCATTGTTTTTTGTTTCTTCGGTTGGCTCCAAAATTGGAGTTTGTTGTATAGTAGTCTTAGGAGTTTCAATGTGCTTTATGTGGGGCTTTAAGCTCATGAGTTCTTTGTTTAAGACTTCATTCCCATTTTTGTTTAATTTAACCAAATTCATTTCGGGCCTTCCTAACTCTAGATCACTGTACTGGTAATAGATTAAGTTTTTTTATGTGTTTTTAGTACTAGATATGTAAAGGAATGCTATATATGTATTACTCATGGATTATTGAAAAACATAAAAGTGAAATGTTGCGACAAAATATAATACTCGTTTTTTATTTCCATTTTTTTAGTACTCTACGTACTAAACGTTTTAAAACCCGTTTTTAAAACTCGTTTTTAAAACTCTCTTTGTACTATGGTGCCAAGTAGGTATATTTTGTTGGCTTACTATTTTTGTTGTTGTAAGTACCTGTGTACTTTCAATTTTATCTCCCATGTGGTTTCATGCAGGTGTCCACTAGCACACACAAGGACCTTGAACACACATCACAAAGAGAACTCACTCATCCCTACTCTTTTGAACAAAGTACTACTTGAAGGATAGAGACATATATGGGATGCTAGTACTGATATTAGAATGCCAGTGGATAGTGTGCAGAGTCCAGACTCTTGGGGTAAAGTCCTAAATGACCCCTTTATAGTGCATACATGTGTATAGGCCTATTTATAAAGGCAAGGTCACTTATTCTTTATTTTTGGGCCAAGTTCAATGTGAACTTGGCGAACCCTAAAAAAGTCCTATTTAACATAACTCAATAAGACTTTGGGGCCCCTCCAAAAAGCTCGTCGATTCTCTCTCTCTCTCTCTCCATGGCACAGGCAGCGAGAGATAGATTGACGTGAGGCTATGCGGCACTTGCAAGATTGGAGAGACGTTGCTTTCAGACACATTTTCAGGAGCCCCGGACTAAGGGGTGGCTCTTTGACACTCTAGTGACACTGCATTGATGTACGTAGCAGCAGTTTGGGCACCAGGGATCACGGAGGCGATGTGGACACGGATTGAGAGGCCCCTGGTCACCGTGATCTCACGCTTGCTGCGCAGCAAGCCCTCTGTTCCGCATGACATTATACGAGCTGAGCTTGGCACACCACCGATGCTAGTGGAGGCCCTCTTCCAGTTGGTGACCTTTATTCTGAGAGTCAGAGAGCTCCCCACCAGCCGACTCACCAGGCTTGCATTTGAGAGCTCTAGACATTTGGCAGAGACAGGGCATGAGTATGGTATGCACAGACTTACCGATGGTTAGCAGACCATGGCATGAGCATTACCGATCTTCCCCCTTTTCAGTATGACCTCTCTTCCCCCTTTTCAGTATGACCTCTCTTCCCCCCACATTACCCTCTCTCATTCGGAGAGGAATAGGATCATCCGTTAGGACCTACTACAGATACACGTCAGGGAGACATGGATAGCACCACGAGAGCCTCTTCCCACAAAGAGGCAACACTACAGAGAGCACTTCCTGACTGTGACAGCGGATGGTTTCATTCAGAGACCACGATACATGGATACATACATGGCACCAGCCGAGAGAGTGGCCATTGGGCAGCTCAGAGTATCATCACACCAGCTCGAGATTGAGGTTGGGCGAACCACACATACCCCGAGGGACGAGAGATTATGCAGGATATGTAGAGAGGAGGTGGAGGACGAGGAGCACTACACATGTAGATGCCAGACATATGAGGACATCAGAGACGGCTACCCACAGCTCTTCAGGGGGGCCAGAGAGATCAGGGCTTTATTGGGGACACAGGACCAACGCCCTCTAGGTCGTTTCCTAGTAGAGCTCCAGCACCGTTGTGCATCACTTCTCCGGCAGCAGATGGAGATGCAGAGGAGCTTAGACGACAGCATCGACGACCGAGACCCCCACTCCGGAGAGCCCGTCCACATCAGAGAGAGATTCAGGCGATTCACGCACGCCATGACATGGAGATACGGAGACGTGAGCAGCGCACCCCTATCGATTTGGACGTTCAGAGCATTTTGAGGATCGCCATGATGCCTTACCCACCGATGCATCATATCCTACACCTACTCCAGGCATTTAGAAGGTTGTGATACCATCGAGCCTCCCCTCCCTATGCATATCATATTTGTATCACACACATTGAGCATATAGAGTGCATACCCATAGCACCCCACACCCTTGATGCCAGTTATTATCCACTCCTTTTATACCCGTTTTTTTTTGTACTCACACTTTATTTTCCTTTTGGGATCACAGTGGATAGGATCATACTGATGTATATGTTTTGTCTCATAGGCCGATTTCGGCCTCTAATAGACGTTAAAAAGTCTTTCTTTCTTTCTTTCTTTCTTTCTCTTCCAAGCAGTTGCACCTCATCTCCTTGCTATCACCTCCACTTCTGAGGCACACACATGCGTCCCCTACCCCTTCAGCACCACATCTAAACCCTTTCAACTAGTATCAGAGCACATTTAGGGTTTCAAAGTTGCTGCGCAGGTGTTGTACAGCAAAGAAAGCCCCACTTCTTGCAATAATCTTCGATTTCATCGCGAAGAGCGTTGCTCCGAAGCCAAGAGGATCACTTTGGGAGTCTCAACACCTCATAACAGGCTGTGTTTTCAGGTGTTTTATAGGTTTAAACAGGTGTTTTACAGGTCATAACAGCAATACACAGGTCTAGTACCTTATGTATTGAATTGTGGCAAAAGAAATTGCTTATGTAGAGCAAATTGTGGTGTTTTTCTGAGATTTTCAGAAATTTCTGAAGTAAGTGTCTCTAAAGGCTGCGTTATAGCCTTATGTATGTATGATGAGGTCAAAAGAAATCAATATCGTTGATTTTTTGCACAAATTTGCTTGCTGGAATTCTCTGCAGAAAATTTCAGATTCTAATTTTCTTCTCCAATCGGCTCGATTTTGCTCCATTTCGCTCCTACAACTGTTTGAAGCCATTGTGCACTAGTTTTCGAGGTGGTACCCTGATTTTGGTGCATTTTGCCCAAAATTTCAGCACATTAACCTCTTATTTGTGCAACCATGGCATCGTCCTCCTCAGACGTGAAGAATCTTTTTGAGATTCGCCGCTTCGAGGGCGAATTTGATCTTTGGAGATGAAGAATCTTTTTGAGATTCGCCCCTTCGAGGGCATAGGATTTGATATTTGGAAGGAGCGAATTCAGGGAATTCTCTTCCTCAAAGATTGTCACAGGGCGTTGGAAGCAGGAAAGCCGGAAGGCATATCAGATGATGCATGGCATAATCTGAATAGGAGGGCCATCACTTACATAAAAATGGCCATGTCTGGTGACATTCTTGTAGACCTCAAGGGCATTACTACAGCTTCATAGTTGTGGGCCAAGCTTAAGGCCACTTATGAGAACACCACACCTGTTAATCAGGTACATCTAATGAGGAAATTAGTTGCATGCAGTTGGACGAGTCCAAGAGTGCTGCAGAGCACTTGTCTCATTTTACAGGTACTCTATCACAGTTGCAGGACTCAGGGATGCCTCCCTTTGATGATAAGTTGAAAGCTATTTTTCTGCTTATGACACTTCTTGATTCGTTGGAGACCTTGGTGGTCTCATTATCAAATAACCCCAATCTTACTTTTGATGGTCTGAGGGGTTCTATATTGAATGAAGTAATAAAGAGAAAAGCAAGTGGTGAAGGAGGCACTTCTGCAAACATGGTCAGAGGCAGATCAGAGAAGAAGGGCTCTTATTCACAGAGAAGTAAGAGCAAAAGCAAAGAAAGGGGAAGCTCCAACAAGAAGCAAAGTAGTGATATGACATGTTACCAGTGTGGTAGGAAAGGCGACAAGAAGCCAGACTTCTGATTCTATAAGGTAGAGCTTGAGAGGAAGAAGAATGTTGGAGACAAAAGAAAGGACAAGAAGCAAGACATGACAGATGGCCAGGACAGCCAGAAAGAAAAGGAGAAGGCCAATGTGGCCTCTAGTGTTGTTATTGAAGAGCTTTCAAATATGGAAGATATTCTATGCGCTACTATATGAGCCTCTACTATATGAGCTAATGATGCTCATGCACATGAGATCTCTTGCAATGTTCATGTACAGGACATGTCGATCACCAAAAGTGATCTCATTGATGCTTTATTGACTGTTAATGATGCATTATCCCAGACATGGATTGTTGATTCTGGTGCTTCGTTTCATGTGAGTTCTGTCAAGGAGTGTTTTGTTACTTTTCATGCGGGCAGCCATGACCATGTATACCTAGGGAATAATCATGAATGTCCCATTGAAGGTATTGGCACTGTGTGTCTTTCAACAGATGGCACAAATGAGCTTGTCTTGCATAATGTGAGAGATGTACCAGGAATCAAGAAGAGTTTGCTCTCTGTTGGGCAAATGGATATGCATGATTACAATGTTTTATTTGAAAGAGGCTCATGGAAGATGACCAAAGGGTCAGGATTGATTGTTAAAGTGTTGAAGTCCTCCCAAGGATTCCCTTCATTTTCTTGGAGCTCGATTCTCTGTGCACGAACTTCAAAACTGAACACGGAGATAGTCTATTAATTCTCTCTCAGCCCCGCCGCGTGATGAGTCTATCAATTCTCTCTCTCTAGTTGCTATCAAAGGAATTAGTCATGGCCTCTCACATGAGTGCCACTTGGAACTCATGTGAGTATCCTTCTTTAGATGTCTAAGAGGTGATTCACAACCCTTGCTCCCACCTCATAAAGGATATTCTAGATAACATTTCCTTCCCCTGAATTCCGTTTTTGTCCTCAAAAATGGTATTGGAAGGTCTATGAGAAAGAGAGAAAATATATAGAACCATCACTCCCACTATATCCCCACGTATGGCAATACATGGTCATATCTCCGTGTTGTTTCCCCTTATCCTTCCCCTTAAGAAGACCCTTGTGAAGGTAATCTAAAATTGGAAAACCGTCTCTGAAGGGTGCTAATACGCTCCCATGTGGCACTATCTTCTGAACTATCTTTCCACTTTACTAGACACTCTTTATATAAGTGACTTCTCGTCCGTTTCTCGGGAGTGCATAGTATGCTCTCGGGCTCACGTGGAATAGATTGGACAGAAATAGGCTCTACTACTTCAGTATCTAGAATGAGGTTGTGAGATTCACCTAACCCTTTCTTAAGGCAGCTAACATGAAAAACTGGATGGATTTGACTATTCTCTAGAAGTTGGAGCTGTCCAGCCATCTTTCCTATGCTCTTTAGTATTTGGAAAGGTCCACAATACCTAGGAGATAGTTTTGGACAAGGTCCCGTCTTCATGGTTTCAAATTTAGAGGGAACTCTAAGATAAACCTTCTCTCCTACCTCAAAGTTGATGTTTCTCCTTTGAGGGTTAGCATAGGCTCTAGCTCTATCCTTAGCTCTCTAAATGCTGTCCTTAGCAAGCCTAAGCATATCATTCATCTCTTCCAAAAAGTCCTTTGCAGCTTGAACTTTCTCATTCTGCAATCCTACTGCATAAGGAGCTCTTGGCTGAAACCCATACATAAGCATAAATGGACTATGCCCAGTGGAAGAGTGCATGGCACTATTATATGCAAACTCTACTATAGGTAAGTACTCTTCCCGATTAGTTTGCCTTTCATTCACATATGCTTGAAGCATATTCTCTAGGATTTGGTTAACCCTCTCTGTTTGCCCATCTGTTTGTGGATGCTCGGCCGTACTCATGCTAAGTTTCGTATCCAACCTTTTGAAGACCGCTCTCCAGAAGTGGCTAGTAAATTTCCTATCCCGATCAGAGACTATGGCTAAAGGAAGACCATATAACCGGTACAGGTTCTCTACAAAAAGCCTAGCCAACTTTGGTGTCTTCATTGTAGTACATGTCGGAATAAACCTAGCCATTTTGGTTAACCTATCCACAATTACTAGACCGAGTCATGCCCTCTCTGTGTCTTAGGTAATCCGACTATAAAGTCCATGGAGATACTCTCCCACTTCCCATTAGGAATATCCAATGGGTGGAGTAGTCCTCCAATCCTCAACCTCTTAGCTTTATTGACCTGGCATTTAGTGCACTTAAGCACATACTCTAGGATGTCCTTATGAAGTCCAGGCCAGTAAAACTGCCTCTTAACAAGATCATAAGGCTTGTTAACTCTTGGGTGTCCCCCACTAGGTGTGTCTTGACACTCATACAAAATATGCCGTCTCATCTCAGAATCTCTAGGGACACACACCTTACCTTTATATAACAGATGTCCATCATGGACACTGTAATTCTTCCACTTGAATCCTTCTTGAGTACCCGTCGATACTCCATCATCATTGGAAACCCGTATATCACGATCCCCATTCTCTATGGCTTCCCAAACCTCGGAATATGCAGGATCAAGCCTCCATTTCCCTCTAATGGACTCAAGTAGCTCACTTAGTGATGTCATTAAAACTCAGTCCATTGAGCATAGGCATGTGGCTAAGTGAATCAACCACCACATTAAACTTTCCCTTCCTATACCTAAGCTCTTAATCAAACTCCTGAAGGGTCTCTGCCCAGCGGGCCTTACGACATTTAAGGTCTGTTTGATTAGAGAGCCACTTAATGCTCTCTTGGTCAAACACTATCGTGACTTTGGCACCATATAAATAATGATGCCACTTCTTCAAAGCATGGAAAATTGCATACAACTCCTTCTCATAGACGGAGTAATTCTTCTGAGCTGGTTCTAGTTTCTTACTCTCAAACGCTATTGGTCGACCATTTTGAACTAAAACCGCTCCTATGGCAAAATCACTCGCGTGAGTCTCAACCACAAAGGGTTTGTTGGGATTTCCTATATGTAAAAGTGGAGCTGTAGAAATTCCTTCTTTCAATCTCTCCATACTTTGCTTTTGTGCGTCTCCCCAATGAAAGGCTTTCCCTTTCCCTTTAAGCTGTTCTGTCATCGGGACAACAATTTTGGCATAATTCTTAATGAATCTTCGATAGAAACTTGATAAACCTAGGAAGATATGCAGCTCTTCCAGGTTCCTTGGATGTGGCCATTCCATAATAGCCCTTACTTTTTCAGGATCCATCTGGATTCCATTTTGGGAGACTATATGCCCAAGGAGATTATTAGGGCAGAAATAGCTTCCCCCCGGAGTGATTTAGGCACTTACTAGATCAATGTCTTTCGTGCATAGCTTGTGGGATCTTCCCAAAGGTAGATATGCCCGACTCTCTCTTGAATCATCTCGACAGTTGGCCCTATACGGAGACACGGCTTGCTGGTATGCACAGATGACATCATGGTTCGAAAAAAATGGATTTAACATGGACAGATTGCCTCCCTTCGAGTACTCTTTGGTGGCTCCATCTCTCACTTTGACAGAGATTACTAGCCTCATCCGTCAAGACTTGATTCAACTGGATACTAGGAGAACATGGATAGAGCCACTTACATCAGCTTTAGATTGAGACCGGAAGATATAGAGGGGTTACAACTTAGGACAGGATATGTCGTATATGCCATATGGAGCAAGAGACAGAGCTACATTACATATGTCATTGCTCTGCATACTATGAGATACAAGGGTGGTTCCATTGCTTATTTAGAGAGGGCTTTGGACCATTCTCTAGAGTTATGGGATATGAGGATCAGAGATGCTTGGGTTTGTTTTTGCTCGAGTTACGGAGACATAGAGATAGCCTATTGAGACTTAGAGATAGCCTCTCGAGGCTTTCAGAGAGGAAGACTCAGCAGCAGGTTACAGATTACTTTAGGCAAGTTACTACCACTACACAGGGAGATAGATTGGCAGTGTAACAGAGCCCAGATTTCACTTCCCTCAGAGGCACATTGGTGGACCGTGGGAGGGGCCTAGGGAGATCTAGGCGTCCACGATTCTAGAGGAGGATGTCCCAACAGAGACTACGATTATAGAAGAGGATTAGGCTTATGTTGGCACTCCACGCACGATACTTAGTTAGAGTCTTGACTATGGAGGACATTGAGGAGATCTGACACAAACCGATGCGGGATTTCCTTTGAGATGGAGGACCGCCTACACCTTGATCTTTCCTTGGTTGATGTTGGTTTATGCATATACCTCATGAGGTTCTACCCCGTCATTGTATCACTCAAGCCTCTACCCATCATTGTATCAGCTATAGAGTCTGTAGACTATATTCCCTCTTCCGCTGCACTATCTTTTTCACGACCAGACTAAGTTTTTAGTAGTTGTTTAGCATACACAGATTTTGTATCAGACTTCGTTTCAGATTCACTAGCTCTGTAAGTTTTTGGTCTCATAGGTCATTTTGGCCTTTTGCAGACGTAAATATATCATTTCATTTCTCTCTCTCTCTCTCCCTCTCTCTCTGTTTCAGAAGGTCTACAGCATCATCTACATGGCCTAGATGACTTTTGCAGACTCATAGGGTTATCTGTGAACCTTGGTAAAACCAAGGTCATGATCTTTCATACATCAACACAGGTACGCAGACATAGTTTGTTCACAGACGCAGGTGGACCGATCGAGGTGGTCGGATCATATGTTTACTTGGGAGTGACATTTACAACAGCATCATGGGTCTTCTCTATGTCTCCGACAGCCCGTGTCCGCATCACACGTGGGTATGCAACACTAGCTTTGATGGAGAGACAGTGCCACCAGGCATATTTTCAAGAGCCTCGCACAAAGGAGTGGCTCTTCGACACTTTGGTTACGCCAGTGCTCATTTATGGGGCAGCCATATGGGGACCGGGATTAGCTACATCAGTATGGACAGCATAAGAGACGCCATAGATCCTCATGATTGCCATACTTATCCGCATCAAGCCTTCAGTACCACATGATATCATTAGAGTAGAGCTCGCTGCATCGCCGATGCTAGTTGAGGCACTATTCGAGAGTCGAGACAATATGCCTATTACACAGACTTCAGAGCATCGATATAGAGCGCATTGCTTATCCTGCTTTCCAGGCATCATGTGATATGGCATTAGCAGGCGACACCTCTTCATGGTATGCACAGATATGAGACTGATTGGCCCACCATGGCTTTGACATAGACAAGCTACCACCACTACAATATGACTCACATGCACCCACCTACTCGCTCTCTCATCAAGAGAGGAATAGGGTCATTCGTAAGGAGATATGGCATACATACATACAGAGGACATGGGTGAGCCCTAGGGATACATTGCCACCGAAAATGCTCTATTACCGTGAGCATTTTCTACATATATCGGACGAGGGTTTCATCGAGATTCCGAGATACATGCAGACATACCTACCCCACCACCTTCGAGTCGTCATTGGGCAGCTCCGGGTTTCATCACATCAGTTGAGATTTAGAGGGGTCTGTCCAGGGGAGTCCCACGTGAGGAGAGGTGGTGCCCAGCGAGACAGTCCCACGTGAGGAGAGGTGGTGCCTAGCGAGACAGAGGTAGAGAGTGAGGAGCATTTTGGTATCAGATGCCCAACATACTTAGACCTACGAGCACAGTTCCAGATAGAGGAGTCACTCCAGTTGTGCATGACTATGGGAGACCAACGGCACTTGGGACGCTTCCTCACAACAACATACGAGAGGCGAGGGAGGTCACCACAGCCCACACATCAGCCACGGGTGAGTACCAAGAAGACCATTACCTAGTTCTTTCAGCGAGTTGAGCTACATCAGAGAGGTCCATCTATAGGGCTCACGCTCCACCAGGAAGCAGCACAGAGAGCACGACGCCGACCACGCATGGGCGGATATTGTCGACCACGACTATATCAAGAGGATATCTCACTCATGAGGACAGACCAGGACCACATGATGGAGCATAGGCATACCACCACCCCCTGGGTTGTCTTCCTTCAGGAGGCACTCAGACCACCACCGATGTACCACATACTACACCCACCTCCACCCATCACCAGGAGCTAGGGTGTTTTACTTGGCCACTATATGTAGAGTCAGAGCCACGTCTCCCCAGCCTTTTCCAGCCCTATATAGCTTTGTGTAGCCGTATACTTTTTATTTCATTTCATCTTCTACATAGGGTTACTACACTTGTACATGGTTTTTGTCTCATAGGCCAAGTTTGGCCTCAAGAAGACGTTAATATGACTTTCTTTCTTTCTTTCTTTCTTTCTTTCTCTCTCTCTCTCTCTCTCTCTCTCTCTCTCTCTCTTGCGCGCAATCGTCAAAAATGAGCATTCGGTGAACTCAACAACAATAAACCCTGATTTTTTTTGGACGATTTTTTTGAATAAAAAATGTTACTTACGATTTAAATCGTGTGCACAATTTTTACGATTTTTATTTTAAAAAAATCGTACAATTTTTTAACTATGATTGTATGGCTACATATTGTATCGTACCCTATGGCTCGTACATATGGATAGCCCAAATTTGGTATGACCAACAACTATGCTTAGAGGATGTACATATCATTATCCATCTAGAAGTTTGAAAGCTCATGTAGATGAGCTCTCAAATAAACCTTATAGTCACTCTTCAAACATTTAGCATTAAAGATTATCTGTTTCAAACCCTTAAGTGATTCTCTGCCATTTATTCATAGGCTTACCGCTTACATGTTAAGGTTTTTCAAGCTTTCAAATCACGTTTGGCTCGTGTTACCTGAATGCATTGTAGGAGATCTCATCTCTGCATGTGAAGGTCTTTCTCAAAGCTTCTACTTTTACCTAGGCACAATAATATATGGTTCTAGCCTATATTTCTTTCAGTTTGATCAATGTGTGTGAATATGTAGCTTCCAAATCGTGCCTGAAGAAATGCTTGAACATTTTTCATGTTTTACACCTCTAATGTTCTATGAGATGACATATGCTAGTCCATTTCTTATCATTATTCCATTATATTACTGAGGCGGTTCCATATCACTCAGGAATTTGGCTGGTAGTTTGTATTCATCTGCTCCATCTGCAGCACTTACATCATATGAATTGACAATGCATCAGTGCTTATTGTAGTCAAACCTGGAATACATGACTTTGGACAGAAAGCTAATCATCAGACGATATGATTTTTTTCTTAATTGAAGATGAGAGTAGATCACCCGCTACATGTATTGTCATGCTATCAATTGCTTTGAAGCCTTCTTGCCTGACTTTTTTCTGTTCTAGTGTGTCTTTTGCCAATGTATTATATAAACTAAGATATTTTACACTGTTGTAAGTTTATAACGTGCTGATGTAGTAAGCTGTTTCTAAGGCATACTAATGTTCATCTTCTTGTTGTTCTTTTGTCGTGTAGCAGATATGAGATCTTTGGCTTACATCGGCATTTTCGACATAGGATTGAGTTTGTGGAGTGGGCTCCTGGTATTACTTGAACTATTCTTATCTTTCCCCTTCCCCATTTCCTGCTTATGTTTTTTAAATTTCTGTCTTTTTTGCTTTGCATATGTTTCTCGTTTGTAGTCATTTGCAGCATGTCAATGGAAATACATGTGTCCTGGCAGACCCAATATAGACATGGCTATAGCCTATGCCAATTTCTCCCCTTTCCCTTATCCCTCCTATTTTGTTTTATGTCTCTTTGTTTGTTTATTGTTGTTGTTATAGTATGTGTTTCTGAACATGTCTCCGTTTTGTAATTACGTCCATTTTGGGTATGCAAGGAAACACTCATTTACTTGCAGATACTGCAGACGTTCGTACAACACACACGCGCGCGCGCGCGCGCACACACACACACACACACACACACACACACACACACACACACACACACACACACACACACAGAGATCGGTGAGAAGTTCAGTGACCTGTTCAGAACACCTCTCATTATCACATTTATTTAGTAACTCTTGAGTCCAGAAGGCTGAGCAGATATTTCTTTGACATATAGAGATGCAGAGACACTACTACAGGATCTTCACACATTGAGAAGTGGACCATGCCAGCTTACCTTCACAGATTTTATCCAGAGAAGTGGACCATACTGTCTCTCCTCCCAATCTCGCCGTTTGCGGCGTGTAAGGCTCTGCATGCGACGCTATGCCTGTGTGTGTGTAATATCTCCCCTATGCTCTAAAATCCGTAGGTGCTTCCGTAGCTCACGACAATCTGCATCATACCAACGGTTCTGGGGCATGGATCCTGTGCGTGGAGGGTGCATATGTGTGCGGTGTGGGAAGCTGTGGAGAGCTGAGTCCTGTAGGATGGTGGTGACCTGTGATGTAAGTGTATCCAAAGGTGAGAGTGGATCGAGGGAGAGTAGGCGGGTGTGTAAATGATGTGCATAAACATGTGAGAGCTCGTGTGTGAAATGTATCGTGGTATGTGTCTCAATGGGTGAGGGAGGGTCTAATGGAATCGGAGATGAGAGTGTGAGTGTGATAAATGTATGGTCAGCACCAAGTGGACGTCGTCCAATGCTAAGTGAGGGGATGAGTGAAGCTCCAGATGTGGTACCCAAAATGTAGTCGATTGTGCTCTCACCTCCCCGTGAGGGAAGCAAGTAAATCCGCCCGAACCTGGCCAACGATTCATCCCGTTATATATAACGAGATGGTGTCGGCTGCCTAGCTCGAGTAGATGTCTTCCATAGCCGGTGGTGTCCTGACCCCTATCTTCCGATACCCTGCTGGTGCTCATCTCATCCGGGTCTCTGGCCCTCATGAGATGTGGGTGATCCATGTCATATGCCTCTCACTGATGTGACTGAGTGCGGCCATTGAAGTCCCCCATAAGGAAGACTTCACCTAGTGTGCTATAATGTAGTATCTCCTCTGAGAGCGGTGTGTATGGTGAGTCTCTGTCTCTGGTCGGTCCCCCAAGATCCTGTCCTTCGTATCGAGACCCGCCTGGTGGGAAGTAGCATATCACAATGTAAATCTAATCCCCCTCTGCTACCTCCATGCGAACCCACATGTATCGTGCCTCCTCATCTCTACCTCTAATATGGATCTGGCTCTATATCTCCTGTCGAAATATGATGGCCATTCCTCCTGATCCTCGCGCTGTACTCTGTCTCGTCGTGGTCCTGAATGAAGATTCCCAATGAAAACCTGCAATGCGTGGTAGACCTCTCTCTGGGCTCTCGTGTGTCTCTGTGATGCACGCAAAGTCATGTGATGCTAGGATCTCCTCGAGTCTGTCTCGTCGCGTCCAGAGTGCCCCGTTGCAGTTCCACACTGCTCCTCTCAGTGGTGTCTCGTGGTGTAGTGATGTCTCATAGGCCGCGTTGCCCTATTTGATAGGGCGTCCATCTATGAAGACCTTACCATCTCGGTAAAAGGCCTTTCTTCCCTCTTGGCATGCCTGGAGTATCTGTGGCATGCAAGCGCGTTGGTGTGCCACCTGCATCCTCGTGAGGTCCTCGTCCATGTAGAGGGCACCGCCTGGTAGTCCACGTAGTACTGATCGACGTCTAAAGAACGCCGTCCGTGCCTCCTCAGAGCTCATCTTGAGGATGAGTGCTCGTAAACGCGATGTATCCCTCCCAACCCTCCATGCGCCTGTGAAGGGCATGCTCTCGTATCCTAGTCGACGGCAAATGTCAGTTGCATCTGCCTCTGGTGATGTACCCTCGGGTAGGCCTGTAATCCGAATGTGAAGTTTTCGAGTGTGTAGAAGCCTCTCCTCCTCAAGTGTATCCTCGACTTGTGTGAGTTCTTCTTTCTGCACGTCTTCTCTAACTTCTTTCTTAACCCTTTTGTGTACTACTTCCACCCAGGACTCTCGTGTGGATTCTACCTCCGTTTTGATTTCCTTCTTTATTTCTTCTTTGAGTGTCTCCACGTTGGAGATCTCTCCCTCTTCTTTCAGGTGCTCATAAGCTGTCCTCCAATTGTCTCGTTCTTCTCTGAGAGTCTTTACTTGTTCTTCGAGTCCTTTGACTTTATCCATCACTTGTTCTTCGAGTCCTTTGAACTTTTCCATCATTTTTCGTATCTCCATATTGAGGTTGCGATCTGCTTTCTTTTTGGCCTCTTTGAGAGCTCTAGCGACAAGTTTGTCCACTTCCCTCCTATCCATGGGGGCCATGAGAGAGAGAGAGAGAGAGAGAGAGAGAGAGAGAGAGAGAGAGAGAGAGAGAGAGAGAGAGAGAGAGAGAGAGAGAGAGAGAGAGAGAGAGAGAGAGAGAGAGGGTTTGGGTTTTTCTTAGGGTTTGGGATTAGGGTTCGAGATTAGGATTAGGTTCTGGAGTTAGGATTAGGTGAGAGAGAGAGAGAGAGAGAGAGAGAGAGAGAGAGAGAGAGAGAGAGAGAGAGAGAGAGAGAGAGAGAGAGAGAGAGAGAGAGAGAGAGAGAGAGAGAGAGAGAGAGAGAGAGAGAGAGAGAGAGAGAGAGAGAGAGAGAGAGAGAGAGAGAGAGAGAGAGAGAGAGAGAGAGAGAGAGAGAGAGAGAGAGAGAGAGAGAGAGAGAGAGAGAGAGAGAGAGAGAGAGAGAGAGAGAGAGAGAGAGAGAGAGAGAGAGAGAGAGAGAGAGAGAGAGAGAGAGAGAGAGAGAGAGTCATATTAACGTCTTCTGGAGGCCAAACTTGGCCTATGAGACAAAAAACCATGTACAAGTGTAGTAACCCTGTGTAGAGGATAAAATGAAATAAAAGGTATATCGCGACACAAAGATATATAAGGCTGGAAAAGGATGGGAAGACGTGGCTCTGACTCCGCAGATAGTGGCCACCTAATACATGGGGGACATGTGAGTAAAAGTGTGAGTAAAACACCCTAGCTACTGGTGAATGGGTGGGGTTGGGTGTAGTATGTGGTACATCGGGGGTGGTCTGAGTGCCTCCTGAAGGAAGACAACCCATGGGGTGGTGGTGCGCCTATGCTCCATCATGTGGTCGTAGGCTGTCATGATGCGTGAGATATCCTCCTGATATAGTCGTGGTCGAAGATATCCGACCATGCGTGGTCGGCGCCGTGCTCTCTGTGCTGCTGCCTGGTAGAGCGTGAGCCCTATAGATGGACCTGTCTGATGTAGCTGAGCTCGCTGAAAAAACTGGGTAATGGTCTGCTGCGTACTCACTCGTGGCTGATGTGTGGGCTGGAGTGACCGATCTCGCCTCTCGTATGCTGCCGCGAGGAAGCGTCCCAAGCGTCGCTGGTCTCCCATAGTCATGCATAACGGGAGTGACTCCTCTATCTGGAATTGTGCTCGTAGGTCTAAGTATGCTGGGCATCTGATAACAAACTGCTCCTCACTCTCTACCTCTGTCTCGCATACTGGGCACCACCTCTCCTCACGGGGGACTCCCCTGGATCGACCCCTCTCAATCTCAAGCTGGTGCGATGAGACGCGGAGCTGCCCAATGACGACTCAAAGGTGGTGGGGTAGATATGTTTGCATGTATCTCGGAATCTCGATGAAGCCCTCCTCCGATATATGTAGAAAATGCTCACGGTAATAGAGCATTTTCGGTGGCAATGTACCCCTAGGGCTCACCCATGTCCTCTGTATGTATGTATGCCATATCTCCTGACGAATGATCCTATTCTTCTCCTGATGAGAGAGAGAGTAGGTGGGTGCATGTGAGTCGTACTGTAGTGGTGGTAGCCTGTCTATGTCAAGGCCATGGTGGGCCAGCCAGTTTCGTGTCTGTGCATACCATGAGGAGGTGTCGCCTGCTAATGCCATGTCCCGTGATGCCTGGAAAGCCCGATAAGCAATGCGCTCGGTATCCGTGCTTCGGAGTCTGTGTAATAGGCATAGTGTCTGGAATAGTGCCTCAACTAGCATCGGTGGTGCAGTGAACTCTGCTCTAACGATATCATGTGGTATTGAAGGCTTGCTGCGGATAAGTCTAGAAATCATGAGGATCTGTGGCCTCTCTAATGATGTCCATATTGATGTGGCTAATCCTGGTCCCCATATGGCTGCCCCATACATGAGCGTTGGTGTAACCAAAGTGTCGAAGAGCCACCCCTTTGTGTGGGGCTCCTGAAAATATGCCTGGTGGCACTGTCTCTCCATCAAGGCAAGTGCTGCATACCCACGTGTGATGCGGTCACGTGAAGCCTGAGACATAGAGAAGACCCCTGATGCTGCTGTAAATGTCACTCCCAAGTAAACATACGATCCGACCACCTCAATCGGTCCACCCGCTGCTGTGAACAAACTATGTCTGCATATCTGTGCTGATGTATGAAAGATCATGACCTTGGTTTTACCAAGGTTCACAGATAACCCTCTGTGTGTGCAAAAGTCATCTAGGCCATGTAGATGATGCTGTAGGCCTTCTGCCGACTCTGAAACCAGTACAATATCATCAGCGTATAAAAGAATATGGACAGTGGACCCTCGTACCTCAATGCCATCACCCCCCTGCTGCTGTATGTAGTCCACTATCTCATCAATGTAGAGACCAAAGAGGGTGGGTGAAAGAGGGCATCCTTGCTTCACCCCGATAGTGCTAGCAAGTGAATGAGATAAGCCCCCCGAACATCTGACTCTGCCAGATACTCTCTCGTATAACTTATAAGGCATAGATCCCCCATATCATCTCCTCTGGAGCTCCGATATCAAGTAGTCGTCTCAAGAGTCGTCCCCTGGGAACGGTGTCAAATGCTTTGCGGAAGTCCACAAAGCATCAATATAATCTCCTCTTCCTCACCCTTGCCTGGTCGATCAGACATCTCAGAGTGAAGATGTGGTCAATGGTAGAGTAATCTCGTCTGAAGCAGGCCTATCCTGGAGCCCTGATACCCTTCCTCTCAGTGAGAGTACTCAACTCTGTCTCCAGTACCGCCCCTTATAACTTGGCCAATATAGGGCCAATCATGATCGTCCGGTATGTAGCTGGATCCATAGTATCTCCTGACTTATGAATGGGCACTATGGTGTGCTCAGTCCATGAGTTAGGGAACCCTTCAACCAGTGCACGGTTGAAGAGGTGGGCAATGAGCGGTGCAAGGGTGGTGCCTCCGTAGATGAGGTGCTCAGCCTGTAAACCGAAAAGGTCATGGGCCCTGCCATGCTGTAGACGAGCAATAGCGCGTCCCACCATAGTGGGTGTAAAGAAGTCAGATGTAGTAGGACGTGAGCTCTGTGGTCTGGGAATGGGGAGAGAGAGAGAGAGAGAGAGAGAGAGAGAGAGAGAGAGAGAGAGAGAGAGAGAGAGAGAGAGAGAGAGAGAGAGAGAGAGAGAGAGAGAGAGAGAGAGAGAGAGAGAGAGAGAGAGAGAGAGAGAGAGAGAGAGAGAGAGAGAGAGAGAGAGAGAGAGAGAGAGAGAGAGAGAGAGAGAGAGAGAGAGAGAGAGAAAGAAAGGTATATTAACGTCTTCCAAAGGCCAAACTTGGCCTATGAGACAAAATCATATACAATTGTGGTAATCTCTGTGTAGCAATGGAAAGGAAAAAAATCACTCGCTACACAAAACTGTGTAGGTGGAAAACAACAAAGGATGGTGGTACCTGTAATGAGGAGGTAGTGGAAATAAAATAATGGTGCCTGGGGGGAGAGTGGCTCTGGCTCAGCAGATAATGACCACCTGATACAAAGGGGACCCATGAGGGAGTGAATCTGTATACCCTAACTGCTGATGATGGGTGGAGGTGGGTGGAGTATATGGTACATCCGCATCGGTAGGAGTGCCTCCTGGAGGAAGCCTGTCCAAGTGGTGGTAGTGCGCCTATGCTCCATCATGTAGTCGTGGGCTATCCTGATGCGTGAGATATCCTCCTGGTGTAGTCGTGATCGTCGGTACCCAACCAAATGTGGTCGGCGTCGCACTCTCTGTGCCGCTGCCTGCTGGAGTGTGAGCCCTAAGCCTCTGGGAGGCGGGTCCGTCCGATGTGGACCAACGCGCTCAAAATAATGAGTAATAGTCTGCTGGGTACTCATCCGTGTCTGGTGTGTAGGCGCTAGCATCTGATCTCGTCTCTCATATGCAGCCATGATTAAGTGCCCCATCCTCCGCTGGTCTGCAGTGGTCATGCACAACTTGAGAGAGAGAGAGAGAGAGAGAGAGAGAGAGAGAGAGAGAGAGAGAGAGAGAGAGAGAGAGAGAGAGAGAGAGAGAGAGAGAGAGAGAGAGAGAGAGAGAGAAAGAAAGAAAGACTTTTTAACGTCTATTAGAGGCCAAAATCGGCCTATGAGACAAAACATATACATCAGTATGATCCAATCCACTGTGATCCAAAACGAAAATAAAGTGTGAGTACTGCAAAGGGGTATAAAAGGAGGGATAGTAGCTGGTATCAAGGGTGTGGGGTGCTATGGGTCATGCACAACTTGAGAGAGAGAGAGAGAGAGAGAGAGAGAGAGAGAGAGAGAGAGAGAGAGAGAGAGAGAGAGAGAGAGAGAGAGAGAGAGAGAGAGAGAGAGAGAGAGAGAGAGAGAGAGAGAGTTTTTACGTCTCTTAGGAGGCAGAACTTGGCCTATGAGACAAATCGATGTACATGGGTGTATCTTCTGTCAACCAGAAAAGATAAAAGTGCTGAAAAAAAACTGGTTAAGCTGATATAGATCTCCGTAGTATGCATGTGGGGATACCCATGAAAATGGGGGGGGGGTGTATGGGGTGCGATATCTATGATAGTGTATATGCAAAAGGGTAGTACAACAACCATGAGAATGCATCTGAAACGACTAACTAGCTCCCTCCTGTGCTAGTGGGTGGGTGTAAGATGTGATACATAGGTGGAGGTGGAGTCAGGGCCACCCTGATGGCTGCAACGGGATCGGCCATCATCTGGGATCGTCTCTCCTCCATGGCGCGATGGTCACAAGCCCGGATCTCCGCAATCTGGTGTCGGTGAAGTCTCGGGGCCCGATATCCTATAGCACGGGGTCGTCTCCTAGCTCGAGAAATCTGAGCCTGCTGAAGAGTTACCCCGCTCGGTGTGTGGGCTGAGGGGGGGAGTGCTGCAGCACGTCGTGGAATAAAGAAGTCAGTGAGCTTACTCTATCTCCCTCCTGTATGGAGTGCTACAGTAGGCTGGAGTAGGGAATCTCTTTGACTCTGTATCTCTAGTAAGAATTGCCCGAGCTGTCGCTGGTCTCTAGAGTCCATGATAGAGAGAGAGAAAGAAAGAAAGAAAGAAAGTCATATTAACGTCTTCTGGAGGCCAAACTTGGCCTACGAGACAAAAACCATGTACAAGTGCAGTAACCCTGTGTGGAGGATGAAATGAAATAAAAAGTATATTGAGACACAAAGATATATAAGGCTTGAAAAGGCTTGGGAGACGTGGCTCTGACTCTGCAGATAGTGGCCACCTAATACATGGGGGACATGTGAGTAAAAGTGTGAGTAAAACACCCTAGCTACTGGAATGGGTGGAGGTGGGTGTAGTATGTGGTACATAAGGGGTGGTCTGAGTGCTCCTGAAGGAAGACAACCCATGGGGTAGTGGTGCGCCTATGCTCCATCATGTGGTCGTAGGCTGTCCTGATGCGTGAGATATCCTCTTGATATAGTCGTGGTAGAGAGAGAGAGAGAGAGAGAGAGAGAGAGAGAGAGAGAGAGAGAGAGAGAGAGAGAGAGAGAGAGAGAGAGAGAGAGAGAGAGAGAGAGAGAGAGAGAGAGAGAGAGAGAGAGAGAGAGAGAGAGAGAGAGAGAGAGAGAGAGAGAGAGAGAGAGAGAGAGAGAGAGAGAGAGAGAGAGAGAGAGTTTTACGTCTATTAGGAGGCCGAACTCGGCCTATGAGACAAATGGATGTACATGGGTGTATCTTCTGTCAATCAGAAAAGATAAAAGTGCTGAAAAGAAACTGGTTAAGCTGATATAGATCTCCGTAGTATGCATGTGGGGATACCCATGAAAATGGCGGGGGGGGGGGGGTGTATGGAGTGCGATATCTATGATAGTCTATATGCAAAAGGGTAGTACAACAACCATGAGAATGCATATGAAACGACTAACTAGCTCCATCCTGTGCTAGTGGGTGGGTGTAAGATGTGATACATAGGTGGAGGTGGAGTCAGGGCTACCCTGATGGCTGCAGCGGGATCGGCCATCATCTGGGATCGTCTCTCCTCCATGGCGCGATGGTCACAAGCCTGGATCTCCGCAATCTGGTGTCGGTGAAGTCTCGGGGCCCGATATCCTATAGCACGGGGTCGTCTCCTAGCTCGAGAAATCTGAGCCTGCTGAAGAGTCACCCCGCTCGGTGTGTGGGCTGAGGGGGGAAGGGCTGCAGCACGTCGTGGAATAAAGAAGTCAGTGAGCTGACTCTGTCTCCCTCCTGTATGGAGTGCTACAGTAGGCAGGCTGGAGTAGGGAATCTCTGTGACTCTGTATCTCTAGTAAGAATCGCCCGAGCTGTCGCTGGTCTCTAGAGTCCTTGATCTCTCGGAGGGTGGGCTGCCCTGCAAACAGAGTCTCGTATCTGCCTCTGATGCCATCATATGCACTACATCTGCATACAAAGTGCTCCTCATCCTCCATCTCTACTCTGCATACTCTGCATATCTGCTCCTCTCTGGGAATGTCTGCGGCTCTGCCCGTCTCAATCTCGAGTTGGTGTGATGAGACCCTGAGCTGGCCAATCGCTACCCTCGAGCTATGAGGCATGTGAGTATCCATGTAGCGTGGTCGCTGGATGAAACCGTATGCTAGTATGTCTAAGAACTGGTCTCGATAGTGCGATAGTCTCGATCCCATGTGTGGTGTGTGCCATGTCTGACTAATGTAGAGCTGCCAGAGATCCTGTCTGAGCACAACATTCCTCTCACGACGAGAGAGGTGGATGTGAGGTGAGTCTGGGTCATACTGAAAAGGCGGCAATCTGTCCATATCAAGTCCATGACTATCAAACCAGACTCTAACCCGAGTGTACCAAGCTCTCTCATATCTTGACTCTGATATCTGTATAGATGCCTCAAGAGCTCTATGTGTGAGTCTATCTGTAGGGAGGTCCCTAATCCTCTGAATAAAGCAGATAGTCTGGAATAGTGCCTCTACTGCCATGGGTGGTGCAGCTAGCTCTGCCCTGATGATGTCATGTGGCACCGACTCTTTCCCACGAAATAATCGTGAGATCATACGTACCTGTGCCCTCTCGATCGCACTCCACTGGGTGACTGTGAGGCCTGGGGCCCAAACCGTCGCAGCATACATCATAGCTGGTCTGACCAGTGTGTCAAATAGCCACCCCTTCGTGCGGGGCTCCTGGAAGTGTGCCTGGTGACATCTCCGCTCTAACATGGCTAAAGCTGCATATCCGCGTGTGAGTCTATCGGTGGCTGCTTGTCTCATGCTGAAGGGGCCAGGCAAGCTCGTGAATGTGACTCCGAGATAGACATAGGAAGTGACCACCTCAATCTGTCCACCACCAGCTCTGAATCCTGCTTCATTCCTCACCACGGGGGAGGTGTGGAAGATCATGACCTTGGTCTTGCCATGGTTTACTGTCAAGCCCCTCTGTGTACAAAACTCATCCAGGGCCTCAAGGTGGCGCTGTAATCCCTCGGGTGACTCTGAAATCAAGACAATGTCATCGGCATATAATAAAATGTGGACATGTGTACCTGCGAGGTCTGCACCGTCTCCTCCAGCTCGGAGAATGTAGTCCTCAATCTCGTCAATGTAGAGACCAAATAGAGTGGGAGAGAGTGGGCAGCCTTGCTTAACACCGATGGTGCTAGCAATGGTCTCAGACATACCTCCTGGACATTGTACCCTCCCAGTCAACTGCTCATAGAGTGCATAGATGGCCCAAATCATCCCTGATGGTACTCCCAAGCTCTGGAGGCGTAGGAACAGCCTCTCTCGCGGCACTGTATCAAAAGCTTTGCGGAAGTCCACAAAGCAGCAATATAGCCTCTTCTTCCGCATCCTTGCCCCATCAATGAGGCAGCGCAGAATGAAGATGTGATCAATAGTAGAGAAAGCTCGTCGAAAACCTGCCTGGCCTCGTGCTCGTAGCCCCTCAGTCTCTGCATATGAGCTGAGCTCTGCCTCAAGTATGGCACCGTATAGTTTGGCCATGGTGTGGCCAATCATGATGGTCCTGTAGTTCCCTGGATCCAGGGTGTCGCCAGATTTGTGGATAGGCACAATGGTGTGCCTAGTCCACTCCTCTGGGAAGCCCTCTCCTATAGCCCGGTTGAAGACATGTGCAATCAACGGGGCTATAGTGGAGGCCGCATATATGAGATGCTCGCTCTGCAATCCCGTGTGGTCTGTCGAACGTCCATGTCGCAGTAGTGCTATGGCCCTCTCAACCATCTTTGCTGTGAAGAGAGAAGAACTAGTAGGGCGAGGCTCAAGTGGCTCGGGAATGGGAGGCTGCCTAGGTACCTCATATAACCTCTGAGCATAATCATGCCATGTGTGTGGGTCCCCAATAGGTGTGGTCGGGCGTGGCTCTCGTAGGGTGCGCCATGTTGCAGCACTGTCCATACTCATAAAGAGATGGTATAGCTCAAGCTCCTGTGCCTCCTCAAAGGCTCGCCTCTTTCGACGTGTGAGAGTCTTCATCCGTCCCTTGGCCTCTCTCTCTGTGATCTCTCCCAATGCTGGCTGAGCTCGTAGTCGGCGGTAAAGATCTCTGCAATCCTCATCATACCAACGATGTTGTGGCATAGTCCCGGGAGGAGGTGTGTGACGAGAATGGATGGTGTGTGGGAAGGAGCTGATGGCTGATGTCTGAAGAACCGATGCTATCTGAGAGGTGAGTAGGGATAGTGGGGTGTCAGGATGAAGCAAGAGAAGACCCTTCTCGACTCGAGCCGCATATATGTGAGCTAGCTCGTGTGTGAAGTGGATGGTGGTGTGTGGGATGCGTGCTGCGGGTATGCGTGTAGGGGTGTCTCCCTTCAGGGAGAGTGCGAGGTATGTGTGATCGGCCCCAATGGGTATGGGTGGGATGGTGAATGAGGTAAGTAGGTGGATGGCCTCTCTGGACCGCATGACGTAATCTACTGTACTTCCCCCGCCATTTGTGACTGAGTGTGGTATGCATGTCAATCCTCCCGAGGTAGGCCACTGAGCCATCCCGTTATAGATAACGAGATTATGTCGAGAGCCTAGTCTGAGTAAGTGAGTGCCATAGTGAGTGTGTGTAGGGTCGGCTGAAGCTCGAGCTGTAGACTCATCCTCTATGGTATGTAGTATCTCTGGGTCTTCTGGGTCAAATATCTCACACTGATCATTGCCTGTCCTGGCATTGAAGTCTCCCATAAGGAAGACTTCCCCTAATGCAGAGTACTCTGTAATCTCTTCTGAGAAGCAAGTGTATGGTGAGCCCTCCTCTCGATCTATGATAGCGAAACGCGAGCTAGAAGGAGCAAAGTAGCATAATGCTATGAAGATGATCCGCTCCTGTGAGAGCTTGAGTCGAATCCAAAGATATCTGGCCTGCGAATCACGTGCGACTATCTGTATCCTGCTCTGAAGTCCAACTCTGAAGAGTATGGCTACTCCTCCTGATCCTCGGGTGGTGTGCTGACGTGTACACTCTCTGTATGTGGACTCCCACTGAAAACCGTGGACTCGAGGTAGGCCCCGGTCCCGGCTCTCATGTGTCTCTGTGAGCATAATGATGTCTTTGCCTTTGCGCACATCTTCCAACCTCTCTGGGTGTGTCCATAGATCTCCATTGCAGTTCCAAACTGCAAGGTGTATCTCCTCGAGTGTCTCACAGGCCGCGAATCCCTATGGGATGGCCTTGCCATCAATGATGACACGACCATCTCTGTATGAAGCCTTCTTTCCTTCTTTCCGAGCTTGATGTACTCTCGGCATGCATGCACGACGGTGTGCTACCTGCATGGGTGTGAGATCATCATCAAGGTAGATGGGGGGGCCATCAAGTGCTCTCAAAATCACTCTCTTGCGTAGGAAAGTAGATCTTATATCTTCGGAAGGGAAGTGTAGAATGAGAGCTCTCTTCTTCGTGGGGTCTCGTCCCGTTCTCCAAGACTTGATGAATGGGGGGGACTCCTCTTTGTAGCCGAGTATCTTGCATAGTGTCTTCCCATCGGACTCGGGGGTAGAGCCTTCTTTTTCTTCAATGCCCGTGATCCGTACATTGAGACGGCGGGCATGTCTCATCTTTTCTTCCTCAATAGTGGTCTTCTCTGTGTAATGTGACACCCCGCATCGAGCTGGGCCCTCGAGTGTATGTGGGTCTGAAAAAATCTGTAATATGAGTGTGAGGGGGGGGGGGCCAGGTGTATCTCCATCTGCTGCTCGAGGAGTGATGCGCGGTGGTGCTGGAGCTCTACTAGGAAACGACCTAGAGGGCGCTGGTCCTCTGTCCCCAATAAAGCCCTGATCTCTCTAGGCCCCCTGAAGAGCTGTGGGTAGCGGTCTCTGATGTCCTCATATGCCTGGCATCTACATGTGTAGTGCTCCTCGTCCTCCACCTCCTCTCTACATATCCTGCATAATCGCTCATCCCTGGGGGTATGTGTGGCTCGCCCAATCTCAATCTCGAGCTGGTGTGATGATACTCTGAGCTGCCCAATGGCCACTCTCTCTGCTGGTGCCATATATGTATCCATGTATCGTGGTCTCTGAATGAAACCATCCGCTGTCACAGTTAGGAAGTGCTCTCTGTAGTGTTGCCTCTTTGTGGGAAGAGGCTCCCGTGGTGCTATCCATGTCTCCCTGACGTGTATCTGTAGTAGGTCCTGACGGATGATCCTATTCCTCTCCGAACGAGAGAGGGTAATGTGGGGGGAAGAGAGGTCATACTGAAAAGGGGGGAGATCCGTAATGCTCATGCCATGGTCTGCTAACCATCGGTAAGTCTGTGCATACCATACTCTCTCATGCCCTGTCTCTGCCAAATGTCTAGAGCTCTCAAATGCAAGCCTGGTGAGTCGGCTAGTGGCGAGCTCTCTGACTCTCAGAACAAAGGTCACCAACTGGAAGAGGGCCTCCACTAGCATCGGTGGTGTGCCAAGCTCAGCTCGTATAATGTCATGTGGAACGGAGGGCTTGCTGCGCAGCAAGCGTGATATCATGGTGATTTGGGGCCTCTCAATCTGCGTCCACATCGCCTCTGTGATCCCTGGTGCCCATACTGCTTCTGCGTACATCAATGCGGGTGTCACTAGAGTGTCAAAGAGCCACCCCTTAGTCCGGGGCTCCTGAAAATGTGTCTGAAAGCAGCGTCTCTCCAATCCTGCAAGTGCCGCATAACCTCGCGTCAATCTATCTCTCGCAGCCTGTGCCATGGAGAATACCCCTGTGCTGCCCGAGAAGGTGATACCTAGGTAGACGTAGGAGTCCACTACCTCTATCTGTCCTCCAACCTCTGTGAAAGAGGCGCGATGGCGTACTGTCCTGGAGGTATGGAAGATCATGACCTTGGTCTTGCCAAGGTTCACTGTGAGTCCTCTCTCCCTGCAAAAGGTATCGAGCGCCTGTAAATGTGACTGCAACCCCTCCTGTGACTCTGAGAGCAGGACAATGTCATCAGCATATAATAGGATATGTACTGGCGTACCTCCGATGTCTCCTCCTCTCCCTCCTGCTCGCTGTATATACTCCGTGATCTCGTCGATGTAGAGACCGAAGAGAGTGGGTGAGAGGGGGAACCTTGTTTCACACCAATGGTGCTAACAAGGTTGTCTGATAGACCGCTGGGGCAGCGTACCCTGCCTCTGACTCGTGCATACAAAGCGTGGATGGCCCATAGCATGTCTGATGGAAGCTGTAACTCCTGGAGCCTCCGTAGTAGTCTCTCTCGAGGGACCATGTCGAAGGCTTTGCGGAAATTCACAAAGCAACAGTATAGTCTCTGCTTCCTCGCCTTCGTGCTCTCAATCAAGCAACGAAGCACGAAGATGTGGTCGATGGTGGAGAAAGTGCGGCGGAAGCCTGCCTGGCCGGGTGCTCTGATCCCCGCTGCCTCAGCGTGTGTACTGAGCTCTGCCTCTAGTACTGCCCCATAGATCTTGGCCAGGATATGGCCTATCATAATAGTCCTGTAGTTCCCTGGGTCCATCATATCGCCGGACTTATGGATAGGCGTAATGGTATGCATAGTCCATGAGTCGGGTAATCCCTCAACCAAAGCACGGTTGAAGAGATGGGCGATCAAGTGGGAAACTACATTTGCTGCGTATATAAAGTGCTCTCCCTGTAGCCCCGTGTGGTCTGCTGAACGGCCATGCTGTAGCCTATGGATGGCTTGTCGTACCATGCCTGCTGTGAAGAGGGTGGATATCACCGGACGCGGTGTGGAAGGAATCGGTAATGGTGGCTGTCCTTGGACGTCATATAACCTCTGGGCATAGGTGTGCCAAGTCGAAGGATCGGCTATGGGTGTAGGTGGACGTGGCTCACGTAGTGCCCTCCACGCGGTGGCACAATCCCTACTCATGAGAAGGTCGATCAACTCTGCCTCCTGTCGCTCCTCGAAAGCTCGCTGCTTCCGGCGTGTGAGGGCTCGCATCTGTTGTCGTGCCTCCCTCTCTGTGATGGATCCCAAGATACTCTGTGCTCTGAGATGTCGGTATAGTCGCCTACACTCCTCATCGTACCATCTATTCTGGGGTGTATGCCCCAACCGTGTCGGATGTGCAGTGCTGTGGGTGGTGTATGGGAAGCTGAGAGTAGCAGATGTATGGAGGATCGAGGAGAAGTGGGCGGTGAGGGTGTCCAAGGAGGCAGAGGGATCAAGGGAGTAGATGCGCTCTCGAACGTGGGAGCTATAGATATGTGCTAGCTCATGTCTAAAGTGAATGGTGGTACGGGCTCGTGGCTGTGTGGTGACGGGGTGGGGTATGCATGGTGAGCCGCGAATGGATAGGGCAAGATATGGGTGATCAGCTCCAATCGGTAAGGGTGGGATAGTGAATGAGGTGATCATATGTGTCGCCTCCGTGGGCCCGATAACATAGTCTACCACACTGCCCCCGTGTGGTGTCGTGGGTGGAATGCAGGTGAGACCGTGCGAGGTGGGCCAGCTCCCCATCCCATTATATATGACGAGACGGTGTGCTGCTCCCATCTGGAGTAAGTGTCGGCCATATAAGGTGGGTGTGGCGGTGTCGGCTGAGGCTCTGAGTGTAGGCATGTCCTCTATGGTACGAAGCATCTCAGGGTCGTCAAAGTCGTAGATATCACACTGGTGGCTCTGAGTGCGGGCATTGAAGTCTCCTACAAGGAAGACTTCACCCATCCCGGTATACTCCATAATCGTGTCACTGAGGCAGTCATATGGCGATGTGGTGTCTGGTCCCTCCCCTCCTGATGGCTGCTCAGGGGAATGTGTGAAGCGTGAACCAATGGGTGCAATATAGCATACGGCGAAGTACGCTGCTCTCTCCTCTGATAGCTGCAAGCGTATCCACATGAAACGTGCCTCTGGGTCTCTGGCTACCACCTGTACCCTGTGCTGTAACGACTGTCTATAGAGCACGGCTACTCCTCCTGATCCTCGTGTTGGTGTGCTATCTCATCTGACGGCGGTGAGCTGACTCCCACATATAGCCCTCAATCCTCGGTAGGCTCCTCCCCGGGCTCTCGTGTGTCTCTGTCAAGAAGATAATGTCTCTTCCCTCCATCACCTCCTCGAGGCGCCCTGGATGTGTCCATAAAGATCCATTGCAGTTCCAGACTGCAATGTGCACCTCCTGCTGTGCTGTCTCATAGGCAGCGAATCCCTAGTCAATGGGCCGTCCATCAATGATGATCCGACCCTCTCTGTAGAGGGCACGATGTCCCTCTCGTCTGGCCTCGAGGACACGTGGCATGCATGCCCGTCTGTGCTCTACTTGCATCCGTGTGAGGTCGTCATCCAAATAGATGGGGGTGCCCGGTGTAGTGCGTAGTACCGCCCGTCATCTGAGAAAGTCTCTCCTCCTTGCCTCATCCTAGAACTGAAGGATAAGTGCTCTGCTCCGTGTGGTGTCTCGTCCTGCTCTCCATACTCTGGTGAAAGGGAGAGGCTCATCCGCGTGGTATCCAAGTAATGTGCACAAGCGACGCCCGTCCTGCTCAGGTGATCCGTCTGTCTCTGTGAGGCCGGAGACGCGAACATTGAGCCTGCGGGCCTGTCGCATCCGCTCCTCCTCAATGGTGGTATGCACTATGTGGATCTCCTCATGGTGGTTGTTCTTCTTTGCCTCCTGTCGAAGGTTCTTTTTGACAACCTCGACCCATCCATCTTTCTTAGTCTCAAGCTCGTTCTGCACCACCTCCATACACTCCTTCTTGATAGTCACCCGAATGTCCTCTAGATGTGGAGCGATCTCCCCCTCCTCGTGCATGCTGTCCAGTTTCGTTTTCATATCAGTAAGCGCAGTGTGCAACTCCTCGAGGTCCCGTGAGTACTGCTTGTGGGTAGCGAGAAGCTCTTCCCGAAGGGATTCGTTTTCCTTCTCCAAGGTTGCCACCTTGGCTTCGAGGGCGACAACTCTACGGGTAACCCCGTTCAGTGCAGAATCTCCTTCTTTCTTGTGTTTTCCTATCAACTCTCGGAGGGCATGCTCTAAGGTGGCCAACTGTTCGTCCAGCTTGGGAGCCATGAGAGAGAGAGAGAGAGAGAGAGAGAGAGAGAGAGAGAGAGAGAGAGAGAGAGAGAGAGAGAGAGAGAGAGAGAGAGAGAGAGAGAGAGAGAGAGAGAGAGAGAGAGAGAGAGAGAGAGAGAGAGAGAGAGAGAGAGAGAGAGAGAGAGAGAGAGAGAGAGAGAGAGAGAGAGAGGGTTTGGGTTTTTCTTAGGGGTTGAGATTAGGGTTAGGGATTAGGATTAGGTTCTGGAGTTAGGGTTACCGTTCAGGTTAGGGTTAGGGTTAGGGTTAGGGTTAGGGTTAGGGTTCAGGTTAAGGTTAGAGAGAGAGAAGCGGGGCAGGTTAGGGGGAGTTTCAGGCAGGTCACAGGGGTCAAACATTCCTCCTTTCGTGATAACTTCGATTCGTAGCGAGCCACGAACATGCAGCCGACTGGGCAGTGCTTGCGTGGTGCAGACAGGCCTGATGTAGGGCCGACTCCGACAGGTGCAGAGCAGCTCCGACGCAGGCGCAGCCGATGGGGTGCAGACGGCGGGGAGCTTAGATAATCTCTATGCAGAGCAGCCGACGGGGTGCAGATCAGCTCCGACGCAGGCAGAGAAGCGGGGTGCAGATGACGGGGTGCAGAGCAGCTCCGACGCGAGAGAGAGAGTGACCATCAGCTCCGACGCAGGCAGAGAGAGAGAGAGAGAGAGAGAGAGAGAGAGAGAGAGAGAGAGAGAGAGAGAGAGAGAGACAGAGAGAGAGAGAGAGAGAGAGAGAGAGAGAGAGAGAGAGAGAGAGAGAGAGAGAGAGAGAGAGAGAGAGAGAGAGAGAGAGAGAGAGAGAGAGAGAGAGAGAGAGAGAGAGAGAGAGAGAGAGAGAGAGAGAGAGAGAGAGAGAGAGAGAGAGAGAGAGAGAGAGAGAGAGAGAGAGAGAGAGAGAGAGAGAGAGAGAGAGAGAGAGGGAGGGAGGGAGGGAGGGAGGGAGGGAGGGAGGGAGGGAGGGAGGGAGGGAGGGAGGGAGAGAGAGAGAGAGAGAAAGAAAGAAAGAAAGAAAGACTTTTTAACGTCTATTAGAGAGAGAGAGAGAGAGAGAGAGAGAGAGAGAGAGAGAGAGAGAGAGAGAGAGAGAGAGAGAGAGAGAGAGAGAGAGAGAGAGAGAGAGAGAGGAGAGAGAGAGAGAGAGAGAGAGAGAGAGAGAGAGAGAGAGAGAGAGAGAGAGAGATGAGAGAGAGAGAGAGAGAGAGAGAGAGAGAGAGAGAAAGAAAGAAAGAAAGAAAGAAAGTCATTTTAACGTCTTCTGGAGGCCAAACTTGGCCTATGAGACAAAAACCATATACAAGTGTAGTAACCCTGTGTAGAAGATGAAATGAAATAAAAAGTATATCGCTACACAAAGCTATATAGGGCTGAAAGAGACCGGGGAGACGTGGCTCTGACTCTGCAGATAGTGGCCACCTAATACATGGGAGATCCATAATGTGAGTAAAAACACCCTAGCTATTGGTGATGGGTGGAGGTGGGTGTAGTATGTGGTAGTATATCGGTGGTGGTCTGAGTGCCTCCTGAAGGAAGACAACCCAGGGGGTGGTGGTACGCCTATGCTCCATCATGTGGTCGTAGGCTGTCTTGATGCGTGAGATATCCTCCTTATATAGTCGTGGTCGACGATATCCTCCCATGCGTGGTCGGCGCCGTGCTCTCTGTGCTGCTGCCTGGTGGAGCGTGAGCCCTATAGATGGACCTCTCTGATGTAGCTCAGCTCGCTGAAAGAACTGTGTAATGGTCTGCTGGGTACTCACCCGTGGCCGATGTGTGGGCTTTAGTGACCGCTCTCGCCTCTTGTATGCTGCTGTGAGAAGGCGTCCGAAGCGTCGTTGGTCTCCCATAGTCATGCACAACTGGAGGGACTCCTCAATCTGGAAGTATGCTCGTAGGTCTAAGTATGCTGGGCATCTGATAACAAAATGTTCCTCACTCTCTACCTCTGTCTCGCATACTGGGCACCACCTCTCCTCACGGGGGACTCCCCTGGACCGACCCCTCTCAATCTCGAGCTGATGTGATGAAACACGGAGCTGCCCAATGACGACTCGAAGGTGGTGGGGTAGGTATGCCTGCATGTATCTCGGAGTCTCGATGAAGCCCTCGTCCGATATATGTAGAAAATGCTCACGGTAGTAGAGCATTTTCGGTGGCAATGTATCCCTAGGGCTCACCCATGTCCTCTGTATGTATGTATGCCATATCTCCTGACGAATGACCCTATTCCTCTCTTGATGAGAGAGCGAGTAGGTGGGTGCATGTGAGTCATACTCTACAGGTGGTAGCCTGTCTATGTCAAAGCCATGGTAGGCCAACCAGTCTCGTGTCTGTGCATACCATGATGAGGCGTCTCCTGCTAATGCCATATCACGTGATGCCTGGAAAGCTCGATAGGCAATGCGCCCTGTATCCATGCTCCGAAGCCTGTGTACTAGGCATACTGTCTGGAATAGTGCCTCAACGAGCATCGGTTGTGCAGCGAGCTCTGCTCTAATGATATCATGTGGTACGGAAGGCTTGCTACGGATAAGTCTGGCAATCACAAGGATCTGTGGCCTCTCTAATGCTGTCCATACTGATATAGCTAAGCCTGGTCCCCATATGGGTGCCCCATACATGAGTGCTTGCGTAACCAAAGTGTCGAAGAGCCACCCCTTTGTGCGGGGCTCCTGAAAATATGCCTGGTGGCCACTCTCTCAGCTGGTGCCATATATGTATCCATGTATCGTGGTCTCTGAATGAAACCATCCGCTGTCACAGTTAGGAAGTGCTCTCTGTAGTGTTGCCTCTTTGTGGGAAGAGGCTCCCGTGGTGCTATCCATGTCTCCCTGACGTGTATTGGTAGTAGGTCCTGACGGATGATCCTATTCCTCTCCGAACGAGAGAGGGTAATGTGGGGGGAAGAGAGGTCATACTGAAAAGGGGGGAGATCCGTAATGCTCATGCCATGGTCTGCTAACCATCGGTAAGTCTGTGCATACCATACTCTCTCATGCCCTGTCTCTGCCAAATGTCTAGAGCTCTCAAATGCAAGCCTGGTGAGTCGGCTAGTGGGGAGCTCTCTGACTCTCAGAATAAAGGTCACCAACTGGAAGAGGGCCTCCACTAGCATCGGTGGTGTGCCAAGCTCAGCTCGTATAATGTCATGTGGAACGGAGGGCTTGCTGCGCAGCAAGCGTGATATCATGGTGATCTGGGGCCTCTCAATCTGCGTCCACATCGCCTCTGTGATCCATGGTGCCCATACTGCTGCTGCGTACATCAATGCGGGTTTCACTAGAGTGTCAAAGAGCCACCCCTTAGTCCGGGGCTCCTGAAAATGTGTGTGAAAGCAGCGTCTCTCCAATCCTGCAAGTGCCGCATAACCTCGCGTCAATCTATCTCTCGCAGCCTGTGCCATGGAGAATACCCCTGTGCTTCCCGAGAAGGTGATACCTAGGTAGACGTAGGAGTCCACTACCTCTATCTGTCCTCCAGCTGCTGTGAAAGAGGCGCGATGGCGTACTGTCCTGGAGGTATGGAAGATCATGACCTTGGTCTTGCCAAGGTTCACTGTGAGTCCTCTCTCCATGCAAAAGGTATTGAGCGCCTGTAAATGTGACTGCAACCCCTCCCGTGACTCTGAGAGCAGGACAATGTCATCAGCATATAATAGGATATGTACTGGCGTACCTCCGATGTCTCCTCCTCTCCCTCCTGCTCGCTGTATATACTCCGTGATCTCGTCGATGTAGAGACCGAAGAGAGTGGGTGAGAGGGGGCAACCTTGTTTCACACCAATGGTGCTAACCAGGCTGTCTGATAGACCGCCGGGGTAGGGTACCCTGCCTGAGAGAGAGAGAGAGAGAGAGAGAGAGAGAGAGAGAGAGAGAGAGAGAGAGAGAGAGAGAGAGAGAGAGAGAGAGAGAGAGAGAGAGAGAGAGAGAGAGAGAGAGAGAGAGAGAGAGAGAGAGAGAGAGAGAGAGAGAGAGAGAGAGAGAGAGAGAGAGAGAGAGAGAGAGAGAGAGAGAGAGAGAGAGAGAGAGAGAGAGAGAGAGAGAGAGAGAGAGAGAGAGAGAGAGAGAGAGAGAGAGAGAGAGAGAGAAAGAAAGACATTTTAACGTCTATTAGAGGCCAAAATCGGCCTATGAGACAAAACATATACATCAGTATGATCCAATCCACTGTGATCCCAAAAGGAAAATAAAGTGTGAGTACATGAAACGGGTATAAAAGGAGTGGATAGTAACTTGCATCAAGGGTGTGGGGTGCTATGGGTATGCACTCTATATGCTTAATGGGTGAGATACAAATATGATATGCATAGGGAGGGAGGCTCGATCGTATCACAACCCACTAAATGCCTGGAGTGGGTGTAGCATATAATGCATCGGTGGGTAAGGCATCATGGCGATCCTCAAAATGCTCTGAACGTCCAAATTGACAGGGGTGCGTTGCTGACGTCTCTGTATCTCCATGTCATGGCGTGCGTGAATCGCCTGAATCTCTCTCTGATGTGGACGGGCTCTCCGGAGTGGGGGTCTCGGTCATCGACGCTGTCGTCTAAGCTCCTCTGCTCTATGTAATGTGACACCCCGCATCGAGCTTGGTCCTCGAGTGGTTGAGGGTCTGAAAAAATCTGTAGTATAAGTCTGGGGGGGGGGGGGGGGGCAGGTGTATCTCCATCTACTGCTGCAGAAGTGATGCACGGCGGTGTTGGAGCTCTACTAGGAAACGACCTAGAGGGCGTTGGTCCTCTGTCCCCAATAAAGCCCTGATCTCTCTGGGCCCCCTGAAGAGCTGTGGGTAGCGGTCTCTGATGTCCTCATATGCCTGACATCTACATGTGTAGTGCTTCTCGTCCTCTACCTCCTCTCGGCATATCCTGCATAATCTCTCGTCCCTCGAGGTTTGTGTAGCTCGCCAAACCTCAATCTCGAAGCTGGTGTGATGATACTCTGAGCTGCTCAATGGCCACTCTCTCAGCTGGTGCCATGTATGTATCCATGTATCGTGGTCTCTGAATGAAACCATCCATTGTCACCGTCAGGAAGTGCTCTCTGTAGTGTTGCCTCTTTGTGTGTGTGTGTGTGTGTGAGAGAGAGAGAGAGAGAGAGAGAGAGAGAGAGAGAGAGAGAGAGAGAGAGAGAGAGAGAGAGAGAGAGAGAGAGAGAGAGAGAGAGAGAGAGAGAGAGAGAGAGAGAGAGAGAGAGAGAGAAAGAAAGAAAGAAAGACTTTTTAACGTCTATTAGAGGCCAAAATCGGCCTATGAGACAAAACATATACATCAGTATGATCCAATCCACTGTGATCCAAAACGAAAATAAAGTGTGAGTACTGCAAACGGGTATAAAAGGAGGGATAGTAGTTGGCATCAAGGGTGTGGGGTGCTATGGGTATGCACTCTATATGCTCAATGGGTGAGATACAAATATGATATGCATAGGGAGGGGAGGCTCGATGGTATCACAACCCGCTAAATGCCTGGAGTGGGTGTAGGATATAATGCATCGGTACGTAAGGCATCATGGCGATCCTCAAAATGCTCTGGGCGTCCAAATCGATAGGGGTGCGCTGCTGACGTCTCTGTATCTCCATGTCATGGCGTGCGTGAATCGCCTGAATCTCTCTCTGATGTGGACGAGCTCTTCGGACAAGGGGTCTCGGCCGTTGACGCTGTCGTCTAAGCTCCTCTGCTCTGTGTAATGTGACACCCCGCATCGAGCTGGGCCCTCGAGTGTATGTGGGTCTGAAAAAATCTGTAATATAAGTCTGAGGGGGGGGGGGGGGGCCAGGTGTATCTCCATATCCTGCCGGAGGAGTGATGCGCGGCGGTGCTGGAGCTCTACTAGGAAACGACCTAGAGGGCGCTGGTCCTCTGTCCCCAATAAAGCCCTGATCTCTCTAGGCCCCCCGAAGAGCTGTGGGTAGCGGTCTCTGATGTCCTCATATGCCTGGCATCTACATGTGTAGTGCTCCTCGTCCTCCACCTCCTCTCTACATATCCTGCATAGTCGCTCATCCCTGGGGGTATGTGTGGCTCGCCCAATCTCAATCTCGAGCTGGTGTGATGATACTCTGAGCTGCCCAATGGCCACTCTCTCAGCTCGTGCCATATATGTATCCATGTATCGTGGTCTCTGAATGAAACCGTCCGCTGTCACAGTCAGGAAGTGCTCTCTATAGTGTTGCGTCTTTGTGGGAAGAGGCTCCCGTGGTGCTATCCATGTCTCCCTGACGTGTATCTGTAGTAGGTCCTGACGGATGATCCTATTCCTCTTCGAACGAGAGAGGGTAATGTGGGGGGAAGAGAGGTCATACTGAAAAGGGGGGAGATCCGTAATGCTCATGCCATGGTCTCCTAACCATCGGTAAGTTTGTGCATACCATACTCTCTCATGCCCTGTCTCTGCCAAATGTCTAGAGCTCTCAAATGCAAGCCTGGTGAGTCGGCTAGTGGGGAGCTCTCTCACTCTCAGAATAAAGGTCACCAACTAGAAGAGGGCCTCCACTAGCATCAGTGGTGTGCCAAGCTCAGCTCGTATAATGTCATGTGGAACGGAGGGCTTGCTGCGCAGCAAGCGTGATATCATGGTGATCTGGGGCCTCTCAATCTGCGTCCACATCGCCTCTGTGATCCGTAGTGCTCATACTGCTGCTGCGTACATCAATGCGGGTGTCACTAGAGTGTCAAAGAGCCACCCCTTAGTTCGGGGCTCCTGAAAATGTGTCTGAAAGCAGCGTCTCTCCAATCCTGCAAGTGCCGCATAACCTCGCGTCAATCTATCTCTCGCAGCCTGTGCCATGGAGAATACCCCTGTGCTGCCCGAGAAGGTGATACCTAGGTAGACGTAGGAGTCCACTACCTCTATCTGTCCTCCAGCTCCAGCTGCTGTGAAAGAGGCGCGATGGCGTACTGTTCTGGAGGTATGGAAGATCATGACCTTGGTCTTGCCAAGGTTCATTGTGAGTCCTCTCTCCATGCAAAAGGTATCGAGTGCTTGTAAATGTGACTGCAACTCCTCCTGTGACTCTGAGAGAAGGACAATGTCATCAGCATATAATAGGATATGTACTTGCGTACCTCCGAGGTCTCCTCCTCGCCCTTCTGCTCGTTGTATATACTCCGTGATCTCGTCGATGTAGAGACCGAAGAGAGTAGTTGAGAGAGGGCAACCTTGTTTCACACCAATGGTGCTAACATGTCTGTCTGATAGACCGCCGGGGCAGTGTACCCTGCCTGTGACTCGTGCATACAAAGCGTGGATGGCCCATAGCATGTCTGATGGAAGCTCTAACTCCTGGAGCCTCCGTAGTAGTCTCTCTCGAGGGACCATATCGAAGGCTTTGCGGAAATCCACAAAGCAACAGTATAGTCTCTGCTTCCTCACCTTCGCGCTCTCAATCAAGCAACGAAGCACGAAGATGTGGTCGATGGTGGAGAAAGTGCGGCGGAAGCCTGGCTCGCCGGGTGCTCTGATCCCCGCTGCCTCAGCGTGTGTACTGAGCTCTGCCTCTAGTACTGCCCCATAGATCTTGGCCAGGATATGGCCTATCATAATAGTCCTGTAGTTCCTTGGGTCCATCATATCGCAGGACTTATGGATAGGCGTAATGGTATGCATAGTCCATGAGTCGGGTAATCCCTCAACCAAAGCACGGTTGAAGAGATGGGCGATCAAGTGGGAAACTACATCTGCTGCGTATATAAAGTGCTCTCCTTGTAGCCCCGTGTGGTCTGTTGAACGGCCATGCTGTAGCCTATGGATGGCTTGTCGTACCATGCCTGCTGTGAAGAGGGTGGATATCACCGGACGCGGTGTGGAAGGAATCGGTAACGGTGGCTGTCCTGGGATGTCATATATCCTCTGGGCGTAGGTGTGCCAAGTCGAAGGATCTCCTATGGGTGTAGGTGGACGTGGCTCACGTAGTGCCCTCCACGCGGTGGCACAATCCCTACTCTTGAGAAGGTCGATGAACTCTGCCTCCTGTCGCTCCTCGAAAGCTCGCCGCTTCCTGCGTGTGAGGGCTCGCATCTGTCGTCGTGCCTCCCTATCTGTGATGGATCCCAAGATACTCTGTGCTCTGAGATGTCGGTATAGTCGCCTACACTCCTCATCGTACCATCTATTCTGGGGTGTATGCCCCAGCCGTGTCGGATGTGCAGTGCTGTGGGTGGTGTATGGGAAACTGAGAGTAGCGGATGTATGGAGGATCGAGGAGAAGTGGGCGGTGAGGGTGTCCAAGGAGGCAGAGGGATCAAGGGAGTAGATGCGCTCTCGAACATGGGAGCTATAGATATGTGCTAGCTCATGTCTAAAGTGAATGGTGGTACGGGCTCGTGGCTGTATGGTGACGGGGTGGGGTATGCATGGTGAGCCGCGAATGGATAGGGCAAGATATGCGTGATCAGCTCCAATCGGTAAGGGTGGGATAGTGAATGAGGTGATCAGATGTGTCGCTTCCGGGGGTCCGATAACATAGTCTACCACACTGCCCCCCTGTGGTGTCGTGGGTGGAATGCAGGTGAGACCGCGCGAGGTGGGCCAGCTCCCCATCCCATTATATATAACGAGACGGTGTGCTGCTCCCATCTGGAGTAAGTGTCGGCCATATAAGGTGGGTGTGGCGGTGTCGGCTGAGGCTCTGAGTGTAGGCATGTCCTCTATGGTACGAAGCATCTCAGGGTCGTCAAAGTCGTAGATATCACACTGGTGGCTTTGAGTGCGGGCATTGAAGTCTCCTACAAGGAAGACTTCACCCATCCCGGTATACTCCATAATCGTGTCACTGAGGCAGTCATATGGCGATGTGGTGTCTGGTCCCTCCCCTCCTGATAGCTGCTCAGGGGAATGTGTGAAGCGTGAACCAATGGCTGCAATATAGCATACGACGAAGTACGCTGCTCTCTCCTCTGATAGCTGCAAGCGTATCCACATGAAACGTGTATCCACATGAAACGTGCCTCTTGGTCTCTGGCTACCACCTGTACCCTGTGCTGTAACGACTGTCTATAGAGCACGGCTACTCCTCCTGATCCTCGTGTGGTGTGCTGTCTCATCTCGCGGCGGTGAGCTGACTCCCACATATAGCCCTCAATCCTCGGTAGGCTCCTCCCCGGGCTCTCGTGTGTCTCTGTCAAGAAGATAATGTCTCTTCCCTCCATCACCTCCTCGAGGCGCCCTGGATGTGTCCATAAAGATCCATTGAAGTTCCAGACTGCAATGTGCACCTCCTGCTGTGCTGTCTCATAGGCCGCGAATCCGTAGTCAATGGGCCGTCCATCAATGATGATCCGACCATCTCTGTAGAGGGCACGATGTCCCTCTCGTCTTGCCTGGAGGACACGTGGCATGCATGCCCGTCTGTGCTCTACCTGCATCCGTGTGAGGTCGTCATCCAAATAGATGGGGGTGCCCGGTGTAGTGCGTAGTACCGCCCGTCGTCCGAGAAAGTCTCTCCTCTTGGCCTCATCTGAGAACTGAAGGATAAGTGCTCTACTCCGTGTGGTGTCCCGTCCTGCTCTCCATACTCTGGTGAAAGGGAGAGGCTCATCCGTGCGGTATCCAAGTAATGTGCACAAGCGACGCCCGTCCTGCTCAGGTGATCCGTCTGTCTCTGTGAGGCCGGAGACGCGAACATTGAGCCTGCGGGCCTGTCGCATCCGCTCCTCCTCAATGGTGGTATGCACTATGTGGATCTCCTCATGGTGGTTGTTCTTTGCCTCCTGTAAGCTCGTTCTGCACCACCTCCATACACTCCTTCTTGATAGTCACCCGAATGTCCTCTAGATGTGGAGCGATCTCCCCTCCTCGTGCATGCTGTCCAGTTTCGTTTTCATGTCAGTAAGCGCAGTGTGCAACTCCTCCAGGTCCCGTGAGTGCTGCTTGCGGGTAGCGAGAAGCTCTTCCCGAAGGGATTCGTTTTCCTTCTCCAAGCTTGCCACCTTGGCTTCGAGGGCGACAACACAACGGGTAACCCCGTTTAGTGCAGAATCTCCTTCTTTCTTGTGTTTTCCTATCAACTCTCGGAGGGCATGCTCTAAGGTGGCCAACTGTTCCTCCAGCTTGGGAGCCATGAGAGAGAGAGAGAGAGAGAGAGAGAGAGAGAGAGAGAGAGAGAGAGAGAGAGAGAGAGAGAGAGAGAGAGAGAGAGAGAGAGAGAGAGAGAGAGAGAGAGAGAGAGAGAGAGAGAGAGAGAGAGAGAGAGAGAGAGAGAGAGAGAGAGAGAGAGAGAGAGAGAGAGAGAGAGAGAGAGAGAGAGAGAGAGAGAGAGAGAGAGAGAGAGAGAGAGAGAGAGAGAGAGAGAGAGAGAGAGAGAGAGAGAGAGAGAGTTTCTTAGGGTTTGGGATTAGGGTTAAGTGTAGGGTTTGGTTCTGGAGTTAGAGTTAGGGTTCCATTTGGGTTCGGGTTAGGGTTAGGGTTAGGGTTAGGGTTAGGGTTAGGGTTAGGTTAGGGTTGTTAAGGTTAGAGAGAGAGGGTTAAGGTTAAGATGGTGAGGGTTAAGAGTTAGAGCTTTGTTCTAGGGTTAGGGTTAAGAGTTAGAGCTTCGTTCTAGGGTTAGGGTTGAGAGAGAGAGAGAGAGAGAGAGAGAGAGAGAGAGAGAGAGAGAGAGAGAGAGAGAGAGAGAGAGAGAGAGAGAGAGAGAGAGAGAGAGAGAGAGAGAGAGAGAGAGAGAGAGAGAGAGAGAGAGAGAGAGAGAGAGAGAGAGAGAGAGAGAGAGAGAGAGAGAGAGAGAGAGAGAGAGAGAGAGAGAGAGAGAGAGAGAGAGAGAGAGAGAGAGAGAGAGAGAGAGAGAGAGAGAGAAAGAAAGAAAGTGTTTTTACGTCTATTAGGAGGCTGAAACTCGGCTTATGAGACAAATCGATGTACATGGGTGTATCTTCTGACATCAGAAAAGAACAAAGTGCTGAAAAAACTGGTAAAGCTGATATAGATCTCCGTAGTATGCATGTGGAGATACCTATGGAGGTGGGGGGTGTATGGACTGCGAGATCTATGATAATCCATATGCAGAAGGGTAGTACAACAAGCATGAAAATGCATCTTAGACGACTAACTAGCTCCATCCTGTGCTAGTGGGCGGGTGTAAGATGTGATACATAGGTGGAGGTGGAGTCACAACCACCCTTATGGCTGCAGCGAGGTCAGCCATCATCCGGGATCGTCTCTCCTCCATGGCGCGATGGTCACGGGCCTGCATCTCTGCAATCCGGTGTCGGTGAAGTCTCGGGGCCCAATATCCTACAGCACGGGGTCGTCTCCTAGCTCGAGAGGTCTGAGCCTGCTGAAGAGTCACCCCTCTCGGTGTATGAGCGGAGGGGGCGAGGGTTGCTTCACGTCGTGGAATAAAGAAGTCAAAGAGAGAGAGAGAGAGAGAGAGAGAGAGAGAGAGAGAGAGAGAGAGAGAGAGAGAGAGAGAGAGAGAGAGAGAGAGAGAGAGAGAGAGAGAGAGAGAGAGAGAGAGAGAGAGAGAGAGAGAGAGAGAGAGAGAGAGAGAGAGAGAGATGAGAGAGAGAGAGAGAGAGAGAGAGAGAGAGAGAGAGAGAAAGTCATATTAACGTCTTCTGGAGGCCAAACTTGGCCTATGAGACAAAAACCATGTACAAGTGTAGTAACCCTGTGTAGAAGATAAAATGAAATAAAAAGTATATCACTACACAAAGCTATATAGGGCTGGAAAAGGTTTTGGAGACGTGGCTCTGACTCTGCAGATAGTCGCCACCTAATACATGGGGGGATCCAGAATGTGAGTAAAACGCCCTAGCTACTGGTGATGGGTGGAGGTGGGTGTAGTATGTGGTACATCGGTGGTGGTCTGAGTGCCTCCCGAAGGAAGACAACCCAGGGGGTGGTGGTACGCCTATGCTCCATCATGTGGTCGTAGGCAATCCTGATGCGTGAGATATCCTCCTGATATAGTCGTGGTCGACGATATCCGCCCGTGCGTGGTCGGCGCTGTGCTCTCTGTGCTGCTGCCTGGTGGAGCGTGAGCCCTATGAATGGACCTCTCTAATGTAGCTCAACTCGCTAAAAGAGCTGGGTAATGGTCTGCTGGGTACTCACCCATGGCTGTTGTATGGGCTGGAGTGACCGCTCTCTCCTCTCGTATGCTGCTTTGTGAAAGCGTCCCAAGCGTCTCTGATCTCCCATAGTCATGCACAGCTCGAATGACTCCTCGATCTGGAACTGTGCTCGTAGGTCTAAGTATGCTTGACATCTGATAACAAAATGCTCCTCTCTCTCTACCTCTGTGTGGCATACTGGGCACCACCTCCCGTCACGGGGGACTGCCCTGGACAGACCCCTCTCAATCTCGAGCTCATGTGATGAAACCCGGAGCTGCCCAATGACGACTTGTAGGTGGTGGGGAAGGTAGGTCTGCATGTATCTCGGAATCTCGATGAAGCCCGTGCCCGATATATGTAGAAAATGCTCGCGGTAGTAGAGCATTTTCGGTGGCAATGTACCCCTAGGGCTCACCCATGTCCTCTGTATGTATGTATGCCATATCTCCTGACGAATGATCCTATTCCTCTCTTGATGAGAGAGCGAGTAGGTGGGTGCATGAGAGTCGTACTATAGTGGTGGTAGCCTGTCTATGTCAAAGCCATGGTGGGCAAGCCAGTCTCGTGTCTGTGCATACCATGAGGAGGTGTCGCCTGCTAATGGCATATCACGTGATGCCTCGAAAGCACGATAAGCAATGCGCTCTGTATCCATGCTCCGAAGTCTGTGTAATAGGCATACTGTCTGGAATAGTGCCTCAACTAGCATCGGTGGTGTAGCGAGCTCTGCTCTAATGATATCATGTGGTACTGAAGGCTTGGTGCGGACAAGTCTGGCAATCATGAGGATCTGTGGCCTCTCTAATGCTGTCCATACTGATGTAGCTAATCCTGGTCCCCATATGGCTGCCCCATACATGAGCGCTTGCGTAACCAAAGTGTCAAAGAGCCACCCCTTTGTGCGGGGCTCTTGAAAATATGCCTGGTGGCACTGTCTCTCCATCAAAGCTAGTGCTGCGTACCCACGTGTGATGCGGTCACGGGCTGCCCGAGCCATAGAGAAGACCCCTGATGCTGCTGTAAATGTCACCCCCATGCAAACATATGATCCGACCACCTTGATCAGTCCACCTGCTGCTGTGAACAAACTATGTCTACGTACCTGTGTTGATGTATGAAAGATCAAGACCTTGGTTTTACCAAGGTTCACAGATAACCCTCTGTGTCTGCAAAAGTCATCTAGGCCGTGTAGATGATGCTCGAGACCTTCTGCAGACTCTGAAACGAATACAATATCATCAGCGTATAAAAGAATATGGACGGTGGACCCGTGTACCTCAATGCCATATCCCCCTTGCTGCTGTATGAAGTCCACTATCTCATCAATGTAGAGACCAAAGAGGGTGGGTGAGAGAGGGCATCCTTGCTTCACCTCGATAGTGCTAGCAAGTGGATCAGATAAGCCCCCTGGACATCTGACTCTACCAGATACTCTCTCGTATAAGGCGTAGATCCCCCATATCATCTCCTCCGGAGCTCCGATGTCAAGTAGTCGTCTGAAGAGTCGATCCCTGGGAACAGTGTCAAATGCTTTGCGGAAGTCCACAAAGCAACAATATAATCTCCTCTTCCTCACCCTGGCCTGGTCGATCAGGCATCTCAGAGTGAAGATGTGGTCAATGGTAGAGTAATCTCGTTTGAAACCTGCCTGTCTTGGAGCCCTGATGCCCTTCCTCTCAGCGAGAGTACTCAACTTTGTCTCTAGTACCGCCCCATATAACTTGGCCAATATAGGGCCAATCATGATCGTCCGGTATGTAGCTGGATCCATAGTATCACGTGACTTATGAATGGGCACTATGATGTGTTCAGTCCATGAGTCTGGGAACCCTTCAACCAATGCACGGTTGAAGAGATGGGCAATGAGCGGTGCGAGAGTCGTGCCTCCATAGATGAGGTGCTCTGCCTCTAAATCGAAATGATCATGGGCCCTTCCATGTTGCAGCCGGGCAATAGCGCGTCCCACCATAGTGGGTGTGAAGAAGTTAGAGTTAGTAGGACGTGAGCTCTGCGGTCTGGGAATGGGAGGCTAGTCTGGGATCTCGTATAGGCTCCGTGCATAGCTATGCCAAGTGCTCGGGTCTCGGATAGGTGTCTGCTGTCTCCTCTCTCTCAAATGTCGCCATGCCACTACACTGTCTCGACTCATGAGCAAATGGTAAATATCCCAATATTGTCTCTCCTCCCAATCTCGCCGTTTGCGGCGAGTAAGGCTCTGCATGCGACGCTGTGCCCGTGTGTGTGTGTGTAATATCTCCTCTATGCTCTAAAATCCGTAGGTGCTTCCACAGCTCACGACAATCTGCATCATACAACCGGTTCTGGGGCATGGATCCTGTGCGTGGAGGGTGCATATGTGTGCGGTGTGGGAAGCTGCGGAGAGCTTAGTCCTGTAGGATGGAGGTGATATGTGATGTAAGTGTGTCCAAAGGTGAGAATGGATCGAGGGAGAGTAGGCGGGTGTGTAAATGGTGTGCATAAACGTGTGTGAGCTCGTGTGTGAAGTGTATCGTGGTATGTATCTCAGTGGGAGAGGGAGGGTCTAATGGAATCGGAGATGAGAGTATGAATGTGATAAATGTGTGGTCAGCACCGAGCGGGCGTCGTCCAATACTATTGAAGGGATGAGTGAAGCTCTAGAGGTAGTACCCATTTCATCCCGTTATATATAACGAGATGATGTCGGCTGCCTAGCTCGAGTAGATGTCTGCCATAGCCGGTGGTGTCCTGACCCGTATCTTCCGATACTCTTCTGGTGCTAATCTCAACCGAGTCTCTGGCCCTCATGAGATGTGGGTGATCCATGTCGTATGCCTCGCACTGATGTGACTGAGTGCGGCCATTGAAGTCCCCCATAAGGAAGACTTCACCTAGTGTGTTGTAATGTAGTATCTCATCTAAAAGCGTTGTGTATGGTGAGTCTCTATCTCGGATCGGTCCCCCGAGATCCTGTCCTGCGTATCGAGATCCTCCTGGTGGGAAGTAGCATATAGCAATGTAAATCGAGCTCCCCTGTGCTATCTCCATGCGAACCCACATGTATCGTGCCTCCTCATCTATACCTATAATATGGATCCGGCTTTGTATCTCCTGTCGAAATACGATGGCCACTCCTCCCGATCCTCGCGTTGTACTCTGTCTCGTCGTGGTCCTGAATGCAGATTCCCAATGAAAACCTGCAATGCGTGGTAGACCTCTCTCTGGGCTCTCGTGTGTCTCTGTGATGCACGCAAAGTCATGTGATGCCAGGATCTCCTCGACTCTGTCTGGTCGCGTCCAGAGTGCCCCGTTGGAGTTCCACACTTCTCCTCTGAGTGGTGTCTCCCGGTGTAGTGATATCTCATAGGCCGCATGGCCCTATTTGATAGGGCTTCCATCTATGAAGACCTTACCATCACGGTAAAAGGCCTTCCTCCCCTCTTGACGTGCCTGGAGTATTTGTGGCATGCAAGCGCGTCGGTGTGCCACCTGCATACGCGTGAGGTCCTCGTCCATGTAGAGGGTGCCGCCGTGTAGTCCACGTAGTACTGATCGACGTCTAAAAAAGGAGGTCCGTGCCTCCTCAAAACTCATCTTGAGGATGAGTGCTCGCAAACGCGATGTATCCCTCCCAACCCTCCATGCGTTTGTGTAGGGCATGCTCTCGTATCCAAGTCGACGGCAAATGTCAGTGGCGTCCTCCTCCGGTGATACCCCTTCGGGTAGGCCTGTAATCCGAATGTGAAGTCTTCGAGTGTGTCGAAGCCTCTCCTCCTCAAGTGTATCCTGGACTCGTGTGAGCTCTTCTTTCTGCACGTCTTCCCTAACTTCCTTCGTAACCCTTTTGTGTACTACTTCCACCCATGACTCTCGAGTAGATTCTACCTCCGTTTTGATTTCCTTCTTTATTTCTTCCTTGAGTATCTCCACGTTGGAGATCTCCCCCTCTTCTTTCATGTGCTCATAAGCTGTCCTACAATGGTCTCTTTCTTCTGTGAGAGTCTTCACTTGTTCTTCCAGTCCTTTGACTTTATTCATTACTTGTTCTTCGAGTCCTTTGAACTTTTCCATCATCTTTCGTACCTCCATATTGAGGTTGGAGTCTGCTTCCTTTTTGGCCTCTTTGAGAGCTTTAGCGATAAGGTCGTCCACTTCCTTCCGGTCCATGGGAGCCATTTCAAGGTTTAGGATTAGGGCTCGGTAGAGAGAGAGAGAGAGAGAGAGAGAGAGAGAGAGAGAGAGAGAGAGAGAGAGAGAGAGAGAGAGAGAGAGAGAGAGAGAGAGAGAGAGAGAGAGAGAGAGAGAGAGAGAGAGAGAGAGAGAGAGAGAGAGAGAGAGAGAGAGAGAGAGAGAGAGAGAAAGAAAGAAAGAAAGACTTTTTAACGTCTATTAGAGGCCAAAATCGGCCTATGAGACAAAACATATACATCAGTATGATCCAATCCACTGTGATCCAAAACGAAAATAAAGTGTGAGTACTACAGACGGGTATAAAAGGAGGGATAGTAGCTGGCATCAAGGGTGTGGGGTGCTATGGGTATGCACTCTATATGCTCAATGGGTGAGATACAAACATGATATGCATAGGGAGGGGAGGCTCGATGGTGTCACAACCCCCTAAATGCCTGGAGTGGGTGTAGGATATAATGCATCGGTGGGTAAGGCATCATGGCGATCCTCAAAATGCTCTGGGCGTCCAAATCGATAGGGGTGCGCTGCTGACGTCTCTGTATCTCCATGTCATGGCGTGCGTGAATCGCCTGAATCTCTCTCTGAAGTGGACGAGCTCTCCGGACAAGGGGTCTCGGTCGTCGACGCTGTCGTCTAAGCTCCTCTGCTCTGTGTAATGTGACACCCCGCATCTAGCTAGGCCCTCGAGTGTATGTGGGTCTGAAAAAATCTGTAATATGAGTCTGAGGGGGGGGGGCCAGGTGTATCTCCATCTGCTGCTCGAGGAGTGATGCGCGGTGGTGCTGGAGCTCTACTAGGAAACGACCTAGAGGGCGCTGGTCCTTTGTCCCCAATAAAGCCCTGATCTCTCTAGGCCCCCTCAAGAGCTGTGGGTAGCGGTCTCTGATGTCCTCACATGCCTGGCATCTACATGTGTAGTGCTCCTCGTCCTCCACCTCCTCTCTACATATCCTGCATAATCGCTCATCCCTGGGGGTATGTGTGGCTCGCCCAATCTCAATCTCGAGCTGGTGTGATGATACTCTGAGCTGCCCAATGGCCACTCTCTCTGCTGGTGCCATATATGTATCCATGTATCGTGGTCTCTGAATGAAACCATCCGCTGTCACACTTACGAAGTGCTCTCTGTAGTGTTGCCTCTTTGTGGGAAGAGGCTCCCGTGGTGCTATCCATGTCTCCCTGACGTGTATCTGTAGCAGGTCCTGACGGATGATCCTATTCCTCTCCGAACGAGAGAGGGTAATGTGGGCGGAAGAGAGGTCATACTGAAAAGGGGGGAGATCCGTAATGCTCATGCCATGGTCTGCTAACCATCGGTAAGTCTGTGCATACCATACTCTCTCATGCCCTGTCTCTGCCAAATGTCTAGAGCTCTCAAATGCAAGCCTGGTGAGTCGGCTAGTGGGGAGCTCTCTGACTCTCAGAATAAAGGTCACCAACTAGAAGAGGGCCTCCACTAGCATCGGTGGTGTGCCAAGCTCAGCTCGTATAATGTCATGTGGAACGGAGGGCTTGCTGCGCAGCAAGCGTGATATCATGGTGATTCTGGGGCCTCTCAATCTACGTCCACATCGCCTCTGTGATCCCTGGTGCCCATACTGCTGCTGCGTACATCAATGCGGGTGTCACTAAAGTGTCAAAGAGCCACCCCTTAGTCCGGGGCTCCTCAAAATGTGTCTGAAAGCAGTGTCTCTCCAATCCTGCAAGTGCCGCATAACCTCGCGTCAATCTATCTCTCGCAGCCTGTGCCATGGAGAATACCCTTGTGCTGCCCGAGAAGGTGATACCTAGGTAGACGTAGGAGTCCACTACCTCTATCTGTTCTCCAGCTGCTGTGAAAGAGGCGCGATGGCGTACTGTCCTTGAGGTATGGAAGATCATGACCTTGGTCTTGCCAAGGTTCACTGTGAGTCCTCTCTCCATGCAAAAGGTATCGAGCGCCTGTAAATGTGACTGCAACCCCTCCTGTGACTCTGAGAGCAGGACAATGTCATAAGCATATAATAGGATATGTACTGGCGTACCTCCGATGTCTCCTCCTCTCCCTCGTGCTCGTTGTATATACTCCGTGATCTCGTCGATGTAGAGACCGAAGAGAGTGGGTGAGAGGGGGCAACCTTGTTTCACACCAATGGTGCGCCGGGCCAGGCTACCCTGCCTGTGACTCGTGCATACAAAGCGTGGATGGCCCATAGCATGTCTGATGGAAGCTGTAACTCCTGGAGCCTCCGTAGTAGTCTCTCTCGAGGGACCATGTCGAAGGCTTTGTGGAAATCCACAAAGGAACAGTATAGTCTCTGCTTCCTCGCCTTCGCGCTCTCAATCAAGCAACGAAGCACGAAGATGTGGTCGATGGTGGAGAAAGTGCGGCGGAAGCCTGCCTGGCCAGGTGCTCTGATCCCCGCTGCCTCAGCGTGTGTACTGAGCTCTGCCTCTAGTACTGCCCCATAGATCTTGGCGAGGATAAGGCCTATCATAATAGTCCTGTAGTTCCCTGGGTCCATCATATCGCCGGACTTATGGATAGGCGTAATGGTATGCATAGTCCATGAGTCGGGTAATCCCTCAACCAAAGCACGGTTGAAGAGATGGGCGATCAAGTGGGAAACTACATCTGCTGCGTATATAAAGTGCTCTCCCTGTAGCCCCGTGTGGTCTGCTGAACGGCCATGCTGTAGCCTATGGATGGCCTGTCGTACCATGCCTGCTGTGAAGAGGGTGGATATCACCGGACGCGGTGTGGAAGGAATCGGTAATGGTGGCTGTCCTGGGACGTCATATAACCTCTAGGCGTAGGTGTGCCAAGTCGAAGGATCGGCTATGGGTGTAGGTGGATGTGGCTCACGTAGTGCCCTCCACGCGGTGGCACAATCCCTACTCATGAGAAGGTCGATCAACTCTTCCTCATGTCGCTCCTCGAAAGCTCGCCGCTTCCGGCGTGTGAGGGCACGCATCTGTCGTCGTGCCTCCCTCTCTGTGATGGATCCCAAGATACTCTGTGCTGTGAGATGTCGGTATAGTCGCCTACACTCCTCATCGTACCATCTATTCTGGGGTGTATGCCCCAACCGTGTCTGATGTGCAGTGCTGTGGGTGGTGTATGGGAAGCTGAGAGTAGCAGATGTATGGAGGATCGAGGAGAAGTGGGCGGTGAGGGTGTCCAAGGAGGGAGAGGGATCAAGGGAGTAGATGCGCTCTTGAACATGGGAGCTATAGATATGTGCTAGCTCATGTCTAAAGTGAATGGTGGTACGGGCTCGTGGCTGTGTGGTGACGGGGTGGGGTATGCATGGTGAGCCGTGAATGGATAGGGCAAGATATGCGTGATCAGCTCCAATCGGTAAGGGTGGGATAGTGAATGAGGTGATCAGATGTGTCGCCTCCGGGGGCCCGATAACATAGTCTACCACACTGCCCCCTGTGGTGTCGTGGGTGGAATCCAGGTGAGACCGTGCGAGGTGGGCCAGCTCCCCATCCCATTATATATGATGAGACGGTGTGCTTCTCCCATCTGGAGTAAGTGTCGGCCATATAAGGTGGGTGTGGCAGTGTCGGCTGAGGCTCTGAGTGTAGGCATGTCCTCTATGGTACGAAGCATCTCAGGGTCGTCAAAGTCGTAGATATCACACTGGTGGCTCTGAGTGCGGGCATTGAAGTCTCCTACAAGGAAGACTTCACCCATCCCGGTATACTCCTGAATCGTGTCACTGAGGCAGTCATATGGCGATGTGGTGTCTGGTCCGTCCCCTCTTGATGGCTGCTCAGGGGAATGTGTGAAGCGTGAACCAATGGGTGCAATATAGCATACGGCGAAGTACGCTGCTCTCTCCTCTGATAGCTGCAAGCGTATCCACATGAAACGTGCCTCTGGGTCTCTGGCTACCACCTGTACCCTGTGCTGTAACGATTGTCTATAGAGCACGGCTACTCCTCCTGATCCTCGTGTGGTGTGCTGTCTCATCTGACGGCGGTGAGCTGACTCCCACATATAGCCCTCAATCCTCGGTAGGCTCCTCCCCGGGCTCTCGTGTGTCTCTGTCAAGAAGATAATGTCTCTTCCCTCCATCACCTCCTCGAGGCGCCCTGGATGTGTCCATAAAGATCCATTGCAGTTCCAGACTGCAATGTGCACCTCCTGCTGTGTTGTCTCATAGGCCGCGAATCCCTAGTCAATGGGCCGTCCATCAATGATGATCCGACCGTCTCTGTAGAGGGCACGATGTCCCTCTCGTATGGCCTGGAGGACACGTGGCATGCATGCCCGTCCGTGCTCTACCTGCATCCGTGTGAGGTCGTCATCCAAATAGATGGGGGTGCCCGGTGGAGAGAGAGAGAGAGAGAGAGAGAGAGAGAGAGAGAGAGAGAGAGAGAGAGAGAGAGAGAGAGAGAGAGAGAGAGAGAGAGAGAGAGAGAGAGAGAGAGAGAGAGAGAGAGAGAGAGAGAGAGAGAGAGAGAGAGAGAGGGTTAGGATAGGCTTAGGGCTAAAGTTCGGGCTTTTTTTTAGGGTTAAATTTAGGGTTTTTGGGTTCAGGTTTACGGTCAGGGTGGGAGATTAACTTAGGTGTATTAGGCATATTTATGGTTAGGGTTTAAGTTTATGGTTGGTTTCGGGATAGGGTTAGGTTTTCGGGCACTAATGTGAGGCATGGAGATCAGGGGTGGACAGTGGGCAGAGCGGGTATGTCGAGGGCCAATGCTGTTGTGTGTGCTTAGGTGAGGGCGACCACGCGCAGAATAGAAGGAGGGCCGACAAGCAGGGGCAGAACAGAGAGAGAGAGAGAGAGAGAGAGAGAGAGAGAGAGAGAGAGAGAGAGAGAGAGAGAGAGAGAGAGAGAGAGAGAGAGAGAGAGAGAGAGAGAGAGAGAGAGAGAGAGAGAGAGAGAGAGAGAGAGAGAGAGAGAGAGAGAGAGAGAGAGAGAGAGAGAGAGAGAGAGAGAGAGAGAGAGAGAGAGAGAGAGAGAGAGAGAGAGAGAGAGAGAGAGAGAGAGAGAGAGAGAGAGAGTCATAGTAACGTCTTCTAGAGGCCAAACTTGGCCTATGAGACAAAAACATGTACAAGTGTAGTAACCCTGTGTAGAAAATGAAATGAAATAAAATGTACTCGCTACACACAGCTATATAGGGCTGGACAAGGCTCGGGAGACGTGGCTCTGACTCTGCAGATAATGGCCACCTAATACATGGGGAAAAGTGAGTGAGTAAAATACGCTAGCTATTGATGATGGGTGGAGGTGGGTGTAGTATGTGGTACATCGGTGGTGGTCTGAGTGCCTCTTGAAGGAAGACAACCCAGGGGGTGGTGGTACGCCTCTGCTCCATCATGCTGTCGTAGGCTGTCCTTAGGCGTGAGATATCCTCTTGATATAGTCGTGGTCGACGATATCCAGCCATGCGTGGTTGGCGTCGTGCTCTCTGTGCTGCTGCCTGGTGGAGAGTGAGCCCTATAGATGGACCTCTCTGATGTAGCTCAGCTCGCTGAAAGAACTGAGTAATGGTCGAATTGCATGGCAGCATTTATCTAGGGCATCCAGGTGGCGCTGTAATCCCTCAGGTGACTGTGAAATCAAGACAGCGACTGTGAAATCAAGACAATGTCATCGGCATATAATAAAATGTGGACAGGTGTACCTGCGATTTTTAGTAGGTTCCTTTCCACGCTTGCATAGACACCCATAATCTTAATGGGCTACTTATCTTTGTACATTGTAGAGTTAGTAATACATCGTAAGTTGTGCTTTCAAGCGTCTTCTTTCTTCTATTGTTTATGTGCATTCTCTCGCAAAACTCTAACAAGTGGTAGCATGCGGTCGCTTCTTGAGGCGCATCGTTGACACATCCCTACTCACTTTCTTTGATCAACATGGAGCTTGGTGAGTATTGTTAGGGTGATATAAAGGACATACAAGTTTGAAGAGCTCACTTCAAGGGAAATCTCGATTCTAGGCCATTTTGGCCTTTAAATGTAGTATTATGGCAATAATGCTAGCATTTTTTTTCTTTTGTGCCAGTTTTTGTTTGGGTTTCTATTCTCAAGTACAATTTCTATAGAATTTGCTGTGTACCATAGCTCAATAGTGTACTTTTGCCATGCATTTTCAAGAAACAGTCAATTTTCTGCATGAGGATATAACCACTAATCATGGTTGAGATCAATGATAGATTCTGCATGTTCGTTCTTGAGGATAAATTGGATGGTTCCAACTACATCCAACTACCCGTTATGAGCATACATGATGTACCATGTTGGTTGCAAAGGGATTGTGGAATATTGTGCAAAATGTTGAAATACATCTTGTTACAACTACAAATGCCCAAAATTTAGTTTACATAGGTAGTGTTGAAGATGGTATTTATCATCATTTTTAATGCAGCTGCGGCCCGCATGGCATATGTCATTGCTCAGCATACTCTGAGATACATGGTTGTTTTTTACTGCTTTTTCAGAGGGGGACAATCATGAAATATTAAGACCAAAAATGTTTGGGTCTAGTCCTGCTAGAGCTACAGAGATATAGAGAGGGTCAGATTAGGCTCAGAGAGATGGATTCAGAGCTAGGTTATATATATATTTTTAGGTGAGATATCACTTGATGGTCAAATGGAGCCGGTTTCTCACAATACTGACATATTGCTTGATTGTGCAGTTGAGTTACAATGATCTAAATGTGGTTGGCTTCAGAGGGCCTCCTATCTGATGAGATTCCAATGCAGGGTTTGGATCATCTTGGCTCATCATGTGGGGTACATATCAGGATACTTACCATGTAGGATGTGGAGATTTGTCAGACACTGATATGGACCATCCTTTCCTTTGAGATGGAGGACTCAGTACAGCACCTCCCTTTTCCTTTACCACTACTTATACAGCCTCCTTTGTACCATTTTTTTGTATATGTTGGTATCTGGCATCCAGTAGATATCCATTTCCACTGGATGCCTAGTGGTTTTCCCACTTCTCCCATTATTTCCAGGTCAATGTATTGATTTTGGCATCCAGTACTCCATTAAATCCTACTCTCCAGATGCGTAATGGTTTTCTGATTTCTCGCATTATTTACAGATCATCACAGCTTTCATTCGCACACTTACTTGATAGCAATATTGTTTCCTTTATTTTGTCTTACCTAGAAACTATATGAGATCCACACCTCTCTCTCCCCCTCTCTCTCTCTCCCTCTCTCTCTCTCTCTCTCTCTCTCTCTCTCCCTCTCTCTCTCTCTCTCTCTCTCTCTCTCTCTCCCCCTCTCTCTCTCTCTCTCTCTCTCTCTCTCTCTCTCACAGCAGCGCACCCCTGCCGATCTCGACGTGCAGAGCATCTATAGGATCGCCACAATGCCTTACCCACCGATGCATTATATCCTACACCCACTCCAGGCATTTAGAGGGTTATGACACCACCGAGCCTCCCCTCCTGGCTCCCTATGCATATCATGTTTGTATCTCACCTATTGAGCATATAGAGTGCATACCCATAGCACCCCACAGCCTCGACGCCAACTATTATTCACTCCTTTTATACTCTGTTTTGTACTCACATTTTATTTTCATTTGGGATCACAGTGGATCGGATCATACTGATGTATATGCTTTGTCTCATAGGCCGATTTCGGCCTTTAATAGACGTTTAAAAGTCTTTCTTCCTTTCTTTCTTTCTTTCTTTCTTTCTTTCTTTCTTTCTTTCTCTCTTTTGCATTTATCAGTTGTAACTTGTATCTTTCTTATCTCTCACTTGACAATCTATCAGACCCTTTATGGTGCATAGCTGCACCGGTTCCCGCACCTTATCCTCCGGTACCATTTTCCGGTTCGTTCAATTCGGTACGAACCTTATCATGCGGTTCTTTGAAAAAGTGCCGAATTTTGTTTCTGGTCACAAACCCTAAAATTGCTCACAAATTTATGTGATGAATGTATTTTGTTGCGGACATGCCTCTAGATATATATTCTTGTTTGTTTGTTCCTCATTTTTACAGAACATAGTGTTTATGATGGGGACGTACAAGGAAGAAGTGCATAAAAATGTGTGCTTTTCTAAGTTGTATCTATATGTGACTCATTAATAACTCTACAATCTCTTTTGGTAAAAGTGTATATTGCAAGTGAATATGACCTAAGCATCTATGCATTTTTACATACAAGTACACATACACATTGTATCATACTGACAGGTTGTAACTGTTGGTCTCATATTATTTTTACCATTTATAGACATTAATCTATGCTCTCATGTCATCTCTCTCTCTCATCATTGATATATATATATGTATACACACACACATATATATATATATATATATATATATGTATATATATATATATATATATATGTATATATATATATATATATATATATATGTATATATATATATATATATATATGTATGTATATATATATATATATATATATATATATATATACATACATATATATATATATATATATACATATATATATATATATATATATATATACATATATATATATATATATATATATATACATATATATATATATATATATATATATATATATATATATACATATATATATATATGTATGTATATATATATATATATATATATATATATATATACATATATATATATATACATACATATATATATATATATATAGACATATATATATATATGACGTACCTTACGCACCTTACCTCCCCATAGCATTCGGTTCACGCACCTTACGAGCACCGAATTGAACTCACCTAATGCACCTGACTGCTATGTTATGGTGCAACTTTTTTGTCACGTAGGTCATTGTGGCTTTTTGGAGCTATCATTAGAAAAATTCATTGCATGTTTCCATCCGTCCATCTTCTGGTTTGTGTCTACAATTCAGTCTGAATATTTTCTTTTCCTTGCAAATATTGATACTTTTTGTGGCTCTAGTTCTTGATCTGTTTAAAAGATGTATGTTTTATTTCTGTCTCTTTCAATGTTTTTTTGTATTGCAGGTGCCCGTTTTGTTTCACTTATTGGGGATTTTAATGATTGGCATCATCGAAGGAATGCTGCTGATCGATCACAGCCTGATGATTTTGGTGTATGGCGTATACCTATTGATGATAAGCTCAGAGAAGGGCAAGAAGAAGATCCATGGTACCAAGATTACAATTATCTGGATGATTATGATCGAGGAGATGAAAATCCAGATATTGATGCTATCCTACAGAAAGCTAATGATGAGTACTGGGAACGTGGTGAGGATGAGTATATGTATGGTCGACCTGAGCAACTAGAAAGCGAGCTGTTCAAGGTATTTTTTGGATCTCATGAGTCTGTTGACCCTTATGAAAAGGGATCCTTGGATGAACTTGAGAGGCTCAAGGCAAAAGCAGAAGAGGTAGCTGAATCTTTGCAATCAACTTATCGCAATGATGATCTTCCACCTGTAGATACAATAATGAATGATGACAGCTCAGAAGATGAGTTTAATATTTTTGTTGATCCCATCTGGAGGAAGCGTATACTTTCTAAGAAGCCACCTATTCAATATTGGAAGTATATCATCAAAGGTCGAATTGCATGGCAGGAAAAATATGTTCCTGGTATACCTCATGGTGGAAGATACAGAGTTTATCTTCATACTAAGGAAGGCCCTGTAGAACGTCTTTCAGCATGGTCTACTTACATCTTGCAAGGTTTGTGTTTGTAATCATGTACACTACACATTTGTAGTGGTTTGTGGGCATCAAGAGAGAGTGAGGAATAGATCTGGGAGATTGTTGTCAATTAATTGAAGATGCATTTATCTGTAAATCAAATCTGAAAACTGCATTAGAGATAAATGCTTTTGTTGAGGAATTAGAGTGACTGTGTTTAACACATTCTTTCCACTTTTTTTCAATGTATCTTGAGATATCATTCACGTTCTGCTTTTGTTATAGATCCAGATGGGGGCCGTTCAAGCTCGATACATTGGGAGCCACCACCTCAAGAGATTTTTCAGTGGCAACATGAAACTCCAGAAAAGCCTAAATCCCTTCGGATTTATGAATGTCATGTTGGAATAAGCAGTAAAGAGCCGAAGATTTCAACTTTCAATGAATTCACTGACAATGTGAGGGAATGTTTGTAAATAAATGGTTAATTTGGTTTCCAAGATTGAAAGAAGGATTTTGAAATCTTTTCTTCAATGAGCCTGTAGATCCTTCCATATATTAAGGAATCAGGCTACAATGCAATTCAGTTATTCGGTATTCAAGAACACTGTGATTATGCTAGTGCAGGTTACAAGGTACCATGTCATGTAGCTTGTCTTAATTGATTCAGTTGATCAATTTTTATGGACCGAGTATTGATATTTTGTGGATCTTGGTTCGTTCCATTCAAGGTGACTGGCATGTTTGCAGTAAGCAGTCGGTTTGGTAAGCCAGAAGATTTCAAACGGTTGGTTGATGTAGCACATGGTGAGAGTTTCAATTTCTTAACAATGGAGACTTGAGATATTTACGTTTTCTGAGATATTTCGTCTGTGTAAGTTCTTTTAAACCCTGGTTGCCTTGGGAAGGATTTGTT
>CM035414.1:2767475-2772884 GCA_020310875.1 Ceratopteris richardii
ACCAAAGTGTCGAAGAGCCACCCTTTTGTGCGGGGCTCCTGAAAATATGCCTGGTGGCACTGTCTCTCCATCAAGGCAAGTGCTGCATATCCACGTGTGATGCGGTCACTGGCTGCCTGAGACATAGAGAAGACCCCTGATGCTGCTGTAAATGTCACTCCCAAGTAAACATATGATCCGACCGCCTCAATGGGTCCACCCGCCATAGTAAAAAAAATCGCACGATTTTTTTAAAATAAAAATCGTAAAAATCGCACTCGCGATTTAAATCGTTTTTAACGGTTTTTATTCTTTTTTTTTTTTTTTTTTTTTTTTTTTTTTTTAGGTTTCATATGGTACATCACTTTTTAAAATTAAAAATTTGATCACTATGATACCTATGCTTGCTAATAGTCTATAATATATTACCACTTTGCTCTCTGGATAGAACTATTTTATTTTCTTGCCTATTAGAGATTTGACTAACTAAATTAAGTTAAAATCCATGCTCAAAGCCAAGTTCCTTCAATTGTATATGTACATTTTTTGGCATCAAAATAAGTCCCTATCCAGTATAAATCTATACCAACCTATAGCTGAATGACATTATAGAGTTTATGTGACTGCAATGTTATCATAAACTCTTTGTTGGCATCCCACATATGACTGAAGTACAAGAACTAACAAGCATCCAGGTCATATAAACTTTTCACTACTTTCACTATTGTCCAATATTGGAGCATATATGAGTTGAATAGGTATTGTGCATACCTTAGATACAAAAAAAAAAAAAAAAAAATCTCTTGATGAATAAAAACCCCGATTTCTATTTTTATTTTTGAAAATCTCTACGATTTAAACGATTTAAATCCCGATTTAAATCTACGATTTAAATCCCGATTTAAATCTACGATTTAAATCTCTACTTTGTACTATGCCACCCGCTGCCGTGAACAAACTATGTCTGCGTACCTGTGCTGATGTATGAAAGATCATGACCTTGGTTTTACCAAGGTTCACAGATAACCCTCTGTGTGTGCAAAAGTCATCTAGGCCATGTAGATGATGCTGTAGACCTTCTGCAGACTCTGAAACCAGTACAATATCATCAGCATATAAAAGAATATGGACAGTGGACCCGCGTACCTCAATGCCATCACCCCCCTGCCGCTGTATGTAGTCTACTATCTCATCAATGTAGAGACCAAAGAGGGTGGGTGAAAGAGGGCATCCTTGCTTCACCCCGATAGTGCTAGCAAGTGGATGAGATAAGCCCCCCGGACATCTGACTCTGCCAGATACTCTCTCGTATAAGGCATAGATCCCCCATATCATCTCCTCTGGGGCTCCGATATCAAGTAGTCGTCTGAAGAGAGAGAGAGAGAGAGAGAGAGAGAGAGAGAGAGAGAGAGAGAGAGAGAGAGAGAGAGAGAGAGAGAGAGAGAGAGAGAGAGAGAGAGAGAGAGAGAGAGGGAGGGAGGGAGAGGGAGAGGGAGAGGGAGAGGGAGAGGGAGAGGGAGAGGGAGAGGGAGAGGGAGAGGGAGAGGGAGAGGGAGAGGGAGAGGGAGAGGGAGAGGGAGAGGGAGAGGGAGAGGGAGAGGGAGAGGGAGAGGGAGAGGGAGAGGGAGAGGGAGAGGGAGAGGGAGAGGGAGAGGGAGAGGGAGAGAGAGAGAGAGAGAGAGAGAGAGAGAGAGAGAGAGAGAGAGAGAGAGAGAGAAAGAAAGAAAGAAAGACTTTTTAACGTCTATTAGACGCCAAAATCGGCCTATGAGACAAAACATATACATCAGTATATTCCAATCCACTGTGATCCAAAACGAAAATAAAGTGTGAGTACTACAGACGGGTATAAAAGGAGGGATAGTAGCTGGCATCAAGGGTGTGGGGTGCTATGGGTATGCACTCTATATGCTCAATGGGTGAGATACAAACATGATATGCATAGGGAGGGGAGGCTCGATGGTGTCACAACCCCCTAAATGCCTGGAGTGGGTGTAGGATATAATGCATCAGTGGGTAAGGCATCATGGCGATCCTCAAAATGCTCTGGGCGTCCAAATCGATAGGGGTGCGCTGCTGACGTCTCTGTATCTCCATGTCATGGCGTGCGTGAATCGCCTGAATCTCTCTCTGAAGTGGACGAGCTCTCCGGACAAGGGGTCTCGGTCGTCGACGCTGTCGTCTAAGCTCCTCTGCTCTGTGTAATGTGACACCCCGCATCTAGCTGGGCCCTCGAGTGTATGTGGGTCTGAAAAAATCTGTAATATGAGTCTGAGGGGGTGGGGCCAGGTGTATCTCCATCTTCTGCTGGAGGAGTGATGCGCGGTGGTGCTGGAGCTCTACTAGGAAACGACCTAGAGGGGGCTGGTCCTCTGTCCCCAATAAAGCCCTGATCTCTCTAGGCCCCCTGAAGAGCTGTGGGTAGCGGTCTCTGATGTCCTCATATGCCTGGCATCTACATGTGTAGTGCTCCTCGTCCTCCACCTCCTCTCTACATATCCTGCATAATCACTCATCCCTGGGGGTATGTGTGGCTCGCCCAATCTCAATCTCGAGCTGGTGTGATGATACTCTGAGCTGCCCAATGGCCACTCTCTCAGCTGGTGCCATATATGTATCCATGTATCGTGGTCTCTGAATGAAACCATCCGCTGTCACAGTTAGGAAGTGCTCTCTGTAGTGTTGCCTCTTTGTGGGAAGAGGCTCCCGTGGTGCTATCCATGTCTCCCTGACGTGTATCTGTAGTAGGTCCTGACGAATGATCCTATTCCTCTCCGAACGAGAGAGGGTAATGTGGGGGGAAGAGAGGTCATACTGAAAAGGGGGGAGATCCGTAATGCTCATGCCATGGTCTGCTAACCATCGGTAAGTCTGTGCATACCATACTCTCTCATGCCCTGTCTCTGCCAAATGTCTAGAGCTCTCAAATGCAAGCTTGGTGAGTCGGCTAGTGGGGAGCTCTCTGACTCTCCGAATAAAGGTCACCAACTGGAAGAGGGCCTCCACTAGCATCGGTGGTGTGCCAAGCTCAGCTCGTATAATGTCATGTGGAACGGAGGGCTTGCTGCGCAGCAAGCGTGATATCATGGTGATCTGGGGCTCTCAATCTGCGTCCACATCGCCTCTGTGATCCCTGGTGCCCATACTGCTGCTGCGTACATCAATGCGGGTGTCACTAGAGTGTCAAAGAGCCACCCCTTAGTCCGGGGCTCTTGAAAATGTGTCTGAAAGCAGCGTCTCTCCAATCCTGCAAGTGCCGCATAACCTCGCGTCAATCTATCTCTCGCAGCCTGTGCCATGGAGAATACCCCTGTGCTACCCGAGAAGGTGATACCTAGGTAGACGTAGGAGTCCACTACCTCTATCTGTCCTCCAGCTCCTGTGAAAGAGGCGTGATGGCATACTGTCCTGGAGGTATGGAAGATCATGACCTTGGTCTTGCCAAGGTTCACTGTGAGTCCTCTCTCCATGCAAAAGGTATCGAGCGCCTGTAAATGTGACTGCAACCCCTCCTGTGACTCTGAGAGCAGGACAATGTCATCAACATATAATAGGATATGTACTGGCGTACCTCCGATGTCTCCTCCTCTCCCTCCTTCTCGCTGTATATACTCCGTGATCTCATCGATGTAGAGACCGAAGAGAGTGGGTGAGAGGGGGCAACTTTGTTTCACACCAATGGTGCTAACAAGGCTGTCTGATAGACCGCCGGGGCAGCGTACCCTGCCTGTGACTCGTGCATACAAAGCGTGGATGGCCCATAGCATGTCTGATGGAAGCTGTAACTCCTGGAGCCTCCGTAGTAGTCTCTCTCGAGGGACCATGTCGAAGGCTTTGCAGAAATCTACAAAGCAACAGTATAGTCTCTGCTTCCTCGCCTTCGCGCTCTCAATCAAGCAACGAAGCACGAAGATGTGGTCGATGGTGGAGAAAGTGCGGCGGAAGCCTGCCTGGCCAGGTGCTCTGAGACCCGCTGCCTCAGCGTGTGTAGTGAGCTCTGCCTCTAGTACTGCCCCATAGATCTTGGCCAGGATATGGCCTATCATAATAGTCCTGTAGTTCCCTGGGTCCATCATATCGCCGGACTTATGGATAGGCGTAATGGTATGCATAGTCCATGAGTCGGGTAATCCCTCAACCAAAGCACGGTTGAAGAGATGGGCGATCAAGTGGGAAACTACATCTGCTGCGTATATAAAGTGCTCTCCGTGTAGCCCCGTGTGGTCTGCTGAAGGGCCATGCTGTAGCCTATGGATGGCCTGTCGTACCATGCCTGCTATGAAGAGGGTGGATATCACCGGACGCGGTGTGGAAGGAATCGGTAATGGTGGCTGTCCTGGGACGTCATATAACCTCTGGGCGTAGGTGTGCCAAGTCGAAGGATCGGCTATGGGTGTAGGTGGACGTGGCTCACGTAGTGCCCTCCACGCGGTGGCACAATCCCTACTCATGAGAAGGTCGATCAACTCTGCCTCCTGTCGCTCCTCGAAAGCTCGCCGCTTCCGGCGTGTGAGGGCTCGCATCTGTCGTCGTGCCTCCCTCTCTGTGATGGATCCCAAGATACTCTGTGCTCTGAGATGTCGGTATAGTCGCCTACACTCCTCATTGTACCATCTATTCTGGGGTGTATGCCCCAACCGTGTCGGATGTGCAGTGCTGTGGGTGGTGTATGGGAAGCTGAGAGTAGCGGATGTATGGAGGATCGAGGAGAAGTGGGTGGTGAGGGTGTCCAAGGAGGCAGAGGGATCAAGGGAGTAGATGCGCTCTCGAACATGGGAGCTATAGATATGTGCTAGCTCATGTCTAAAGTGAATGGTGGTACGGGCTCGTGGCTGTGTGGTGACGGGGTGGGGTATGCATGGTGAGCCGCGAATGGATAGGGCAAGATATGCGTGATCAGCTCCAATCGGTAAGGGTGGGATAGTGAATGAGCTGATCAGATGTGTCGCCTCCGGGGGCCCGATAACATAGTCTACCACACTGCCCCCCTGTGGTGTCGTGGGTGGAATGTAGGTGAGACCATGCGAGGTGGGCCAGCTCCCCATCCCATTATATATGTCGAGACGGTGTGCTGCTGCCATCTCGAGTAAGTGTTGGCCATATAAGGTGGGTGTGGCGGTGTCGGCTGAGGCTCTGAGTGTAGGCATGTCCTCTATGGTACGAAGCATCTCAGGGTCGTCAAAGTCGTAGATATCACACTGGTGGCTCTGAGTGCGGGCATTGAAGTCTCCTACAAGGAAGACTTCACCCATCCCGGTATACTCCATAATCGTGTCATTGAGGCAGTCATATGGCGATGTGATGTCTGGTCCCTCCCCTCCTGATGGCATCTGAGGGGAATGTGTGAAGCGTGAACCAATGGGTGCAATATAGCATACGGCGAAGTACGCTGCTCTCTCCTCTGATAGCTGCAAGCGTATCCACATGAAA
>CM035414.1:2782884-2785384 GCA_020310875.1 Ceratopteris richardii
GAGAGAGAGAGAGAGAGAGAGAGAGAGGAGAGAGAGAAGCGAGAGAGAGAGGAGAGACGAGAGAGAGATGAGATGAGCAGAGAGAGACACCTTTTTTAACTTCTATAGAGGCCAAAATCGGCCTATGAGACAAACACATATATCATCAGTATGATCCAATCTCCACTCTAGATCCCAAAGGAAAATAAAGTGTGAGTACCGGCCCCAAACGGGTATATAAAGGATAAGTGGATAGTAACTGGCATCAAGGGTTTTTGTGGTGCTTATGGTATGCACTCTCTATCCTTCAATGGGTGATATACAAATATGATATGCATAGGGAGGGAGGCTCGATGTATCACAACCCACTAAATGCCTGGAGTGGGTGTAGGATATAATGCATAGGTGGGTAAGGCATCATGGCAATCCTCAAAATGCTATGAACGTCCAAATCGATAGGGGTGCGCTTGCTGAACGTCTCCGTATCTCCATGTCATGGCGTGCGTGAATCGCATGAATCTCTCTCTGATGGGACAGGCTCTCCAAATCGGGGGTCTCGGTCGTCGACGCTGTCGTCTAAGCTCCTCTGCTCTGTGTAATGTGACACCCCGCATCGAGCTGGGTACTCGAGTGGCTGTGGGTTTGAAAAAATCTGTAGTATAAGTCTGAAGGGGGGGGGGGGGCAGGTGTATCTCCATCTGCTCCGGGAGGAGTGATGCACGGCAGTGCTTGAGCTCTACTAGGAAACGACCTAGAGGGCGCTAGCCCTGATCTCTCTGGGCCCCCTGAAGAGCTGTGGGTAGCGGTCTCTGATGTCCTCATATGCCTCGCATCTACATGTGTAGTGCTCCTCGTCCTCCACCTCCTCTCGACATATCCTGCATAATCTCTCATCCCTCGGGGTATGTGTAGCTCGCCCAACCTCAATCTCGAGCTGGTGTGATGATACTCTGAGCTGCCCAATGGCCACTCTCTCAGCTGGTGCCATATATGTATCCATGTATCGTGGTCTCTGAATGAAACCATCCGCTGTCACAGTCAGGAAGTGCTCTTTGTAGTGTTGCCTCTTTGTGGGAAGAGGCTCCCGTGGTGCTATCCATGTCTCCCTGACGTGTATCTGTAGTAGGTCTTGACGGATGATCCTATTCCTCTCCGAACGAGAGAGGGTAATGTGGGGGGAAGAGAGGTCATACTGAAAAGGGGGGAGATCCGTAATGCTCATGCCATTGTCTGCTAACCATGGGTAAGTCTGTGCATACCATACTCGCTCATGCCCTGTCTCTTCCAAATGTCTAGAGCTCTCAAATGCAAGCATGGTGAGTCTGCTGGTGGGGAGCTCTCTGACTCTCAGAATAAAGGTCACCAATTGGAAGAGGGCCTCTACTAGCATCGGTGGTGTGCCAGGCTCAGCTCGTATAATGTCATGTGGAACGGAGGGCTTGCTGTGCAGCAAGCGTGAGATCATGGTGACCTCGGGCCTCTCAATCTGCGCCCACATCGCCTTTGTGATCCAAGGTGCCCATACTGCCGCTGCGTACATCAATGCGGGTGTCGCTAGAGTGTCAAAGAGCCACCCCTTAGTTCGGGGCTCCTGAAAATGTGTCTGAAAGCAGCGTCTCTCCAATCCTGCAAGTGCCGCATAGCCTCGCGTCAATCTATCTCTCGCGGCATGTGCCATGGAGAATACCCCTGTGCTGCCCAAGAAGGTGACACCTAGGTAGACGTAGGAGTCCACTACCTCTATCTGTTCTCCAACTGCGGTGAAAGAGGCACGATGGCATACTGTCTTGGAGGTATGGAAGATCATGACCTTGGTCTTTCCAAGGTTCACTGTGAGTCCTCTCTCCATGCAAAAGGTATCGAGCGCCTGTAAATGTGACTGCAACCCCTCCTGTAACTCTGAAAGTAGGACAATGTCATTAGCATATAATAGGATGTGTACTGGCGTACCTCGCAGGTCTCCTCCTCGCCCTCCTGCTCGCTGTATATACTCTGTGATCTCGTCGATGTAGAGACCGAAGAGAGTGGGTGAGAGAGGGCAACCTTTTTTCACACCAATGGTGCTAACAAGGCTGTTCGATAGACCGCCGGGGCAGCGTACCCTGCCTGTGACTCATGCATACAAAGCGTGGATGGCCCATAGCATGTCTGATGGTAGCTGTAACTCCTTGAGCCTCCGTAGTAGTCTCTTTCGAGGGACCATGTTGAAGGCTTTGCGGAAATCCACAAAGCAACAGTATAGTCTCTGCTTCCTCGCCTTCGCGCTCTCAATCAAGCAACGAAGCATGAAGATGTGGTCGATGGTGGAGAAAGTGCGGCGGAAGCCTGCCTGGCCGGGTGCTCTGATCCCAGTTGCCTCTGCGTGTGTACTGAGCTCTGCCTCTAGTACTGCCCCATAGATCTTGGCGAGGATATGGCCTATCATAATAGTCCTGTAGTTCCCTGGGTCCATCATATCGGTGGACTTATGGATAGGCGTAATGGTATGCATAGTCCATGAGTCGGGTAACCCCTCAACCAA